>NC_069439.1:26737613-26790618 GCF_026875155.1 Cherax quadricarinatus
TGCCGATCCCAATAGGGGCCCTAACGTACACGGTGTACAGGGTCCTGAACGATTCCTTATTAAGATGTCGGAATGCTGTTCTGAGGTTTGCTAGGCGCCCATATGCTGCAGCAGTTATTTGGTTGATGTGCGCTTCAGGAGATGTGCCTGGTGTTATACTCACCCCAAGATCTTTTTCCTTGAGTGAGGTTTGTAGTCTCTGGCCCCCTAGACTGTACTCCGTCTGCGGTCTTCTTTGCCCTTCCCCAATCTTAATGACTTTGCACTTGGTGGGATTGAACTCCAGGAGCCAATTGCTGGACCAGGTCTGCAGCCTGTCCAGATCCCTTTGTAGTTCTGCCATCAGTTACACAACCCAGGGCAACATGGGTTTAGAACAGGTCGCTCCTGTCTGTCTCAACTACTGGATCACTACGACAAGGTCCTAAATGCACTAGAAGACAAAAAGAATGCAGATGTAATATATACAGACTTTGCAAAAGCCTTCGACAAGTGTGACCATGGCGTAATAGCGCACAAAATGCGCGCTAAAGGAATAACAGGAAAAGTTGGTCGATGGATCTATAATTTCCTCACTAACAGAACACAGAGAGTAGTCGTCAACAGAGTAAAGTCCGAGGCAGCTACGGTGAAAAGCTCTGTTCCACAAGGCACAGTACTAGCTCCCATCTTGTTCCTCATCCTCAATATCCGACATAGACAAGGATGTCAGCCACAGCACCGTGTCTTCCTTTGCAGATGACACCCGAATCTGCATGACAGTGTCTTCCATTGCAGACACTGCAAGGCTCCAGGCGGACATCAACCAAATCTTTCAGTGGGCTGCAGAAAACAATATGAAGTTCAACGATGAGAAATTTCAATTACTCAGATATGGTAAACATGAGGAAATTAAATCTTCATCAGAGTACAAAACAAATTCTGGCCACAAAATAGAGCGAAACACCAACGTCAAAGACCTGGGAGTGATTATGTCGGAGGATCTCACCTTCAAGGACCATAACATTGTATCAATCGCATCTGCTAGAAAATTGACAGGATGGATAATGAGAACCTTCAAAACTAGGGAGGCCAAGCCCATGATGACACTCTTCAGGTCACTTGTTCTATCTAGGCTGGAATATTGCTGCACTCTAACAGCACCTTTCAAGGCAGGTGAAATTGCCGACCTAGAAAATGTACAGAGAACTTTCACGGCGCGCATAACGGAGATAAAACAACCTCAATTACTGGAGCGCTTGAGGTTTCTAAACCTGTATTCCCTGGAACGCAGGAGGAGAGATACATGATTATATACACCTGGAAATCCTAGAGGGACTAGTACCGAACTTGCACACGAAAATCACTCACTACGAAAGCAAAAGACTTGGCAGACGATGCACCATCCCCCCAATGAAAAGCAGGGGTGTCACTAGCACGTTAAGAGACCATACAATAAGTGTCAGGGGACCGAGACTGTTCAACTGCCTCCCAGCACACATAAGGGGGATTACCAACAGACCCCTGGCAGTCTTCAAGCTGGCACTGGACAAGCACCTAAAGTCAGTTCCTGATCAGCCGGGCTGTGGCTCGTACGTTGGTTTGCGTGCAGCCAGCAGCAACAGCCTGGTTGATCAGGCGCTGATCCACCAGGAGGCCTGGTCACAGACCGGGCCGCGGGGGCGTTGACCCCCGAAACTCTCTCCAGGTAAACTCCAGGAGTGACTTCTTCTCATCAACTTCACGTCATCTGCAAACAGGGACACCTTGGAGTCTATTCCTTCCGTCATGTCGTTCACAAATACCAGAAACAGCACTGGTCCTAGGACTGACCCCTGTGGGACCCCGCTGGTCACAGGTGCCCACTCTGACACCTCGCCACATACCATGACTCGCTGCTGTCTTCCTGACAAGTATTCCCTGATCCATTGTAGTGCCTTCCCTGTTATGCCTGCTTGGTCCTCCAGTTTTTGCACCAATCTCTTGTGTGGAACTGTGACAACCGCCTTCTTGCAGTCCAAGAATATGCAATCCACCCACCCCTCTCTCTCTTGTCTTACTGCTGTCACCATGTCATAGAACTCCAGTAGGTTTGTGACACAGGATTTCCCGTCCCTGAAACCAGTTGGCTGCTGTTGATGAGATCATTCCTCTCTAGGTGTTCCCACCCCCCAATGTGAACCAGTAGAAGCAGCTGTATGTGATGTATTGTAGAAGAAGCATTATGTGAAGTATGTAGAGAGAGAAGCAGTATGTGAGTATGTAGAAGATGCAGTATGAGAAGTATGTAGAGACAGCAGTATGTGAAGTATGTAGAAGCAGCTGTATGTGAAGTATGTAGAAGCAGCAAGTAATGTGAAAGTTATGGTAGGAGAAGCAGAGTATGTGAAGGTATGTAGAAGCAGCAGTATGTGAAGTATGTAGAAGCAGCAGTTATGTTGGAAGTATGTACAAGCAGCAGTTTGTGAAGTTGTAGAAGCAGCAGTATGTGAAGTATGCAAAAAGCAGCAGTATGTTGAAGTATGCAGAAGCAAGCTGGATGTGAGTATGGTATGAAGAAGCAGTATGTTGAAGTAAGTAGATAGCAGCTAGTATGTGAAGTATGCAGAAGCGCAGTATGTGAAGTATGCAGAAGCAGCAGTATGTGGAAGTATGCAGTACAGAGCAGTATGTGAAGTATGCAGAAGCCAGCATTATGTGAAAGTATGTAGAAAAGGCAGTATGTATAGTACGTAGAAACAGCACAGTCATGGTAGTAAATAGAAGTAGCAATATGTGAAGTATGTGAAGCAGCAATATGTGAAATGAGGGTAGAGGCAGCAGTATGGTGATCAGTAGTAGAAGCTAGCACAGCTATGTGAAGTATGTAGAAGCTAAGCAGTTATGTGAAGTATGTAGGAAGAACAGTACTGTGTATTATCAAGACTTATAGTAGAAAAGCCACGACACACAAGTATGCAGGACTTCTCAGTAGGAACCCACAAATACTAAACATATGCAGTCCCTCCGTAAGATCTCGCCACAAACAAGCTATGCAGACCCTCAGGTATGATACCACCAAACACACAAGCTGTGCAGACATCCAGTAGGAACACCACCAAACAAGCTACTGCAGGCCTCAAGGTAGGAAACCCCCCAAACAAAACACGCAAGCTATACAGACCTAGAGTAGGAACCCACCACAATCACACAATCTATGCCAGACCTCTAGTATTAATCCAGTAAACACACAAGCCTATGCCGATACTCCAGTAGGACCAAAAAACACACAAGTTCTGCAGACCCCCGCAGAAAACACCAAACACACAAGCTACTAAAGACCCCAGTAGGAACTCACGAAAACATACATAGTTATAAAGACCTCCAGTAGGATTTCCCACCAAACACAACCTAGACAGACCTCAGTGGGTAACCCTCCAAGAAAGCTATGAAGACCTCCAGCAGGAACCCACCAAAAACACAAGATCTCGTAGACCTCCAGTAGGAACCCATAAAAGAAACAACCTATGCGATCTCGAGTAGGAACCAAGGAAACACAGGCTATGAAGACATCTAGATGGAACCCGCCAAACCACACAAGATATGCAGATCTCAGTATAAAAACCACACACACAACGCACATGGTATGCAGACATCCAGTAGGAAACAGCCATAAAACACTAAGCTATGCAGGACCTCTAGTAGGACCCACTAAACACTCAAGCTATGCAGAGCTCCCGTTGGAATACCCACCAAAACACACAAGCTATGGTGGGACATTCTCAGTAGGAACCACTGAAACACACAAGCATGTGCAGGACCTCCTAGTAGGAACCCACCAAAATACAAAGCTATGCAAGATATACAGTAGGAACCCACCTAAAACACATTGCTATGCAGACCTCAGTAGGAACCCACCAAACACACAAGTTATGCAGGACTTTCAGAAGGAACCCTCCAAACTACAGAAGATATTGCAGTCCTCGGTAGGAAACACACAAAACACACAAAACTATGCAGAACCTCCTGTAGGGAACCCACCAACACACAAAGCTATGCAGGACCTCCAATAGAACCCACCAAAACAGTATAAGCTATGCAAACCTCCCAGTTGGAACCCACTAAACACTCAAGATATGCAGGACCTTCATTAGGAAACCATGGCAAACGCAAAGCTATGGCAGACTAAAGTAGGAAACCACCAAACACGCAAGGTATGAAGATCTCAAGTAGGAAAACCCGCCCAAACACACAGGCTATGAAGAACCTCCAGTAGGAACACAACCTAAAAGACTTGCTTATGCAGACCTCCAGTAGGAACCCACCAAACACACAAGCTCTGCAGGGGGACCTTCCAGTAGGAATCACAACCAAACACAAAAAGCTATGCAGATCTACATTAGGAACTCAACAAAACCACAAAAGCTATGCAGGACCTCCAGTAGGAACCACAAACACAAAAAGCTATGCAGACCTCAATTGGGAACCACCCCAAAACACCAGGCTATGAAGACTTTCCAGTAGGAACCACAAAACACACAAGCTATGCAGACCTCCAGTAGGAACCCACCCAAACACGCAAGCTATGCCATTCCTCAGTATGAACCACTAAGACACACAAGATTCGCACCAGATACCTCCAGTAGGAAACTCCCGCCAAACACACAAGCTATGCAAGATCTCCAGTATGACCACCAAGCACACAAGCTCTGCTCACGCCTGTTAGGAACCCACCAAAACACAGCTATGAGACTCCATTGGGAACCCACCAAACACACAAGGGGGCTATAATTTTTTTTGCGACTTCAGGCAGTAGAACCCACCAACACAAAAGATATGCAGATCTTCCAGTAATGTTGAGTCAACTCAGTCTTATCCTAATTTACCGCGTGTCTTTCATTTTAATCATTGTTGATAATCCTTCTTAATGGATTTCCGCGAACCTCTCTATCAAAATTGTGAGGCTTAGAGCAGTGAGGATCGTTTTGTAAGTAGAAAGAAATTGTTGAATTGAAAAGCAGCTTTATGGCTGTTGTGAGTTTTCCAAAGGAGAAAAGACACAGAAGGTGTTCATGTCTGAAAGTGACTTACCAGGTATCACGTGTGGTAGCAGATTAAATTTTCAAACCTGTTGGGTTAATACCACCTACTTTGTTTCAAAAAAAAAAAATAAAAGAAAGTTGGAGAAAATAAAAAAAAATTTGAAGTATAAGAATCCCTTATAGGACCATACTGAGAACATATTTTAAGTTATAACCACAATACGAAAATTAAATAAATTCTGAAGACTTTGTTTAAATACTTAGTTTTTTTTTATTTATTTAATAATATCATCTCTACAATCCCCAAAAAGAAAAAGGAAATGCAATATAATATTTTATAAAAAAATAAGTGGCACTTATTGCTAATTAATATTTAATTAAGATGAACTTAGCGTTTGGCCTACAAGAAAAGAGTCTTTCTCTAGTTATTACACAAATAAAAACCAATTTCAGGTAGAAGTATTTCGGTTATGAGTGGCCGAAATTACGTGTCCTATATTCCGCAAGCCAGCCCGTCTACCTCAATTCACATGCTGTTTAGCCGTGTGGTTAGCGCTTCTTTTTGATTATAATAATAATACCTCAATTCACACACAAGGAACAGTGCAAGGTAGTAAGAAAATGGTAATGCAGAAAAGTTCACAGAATATTCACAAAATATGCAACGTTTTGCTCTCCAGTGAGAGCGAAAAACGTTGCCACATAAAAAGGCCACATGAATACACTTTTGTCCTTTTACCTAAAACTATTTGGTCGTAATTTACCAACACATTTATAATATGTATTCTTGTGTGAAAAACGTATTGAATGAAGCATGCATGTTTGGATGAGCATACAATATTTATAGAATATATAAGCATGGGTATGTGTGTACGTGATGTGTATATGCATACATGTGTATATGAATGCATGTGCATATAAATAAAGATACTTTCTTGTCCATGTTGTGTTTGATGTATAAATCTGTTACTAGTGTGTGTGTAGTGTGTGTTGTGTGTGTGTGTGTGTGTGTACTCACCTATTTGTGGTTGAGGGGTCGAAACTTAGCTCCTGGCCCCTGGACTCCTGTGTGTGTGTGTGTGTGTGTGTGTTGTGTGTGTGTGTGTGTGTGTTGTGTTGTAAAAATAACTAAGGCAATCACTGGTTACAGTGAATTGCCTTATTTATTAGTTTATATATTTACATACATATATATATATTATATATTATATATATATATATATATATAATATATATATATATATATATATATATATATAATATATATTATATAGATGGTAAAGTGGCTGGGTTACTACAAGGTCAGCCAGAGTCATATATTAATTACCAGGCTGAAGTATGGCCGGACAAACGTATCTTTATTGCATGGACACTACATCATTGCAACGTAAAAGGACAGATTTAATTTTATAGACTTTGGAGTTTATTTATTGTAGGTTCTGGATACAAAATATTGATGCAGCAATAAAGGGACAAGCCATTAAAAGGTCTAATAAATTTTTTCATCTTGGTATCTAAATTTCTCAGTTCTCCAGAGAATTGATGCTCCAGAAAATTTGTACAAATAAAATTTTAAATTGAAAGCCGCATATATCCCACAAATAAATTTGTATCTTCGCTGTAAGACTCACCAGTGTATAACGTAAGTAGACAACCAGAAGAGGCGCTCCATTTATGACTGGAAATCCTACAATTACAAGATTTTTCATCCAAATTTGAATTCTGGAATCTGGATCTCTCGCTGCGGAAAATTGTGGGGCACAGCCATTTCATGCATTTTATTATTCTTAAATATTGAAGTGTTGAGAAAAGAGGAATAGTCTTTTTACAGAGGGGAAGATGATGGAGGAAAATACAATGTGGCTATATAAATAACGTTCTAGGATTGCAGCAAAATATATAATTTTATCTTATCACCTTAGTTGTCTCCCTGGAGTACTCTCTCTGGAAGCCTATACGATGATTCCAGCGCCTCTGCCACTTCTCCATACATTTTTGGAACTTCTTTCAGAAGACAGGGCGTCTCTTGCGGGGCCTGAGATTTTGCTTGAATCTCGTCTAAGTTGGTTAAACGCCAGTCGGTTGAGTTTGAGGTTTTATTTTTCCTGAAAGAGAATGAAGTTACAGAGGGCTAGATCGATGAGTAGGAGGGTGGAGGAAGGGAAAGTGGAAAGTAGGGAGAGAGTGGAAGAAGGGGGTAGGGAGGGTTGGGAGGAAGGAAGTAGGGAGGGTGGGAGGAATGTGAGTAGGGAAGGGTGGTGGAAGGGAGAAGTAGGGAGGGTGGAGGAGGTAGTGACCCTATCCCCCAAGTAGGGAGGGTGGAGGAAGGGAGTAGGGAGGGTTGGAGGAAGAAGGGAGTAGGGAGGGTGGAGGGTAGTAGGGAGGGTGGAAGAAGGGAGTAGGGAGGGTGGTAGGAAGGAAGTAGGGAAGGGTGGAGGGAGAAAGTAGGGAGGGTGGAAGAAGGGCAAGTAGGGAGGTGGAGGGAGAGGGAGGGTGGGGAAAGGGAGTAAGGGAGGGTGGAAAGAGGGAGTGGGAGGGTGGAGGAAGGAGTAGGGAGGGTGGATGTAAGGGAGTAGGAGGTGGAGGAAGGAAGTAGGTGAGGGGTGGAGGAGGTAGTGGAGGGAGATTGGGAGGTGGAAGAAGGGAGTTAAGGGGTGGAGGAAGGGAAGTTGGGAGGGTGGAAGAAGGGGTAGGGAGGGTGGAGGAAGGGAGTAAGGAAGGGTGGAAGAAGGGAGTAGGGGAGGGTGGAGGAAGGAAGATAGGGAGGGTGGAGGGAGTAGGGAGGGTGAAGAAGGGAAAGCTGGGAGGATGGAGGGAGTAGGGACAGGGTGGAGAAAGGAAGTAGGGAGGGTGGAAGAAGGGAGTAGGCGAGGGTGGAGGAAGGAATGTAGGGAGGGTGGAAGAAGGGAGTAGGGTGGGTGGGAAAAGACGGGAAGTAGGGATGGTGGTGATGGAAAGTGAAGAAAGAGTAGGGAGGGTGGAAGAAGGGAAGTAGGGAGGGTGGTGGAAGGAAGTAGGGAGGGTTGGAGGGAGAGTAGGGAGGGTGGAAGAGAAGGGAGAGTAGGGAGGGGTGGAGGAAGGAAGTAGGGAGGGTGGAGGAAAAGGAAGTAGGGTGGGTGAAGAACGGAGTAGGGAGGGGTAAGGGGAGGGTGGGGAAGGGAGTAGGGAGGGTGGAGGAAGGAAAGTAGGGAGGGTGGAAAGAAGGGAGTAGGGAGGGGTGGAAAAGAAGGGAGTAGGTGAGGGTGGGAAGGAAGGGAAGTAGGGGAGGGTGGAGGAGTAGGGAGGGTGGAAAGAAGGGAGTTGGGAGGGTGGTTGGAGGGAGTAGGGTGGGTGGAGGAGGAAGTTGGGTAGGGTGGAAGAAGGGTGAGTTGTGTGCGGTGGAGGAATGGAGTAGGGAGGGTGGAGGAAGGAAGTAGGGAGGGGGTAGAAGGGAGTTCCTAGTAGGGAGGGTGGAGGGGAGTAGTAGGGGGGGTGTAAGAAGGGAGTAGGGAGGGTTGAAGAAGGCGAGTTGGAGGGTGGAAGAAGGGAGTAGGGAGGGTGGAAGAAGGGAAGTAGGGAGGGTGGAGGGAAGGAAGTAGGGAGGGTGGAGGAAGGAAGTTAGGGAGAGTGGAGGGAGTAGGCGGGGTGGATGAAAGGGAGTGAGTAGGGAGGGTGGAGGGAGTAGGGAGGGTGGAGGAAGGAAGTAGGGAGGGTGGAGGAAGGGAGTAGGTGTGGTGGAGGAAGGGGTAGGAGGGTGGAGGAGGGGAGTGGGAGGGTGGAGGAAGGAAGTAGGGAGGGTTGGAGGAAGAAGTAGGGAGGGTGGAGGAAGGAAGTAGGAGGGGGGATGAAGGGAGTTAGGCGGGGTGGAAGAAGGGAGTAGGGAGGGTGGAAGAAGGGTGTTGGGAGGGTGGAAGAATGGGAGTAGGGGGAGGGTGGAGGAAAGGAAGTAGGGAGGTTTGGAGGAAGAGGAAGGTTGGGAGGGTGGAGGGAAGGGAGTAGGGAGGGTGCGGATGAAGGAAGTAGGCGAGGGTGGAGGAAGGGAAGTTGGAAGGGTGGAGGGAGTAGGGAGTGGAAGAAGGGAGTAATAGGGAGGGTGGAGGAAGGGAGTAGGGGGGTGGAGAAAGGAAGAGGCGGAGGGTGGAGGGGAAGGAAGTAAAGAGGGTGGAGGAAGGAAGTAGGGAGGGTGGAGGAAGGTAGTAGGGAGGGTGGAGGAAGATAGTAGGGAGGGTGGAGGAAAGAGTAGGGAGGTGGAAGAAGGGAGAGGGGAGGGGTGGAAGAAGGGAGTAGGGAGGGTGGAAGAAGGGAGTAGGGAGGGTGGAAGAAGGGAGTGTAGGGAGGGTGGAAGAAGGGAGTACGGAGGGTGGAAGAAGGGAGTAGGGAGGGGTTGGAAGAAGGGAGTGTAGGGAGGGTGGATGAAGGAGCAGGGAGGGTGGAGGAAGGGAGTAGGGAGGGTGGAAGAAAAGGAGTAGGTGAGGGTGGAAGAAGGGAGTTAGGGAGGGTGGAAGGAAGGGAATAGGGAGGGTGGAAGAAGGGAGTATGGAGGGTGGAATGAAGGGAGTAGGGAGGTGGAAGAATGGGAGTAGGGGAGGGGGATAGAAGGGAGTCGGGAGGGTAGAGGAAGGGAGTAAGGAGGGTGGAAGAAGGGAGTAGGGAGGGTAGAGGAAGGGAAGTAGGGAGTGGTGGAAGAAGGGGAGTAGGGATGGGTTGGAAGAAGGAGTAGGGAGGGTTAAGTAGAGGGAGTAGGGGGAGGGTGGAAAGAAGGGAGAGGGAGGGTGAAAAGAAGGGAGTAGGGAGGGTGGAAGAAGGGAGTAGGGTGGGTTGGAAAGAAGAGGAGTAGGAGGTGGAAGATAGGAAGTAGGGAGGGTGAAGAAGGGAGTAGGAGGAGGGTTGGAAGAAGGGAGTAGGGAGGGGTGGAGAAGGGAGTAGGGAGGGTGGTAAGAAGGAGTAGGGGAGAGGGTGGAAGAAAAGAAGGGTGTAGGGAGGGTGGAAAAGAAGGAAGTAGGGAGGGTGGAGAAGGGAGTAGGGAGGCGTGGAAAGAAGGGAGTAGGGAGGGTGGAAGAAGGGAGTAGGGGGGGGGGGGAGTGGAGGGTGGAAAGAAGGGAAGTAGGGGAGGGTGGATGAGGGAGTAGGGAGAGGTGGAAGAAGGAAGGTAGGGAGGGTGGAAGAAAGGGAGTAGGGAGGGTGGAAGAAGGGAGTAGGGCGGGTGGAAGAAGGAGTAGGGAGGGTGGAAGAAGGGAGTAGGGAGGGTGGAAGAGGGAGTAGGGAGGGTGGAAGAAGGGAGTAGGGATGGGTGGAAAGAAGGGAGTAGGGAAGGGTTGGAAGAAGGAAGTAGGGAGGGTGGAAGAAGGGGGTAGGAGGGTAGAATGAAGGTGAGTAGGGAGGGTGGAAGAAGGGAGTAGGGATGGTGGAAGAAGGGAAGTAGGGGGAGGGTGGAGAAGGGAGTAGGGAGGGTTGGATGGAAGGGAATAGGGAGGGTGTGAAGAAGGAAGTAGGCGGAGGGTGGATACTGAAGGGAGAGTAGGGAGGGTGGAAAGAAGGTGAGCGGAGGGTGGAAGAGGGAGTAGGGGGGTGGAAAGAAGAAGTAGGGGAGGGTGGAAGAAGGGAGTAGGGAGGGTGGGATGAAGGGAAGTAGGGAGGGTGGAAGAAAGGGAGTAGGGGGGTGGAAGAGGGAGTAGGGGAGGGTGGAAGAAGGGAGTAGGGAGGGTGGAAGAAGGGAGTAGGGAGGGTGAGAAGGGAGTAGGGAGGGTGGGAAGAAGGGAGTAGGAAGGGTGGGAGGAAGGGAAGGAAGTAGGGAGGGTGGAGGAAGGGAAGTAGGGAGGGTGGAGGAAGGGTGTAGGGAGAGGTGGAAGAAGGGATTTGGGAGGGTGGAGAAGGGAGTAGGAAGGGTTGGAGGGAGTAGGGAGGGTGGAAGAAGGGAGTAGGGAGGGTGGGAGGAAGGGAGTAGGGAGGGTGGAGAAAGTAAGGAAGCAGTGGAGGGTGGAGGAAGGAAGGTAAAGAGGGTGGAGGAAGGAAGTAGGGAGGGTGGAGGAAGGAAGTAGGGGTGGGTGGAGGGAAGGTAAGTAGGGAGGTGGAGGAAGAGAGTAGGGAGGGTGGAAGAAGGGAGTGGATGGGTGGAAAGAAGGGAGATAGGGATGGGGTGGAAGAAGGGAGTAGGGTGGGTGGAAGAAGGGGTAGGGAGGTGGAAGAAGGGTGTAGGCGAGGGTGGAAGAAGGGAGCTGGGAGGGTGGAGGAAGGGAAGTAGGGAGGGTGGAAAGAAGGGAGTAGGGAGGGTGGTGAAGGGAGTAGGGAGGGTGGGAAGAGAAGGGAGTAGGGCGGGTGGAAGAAGGGATTACGGGGGGTGAAGAAGGGGAGTAGGGGAGGGTGGAAGAATAAGGGAGTTACGGAGAGGGTAGAGGAAGGGAGTAGGGAGGGTAGAGGAAGGGAGTAGGGAGGGTGGAGGAAGGGAGTAGGGGGGGTGAGGAAGGGATAGGGGAGGGTGGAAGAAGGAGTAGGGAGGGTGGAAAGAAGGGAGTAGGGAGGGTAGGGGAAGGGAAGTAGGGAGGGTGGAGAAGGGAAGTAGAGGAGGGGGGAAGAAGGGAGTAGGGAGGGTGGAAGAGGGAGTTGGGAGGGTGGGAAGGATGGGTTGTAGGAGGGGGTGGAAGAAGGAAGTAGGGGAGGGGGGTGGGAAGAAGGGAAGTAGGGAGGGTGAAAGAGGGAGTAGGAGGGTGGAAGAAGGGAGTAGGGAGGGTGGAAAAGAAGGGAGTAGGGAGGGTGGGAATAAGGGAGTAGGGAGGGTGGGAAAGAAGGAAGTAGGTAGCGAGAGGGTGGAAGAAGGAGTAGGGAGCGGTGGAAGAAGGGGAGTGGGGAGGGTGGAAGAAGGGGGAGTGTAGGGGAGGGTGGAAGAAGGGAGTAGGGAGGGTGGAAAAGAAGGAGTAGGGAGGGTGGAATGAAGGATAAAAGTAGGGAGGTTGGGAAGAAGGGAGTAGGGAAGGTGGAAGAAGGAGGAAAGGAGTAGGGGAGGGTGGGAAGAAGGGAGTAGATAGGGTGGAAGAAGGTAGTAGGGAGGGTTGGAAGAAGGGAGTAGGGAGGGTGAAGAGAAGGGAGTAGGGAGGGTGGAAGAAGGGAAGTAGGGAGGGTGGAACAGAAGGGAGTAGGGAGGGTAGAGGAAGGGAGTAGTGGGAGGGTTGATGATGAAACTCTTGTTTTTGGCATAAACGCAACGAGAACAGTCGCGTGAGCTGGGAACAACTGTTTTATAGTGAATAAATAATGTTTAGATGCCGCCAAAAATGCAGACATTTTTCTTTCTAGTCTTTCCTCCAAACAATTGTCAGAACCTCAATGTAATGTTGTCCTGCTAGAACAAATTCCTGAAACGATTTTCCCTCAATTTATTCCATTCTTTACACAAAAAATCCTAACGTACTAAACATACCAAATATGTCTGATAACCACAAAGTGACACATGGACTGGACTGCATTGAAATATGCGTCTCGTTACTTCACAAAGGAGAGCATTACACAGCGTGTTTTACGCTGTGTGGTTCCATATATTCACCCTACAAAGCGGGAGGAAAACTTGAGTCGGAAACTTTTTGATAGAACCATAGATATTATTATAAAATTGAAATTTGCAAGTTAGTACCTTTATATTCCAAAAAAACAATCACAATCTTAGTGTTGGGATACAGTAGAGTTGAAAGTTTTAGGCTTTACAAGTTATCATACTGAAAAGAGAATTGGAAATAGACTTTGTAACATTACCTAAAGGCATCTGTCCATTCTAGTAAGCCTAGAACGAGCCTTTACCTAGTTACAGCACATCAGCTGTGACAATGTGTGTAATATCTGCTTCCTTGTGATAATCTCTATTATAATCAAAGAAAGAGCTAAACCGACATGGGTCATACAGCGCTGCGGGGTAGAAAATAGTGCTGGGGTTATAAACAGCTGGTGGAAAGGTAATAAGAGTTGAGGGAAGAAAAGGGCTGTGTGTCAAAGTTCGTATAGTAAAGCAGCTGCTGACAAAAATTAAAAAGTGATCGTCAGTCAAAGGCAACGCCATCTGCAAGATGAGAAGATAAGGTAAGAGTGGTAGCATGGCGGCGGCGGCGGCGGCGGAGGCGGCGGCGGCGGCGGCGGGCGTTGAAGATAAATCCTGCGAACTCGCTGGTAAACCTCGCAATCTACAAGAAAGTGAAGAACCGAAATAGGGGCCCGACAAACCTCACAGAGGAATAGGGTGTCGTTCCATGAGATACCCATGGGTAAGGCGAATATGGCGGAGACGGGAGAGCGCAGTCTCCCGAGTACAGCAACGGTGGTAAGATGGCCACAAACCTAAAAGCGGTTTAATAGAGTGTAATTTGTTATGGTGCATGCCCGACCACTCTTGTTGCCAACTGCTGCAAAAGACGGGACAGAGATAACTGGAAAATAATCTCTAAACAGTACTACCCCTGTAGCAAACGGGAAAATCATGCACCATTGACACGCAGCAGCAATCCCACTTGTTTATTAACCTCCTCAACACCAACGTGTCGGGACCCAACAGATAAACGACCCCCGTCTTTGTTTTTGTTAGCCACACAAACCCACCATAGGTTGATTATGAAGGACTAAAGGATGAGGGGAATCAAATTGTTTAATCGGCTTGTAATAGTACTGAAGGAATCTGAAATGATCACATAACGTCGGAAGGAGACATGTATGTAATTACGGATAAGGCTATGAGGATGGCATTACAATCGGCAATAAAAGTACTAGCCGAGTCTAACAAATGACCCCGGACAACATCGTCAGGGAAACCTAGCCGCAAACCCAGCATCGTCAAGAGATTTAGAAACATCTGTATAAAACAGGCAACAGCATGAGCAATACGACCGTAAGTGATCGAGATAGAGTGAGAAGCAGTCGTAGGTAGGAGAGCTTTGGCGCACGACAGTAGAAGAGAACAGACACGAACTTTCGGAGCTTCCCAAGGGAAAGGGAAAAGGCAGACGCTAAATGAACATACGAGGTAACTGGAGAAAGGACCGGAGTGAATAAAGACGAAGAGAAAAACGGTTCTTCGAATGTAAGCAGGGGCGTCGAGCAAATAATGAGCTTTTACTAACGTCTGAGACCAACCTATACGTAGAGGGAACACGAAGGTCATGAGAGCAGACAAAGTAACGAAGGCAATAAGCATCACGACTCTCAGCTTAGGAGGGAACATTCTCCTCAGAATGATGAAAATTATCTAACTTAGAGTTATAGGAGAAGCCATAGAATAGTCTTGTCGCCATAATCCAGCTTGGACAAGACTAGGGTGAAATACAAAAGGAGGGGTGTTCGGCGATCTGCTCCCCATGAACGATGTGCAAGAACTTTAAGGAGATTCAGCCCACCATGGCAAGCTGCCTTCAAAGAGAAAATGTGACGTTTCCATGTCAACCGGCGATCGAAGAGAAGGCCAAGAAACTTGACCTTATTACATTCTGGAATACACAAATAACAAGCACATAGAAGAGAGGAGCTTACGACGACGTTTCGGTCAGACTTGGACCATTTACAGAGTCACACTAACAAAAAGGAAAGGAGGGAGTAAATATAGGCCAGCAGACAGGGACGGGACAAGGGAAGTATTAGGGAAGGAGGAAGAGAGGTGGTAGTAGTAGAGGTAGTAGTAGTAGAGGTAGTAGTAGTAGAGGTAGTAGTAGTAGAGGTAGTAGTAGTAGAGGCAGCAGTAGTAGTAGTAGTAGTAGTAGTAGTAGTAGTAGTAGTAGTAGTAGTGGTGGTGGAGTCAGTCAAATACTAAGAAAGAAGCAGCACTGCAGAGAAGCTAGGGGGCCCCACAAAGGGGGTACGGAGCAAGAACACATGGGGGGGGGGAGAATAACTAATAAAGGACAAATACCCAAGGCAGAAGAAAACCCAGTGACTGACTCCACTACTACCTTTACCACTACCTTTCTTCCTTCCTTTACTACTTACCTTCTCTGTCCCGTTATATCTGACTGGTTACATTATACTCGCTCCTCTCCTTTTGTTAGTGTGGACTTTGTAAATTGTCAAAGTCGGACCGAAACGTCGTCGTAAACTCCTTCTATGTGAGAGTTATTTGCATATTATTCCAGTCACGGTATTGTGCCTTTTTTTTGTTATTGTACATTCTGGAATACGTTGAGTAATGTAAATATAACGGAATATCTGGCTTATGTGAACCATGTAGAAAGCAGAGCAGTATGTGAAGTTGTAGAAGCAGCAGTATGTGAAGTATTAGAAGCAGAAACATGTTTGTTGAAGATATGTAGAAAGCAGCTGAATGTGAATTATGTAGAATGCAGCAGTATGTGAACATGTAGAAGCAGCAAGCAGTTTGGTGAAAGTAGTAGAAGCAGCAGTATGTGAAGTATGCAGAAGCAGCAGTATGTGAAGTATGTAGAAGCAGCAGTATGTGAACCATGTAGAAGCAGCAGTATGTGAAGTATGTAGAAGCAGCAGTATGTGAAGTATGTAGAAGCAGCAGTATGTGAAGTATGTAGAAGCAGCAGTATGTGAACCATGTAGAAGCAGCAGTATGTGAAGTATGTAGAAGCAGCAGTATGTGAACCATGTAGAAGCAGCAGTATGTGAAGTATGTAGAAGCAGCAGTATGTGAAGTATGCAGAAGCAGCGTATGTGGAAGTATGTTAGAAGCAGCAGTATGTGAACCTGTAGAAGCAGCAGTATGGGAAAGTATGTAGAAGCAGCAGTATGTGAAGTATGTAGAAGCTGCGTATGGGAAAGTATGTAGAAGCAGCTGTATGTGAACCATGTGAAGCAGCAGTTTGTGAAGTATGTAAAAGCAGCAGTATGTGAACATTGTAGAAGCAGCGTATGTGAAGTATGTGAATGCAGCAGTATTGTGAAGTATGTAGAAGCAGCAGTATGTGAACCATGTAGAAGCAGCAGTATGTGAAGTATGTAGAAGCAGCAGTATGTGAAGTATGTAGAAGCAGCAGAATGTGAAGTATGTAGCGGCAGCAGTATGTGAAGTATGTAAGAAGCAGCAGTATGTGAAGTATGTAGAAGCAGCAGTCAGTATGTGAAGTATGTAGAAGCAGCAGTATGTGAACCATGTAGGAAGCACCAGGCAGTATGTTGAAGTTTTATGTAGTAAGCAGCAGAATGTGAAGTTGTAGAAGCAGCAGTATGTGAAGTTTGTAGAAGCAGCAGTATGTGTGAGTATTGTAGAAGCAGCTGTATGTGAAGTAATGTATGAAGCGCAGAATGTGAAGTATGTAGGAAGCGAAAGTATCGTGACACCATGTAGAAGCAGCAGTATGTGAAGTATGTAGAATGCCAGCAGTATGTGAAGTATGTAGACAGCAGCAGGAATGTGAAGTATGTAGAAGCGCAGTATGTGAACCATGTAGAAGCAGCAGAGTATGCTGAAGTAGTAGAAGCAGCAGTATGTGAAGTATGTAGAAGCAGCAGTATGTGAACCATGTAGAAGCAGCAGTATGTGAAGTATGTAGAAGCAGCAGTATGTGAACCATGTAGAAGCAGCAGTATGTGAAGTATGTAGAAGCAGCAGTAGTATGTGAAGTATGTTGAAGCAGGCAGAATGTGAAGTATGTAGCGGCAGCAGTATGTGGAACCATGTAGATGACAGCACGTATGTGAAGTATGTAGAAGCGCAGTATATGTGAAGTATGTAGAAGCAGCAGTATGTGAAGTATGTAGAAGCAGCAGAATGTGAAGTATGTAGAAGCAGCAGTATGTGAACCATGTAGAAGCAGCAGTATGTGAAGTATGTAGAAGCAGCAGTATGTGAAGTATGTAGAAGCAGCAGTATGTGAACCATGTAGAAGCAGCAGTATGTGAAGTAGGTAGAGCCAGCAGTATGTGAACAATGGTAGAAGCAGCGTTATGTGAGTTTTGTAGAAGCAGCAGTATGTGAAGTATGTAGAAGCAGCAGTATGTGGAACCATAGTGAAGCAGCAGTATGTGAAGTTGTAGAAGCAGCAGTATGTGAAGTATGTAGAAGCAGCAGTATGTGAAGTATGTAGAAGAAGCAGTATGTGAAGTATGTAGCGGCAGCAGTATGTGAACCATGTAGAAGCAGCAGTATGTGAAGTATGTAGAAGCAGCAGTATGTGAAGTATGTAGAAGCAGCAGTATGTGATGTGAAGTAAGTAGAAGCAGCAGTATGTTAATGTATGGTTAGAAGCAGCACAGTATTTGAAGTATGTGGAAGCAGCAGTATGTGAAGTATGTAGAAGAAGCAGTATGTGAAGATATGCGATGGCGCAGTATGTGAAGTATGTAGAAGCAGCAGTATTTGAACCATGTTGAAGCAGAGTATGTGGACAGTATGTAGAGCAAGCTGTTTGTGAAGTATGCAGAGAAGCAGCATTATGTGAAGTATGTGAAGCACAGTATGTGAAGTATGCAGACAGCAGCATTATGTGAAAGTATTTGCTGAAGCTGCAGTATGTGAAGTATGTTAGAAGAAGTCAGCAGATTGTGATGTATGTAGAAGCAGCAGTATGTGAACCATGTAGAAGAGCAGCAGTATGTGAAGTTATGTGAAGCAGCAGTATGTGAAGTATGTAGATGCAGCTGGTAGTGAACCATGTAGAAGCAGCATATGTGAAGTAGAAGAAGCGCAGTATGTGAAGTATGTAGAAGCTGCAGTATGTGAAGTATGTAGAGCAAGCAGTATGTGAACCAATGTAGAAGCAGCAGTATGTGAAGTATGTAGAAGCAGCAGTATATTATGTGAAGTATGTAGAAGCAGCCAGTATGTGAACCATGTTGATGCTCAGCAGTATGTGAAGTATGGTAGAAAGCAGCAGTATGTGACAGTATGTAGAAGCAGCAGTACTGTGAAGTATGTAGAAGCAGCAGTATGTGAAGTATGAGAAGCTCAGTATGTTGATAGTATGTAAAGCAGCAGTTGTGAACCTTGTAGAAGCAGCTGTATGTGAAGATGTAAAGCAGCAGTATGTGAAAGTTATGTGAAGCAGAGTATGTGAACCTGTAGAAAGCACAGCAGTATGTGATGTATGTAGAAGAAGCATTATGGATGTATGTGGAGACAGCGTATGTGATGTATGTGAAGAAGAGTATGAGATGTAGGTAGAAGCCAGCAGTATGTGAAAGTATGTAGAAGCGCAGTAGTGAAGTAATTGTAGAAGCAGCAGTATGTGAACCATGTAGAAGAAGGACTGTTATGTGAAGTATGTAGAAGCAGCAGAAGCAGTATGTGAAGTATGTAGAAGCAGCAGTATGTGAACCATGTAAGTAGAAAGCAGCAGTTTGTGAAGTATGTAGAAGCAGCAGTATGTGAAGTATGTAGAAGCAGCAGTATGTGAACCATGTAGAAGCAGCAGTATGTGAAGTATGTAGAAGCAGCAGTATGTGAACCATGTAGAAGCAGCAGTATGTGAAGTATGTAGAAGAAGCAGTATGTGAAGTATGTAGAGACAGCAGTATGTGAAGTATGTAGAAGAAGCAGTTTTGAGAAGTATGTAGAGACAAGCAGTATGTGAACCAGTAGAAGCAGCTGTATGTGATGTATGTAGAAGAAGCAGTATGTGAAGTATGTAGAGACAGCAGTATGTGAAGTATGTAGAAGAAGCAGTATGAGAAGTATGTAGAGACAGCAGTATGTGAAGTATGTAGAAGCAGCAGTATGTGAAGTATGTAGAAGCAGCAAGTAATGTGAAAGTTATGGTAGGAGAAGCAGAGTATGTGAAGGTATGTAGAAGCAGCAGTATGTGAAGTATGTAGAAGCAGCAGTTATGTTGGAAGTATGTACAAGCAGCAGTTTGTGAAGTTGTAGAAGCAGCAGTATGTGAAGTATGCAAAAAGCAGCAGTATGTTGAAGTATGCAGAAGCAAGCTGGATGTGAGTATGGTATGAAGAAGCAGTATGTTGAAGTAAGTAGATAGCAGCTAGTATGTGAAGTATGCAGAAGCGCAGTATGTGAAGTATGCAGAAGCAGCAGTATGTGGAAGTATGCAGTACAGAGCAGTATGTGAAGTATGCAGAAGCCAGCATTATGTGAAAGTATGTAGAAAAGGCAGTATGTATAGTACGTAGAAACAGCACAGTCATGGTAGTAAATAGAAGTAGCAATATGTGAAGTATGTGAAGCAGCAATATGTGAAATGAGGGTAGAGGCAGCAGTATGGTGATCAGTAGTAGAAGCTAGCACAGCTATGTGAAGTATGTAGAAGCTAAGCAGTTATGTGAAGTATGTAGGAAGAACAGTACTGTGTATTATCAAGACTTATAGTAGAAAAGCCACGACACACAAGTATGCAGGACTTCTCAGTAGGAACCCACAAATACTAAACATATGCAGTCCCTCCGTAAGATCTCGCCACAAACAAGCTATGCAGACCCTCAGGTATGATACCACCAAACACACAAGCTGTGCAGACATCCAGTAGGAACACCACCAAACAAGCTACTGCAGGCCTCAAGGTAGGAAACCCCCCAAACAAAACACGCAAGCTATACAGACCTAGAGTAGGAACCCACCACAATCACACAATCTATGCCAGACCTCTAGTATTAATCCAGTAAACACACAAGCCTATGCCGATACTCCAGTAGGACCAAAAAACACACAAGTTCTGCAGACCCCCGCAGAAAACACCAAACACACAAGCTACTAAAGACCCCAGTAGGAACTCACGAAAACATACATAGTTATAAAGACCTCCAGTAGGATTTCCCACCAAACACAACCTAGACAGACCTCAGTGGGTAACCCTCCAAGAAAGCTATGAAGACCTCCAGCAGGAACCCACCAAAAACACAAGATCTCGTAGACCTCCAGTAGGAACCCATAAAAGAAACAACCTATGCGATCTCGAGTAGGAACCAAGGAAACACAGGCTATGAAGACATCTAGATGGAACCCGCCAAACCACACAAGATATGCAGATCTCAGTATAAAAACCACACACACAACGCACATGGTATGCAGACATCCAGTAGGAAACAGCCATAAAACACTAAGCTATGCAGGACCTCTAGTAGGACCCACTAAACACTCAAGCTATGCAGAGCTCCCGTTGGAATACCCACCAAAACACACAAGCTATGGTGGGACATTCTCAGTAGGAACCACTGAAACACACAAGCATGTGCAGGACCTCCTAGTAGGAACCCACCAAAATACAAAGCTATGCAAGATATACAGTAGGAACCCACCTAAAACACATTGCTATGCAGACCTCAGTAGGAACCCACCAAACACACAAGTTATGCAGGACTTTCAGAAGGAACCCTCCAAACTACAGAAGATATTGCAGTCCTCGGTAGGAAACACACAAAACACACAAAACTATGCAGAACCTCCTGTAGGGAACCCACCAACACACAAAGCTATGCAGGACCTCCAATAGAACCCACCAAAACAGTATAAGCTATGCAAACCTCCCAGTTGGAACCCACTAAACACTCAAGATATGCAGGACCTTCATTAGGAAACCATGGCAAACGCAAAGCTATGGCAGACTAAAGTAGGAAACCACCAAACACGCAAGGTATGAAGATCTCAAGTAGGAAAACCCGCCCAAACACACAGGCTATGAAGAACCTCCAGTAGGAACACAACCTAAAAGACTTGCTTATGCAGACCTCCAGTAGGAACCCACCAAACACACAAGCTCTGCAGGGGGACCTTCCAGTAGGAATCACAACCAAACACAAAAAGCTATGCAGATCTACATTAGGAACTCAACAAAACCACAAAAGCTATGCAGGACCTCCAGTAGGAACCACAAACACAAAAAGCTATGCAGACCTCAATTGGGAACCACCCCAAAACACCAGGCTATGAAGACTTTCCAGTAGGAACCACAAAACACACAAGCTATGCAGACCTCCAGTAGGAACCCACCCAAACACGCAAGCTATGCCATTCCTCAGTATGAACCACTAAGACACACAAGATTCGCACCAGATACCTCCAGTAGGAAACTCCCGCCAAACACACAAGCTATGCAAGATCTCCAGTATGACCACCAAGCACACAAGCTCTGCTCACGCCTGTTAGGAACCCACCAAAACACAGCTATGAGACTCCATTGGGAACCCACCAAACACACAAGGGGGCTATAATTTTTTTTGCGACTTCAGGCAGTAGAACCCACCAACACAAAAGATATGCAGATCTTCCAGTAATGTTGAGTCAACTCAGTCTTATCCTAATTTACCGCGTGTCTTTCATTTTAATCATTGTTGATAATCCTTCTTAATGGATTTCCGCGAACCTCTCTATCAAAATTGTGAGGCTTAGAGCAGTGAGGATCGTTTTGTAAGTAGAAAGAAATTGTTGAATTGAAAAGCAGCTTTATGGCTGTTGTGAGTTTTCCAAAGGAGAAAAGACACAGAAGGTGTTCATGTCTGAAAGTGACTTACCAGGTATCACGTGTGGTAGCAGATTAAATTTTCAAACCTGTTGGGTTAATACCACCTACTTTGTTTCAAAAAAAAAAAATAAAAGAAAGTTGGAGAAAATAAAAAAAAATTTGAAGTATAAGAATCCCTTATAGGACCATACTGAGAACATATTTTAAGTTATAACCACAATACGAAAATTAAATAAATTCTGAAGACTTTGTTTAAATACTTAGTTTTTTTTTATTTATTTAATAATATCATCTCTACAATCCCCAAAAAGAAAAAGGAAATGCAATATAATATTTTATAAAAAAATAAGTGGCACTTATTGCTAATTAATATTTAATTAAGATGAACTTAGCGTTTGGCCTACAAGAAAAGAGTCTTTCTCTAGTTATTACACAAATAAAAACCAATTTCAGGTAGAAGTATTTCGGTTATGAGTGGCCGAAATTACGTGTCCTATATTCCGCAAGCCAGCCCGTCTACCTCAATTCACATGCTGTTTAGCCGTGTGGTTAGCGCTTCTTTTTGATTATAAATAATACCTCAATTCACACACAAGGAACAGTTGCAATGGTAGTAAGAAATGGTTAATGCAGAAAAGTTCACAGAATATTCACAAAATATGCAACGTTTTGCTCTCCAGTGAGAGCGAAAAACGTTGCCACATAAAAAGGCCACATGAATACACTTTTGTCCTTTTACCTAAAACTATTTGGTCGTAATTTACCAACACATTTATAATATGTATTCTTGTGTGAAAAACGTATTGAATGAAGCATGCATGTTTGGATGAGCATACAATATTTATAGAATATATAAGCTTGGGTTATGGTGTGTACGTGATGTGTATATGCATACATGTGTATATGAATGCATGTGCATATAAATAAAGATACTTTCTTGTCCATGTTGTGTTTGATGTATAAATCTGTTACTAGTGTGTGTGTAGTGTGTGTTGTGTGTGTGTGTGTGTGTGTACTCACCTATTTGTGGTTGAGGGGTCGAAACTTAGCTCCTGGCCCCTGGACTCCTGTGTGTGTGTGTGTGTGTGTGTGTTGTGTGTGTGTGTGTGTGTGTTGTGTTGTAAAAATAACTAAGGCAATCACTGGTTACAGTGAATTGCCTTATTTATTAGTTTATATATTTACATACATATATATATATTATATATTATATATATATATATATATATAATATATATATATATATATATATATATATATAATATATATTATATAGATGGTAAAGTGGCTGGGTTACTACAAGGTCAGCCAGAGTCATATATTAATTACCAGGCTGAAGTATGGCCGGACAAACGTATCTTTATTGCATGGACACTACATCATTGCAACGTAAAAGGACAGATTTAATTTTATAGACTTTGGAGTTTATTTATTGTAGGTTCTGGATACAAAATATTGATGCAGCAATAAAGGGACAAGCCATTAAAAGGTCTAATAAATTTTTTCATCTTGGTATCTAAATTTCTCAGTTCTCCAGAGAATTGATGCTCCAGAAAATTTGTACAAATAAAATTTTAAATTGAAAGCCGCATATATCCCACAAATAAATTTGATATCTTCGTGTAAGACTCACCAGTGTAAAACGTAAGTAGACAACCAGAAGAGGCGCTCCATTTATGACTGGAAATCCTACAATTACAAGATTTTCATCCAAATTTGAATTCTGGAATCTGGATCTCTCGCTGCGGAAAATTGTGGGGCACAGCCATTTCATGCATTTTATTATTCTTAAATAATTGAAGCTGTTGAAAAGAGGAATAGTCTTTTTACAGAGGGAAGATGATGGAGAAAATACAATGTGCTATATAAATAAGTTCTAGGATTGCAGCAAAATATATAATTTTATCTTATCACCTAGTTGTCTCCCTGGAAGTACTCTCTCTGGAAGCTATACGATGATTCCAGCGCCTCTGCCACTTCTCCAAACATTTTTGGAACTTCTTTCAGAAGACAGGGCGTCTCTTGCGGGGCCTGAGATTTTGCTTGAATCTCGTCTAAGTTGGTTAAACGCCAGTCGGTTGAGTTTGAGGTTTTATTTTTCCTGAAAGAGAATGAAGTTACAGAGGGCTAGATCGATGAGTAGGAGGGTGGAGGAAGGGAAAGTGGAAAGTAGGGAGAGAGTGGAAGAAGGGGGTAGGGAGGGTTGGGAGGAAGGAAGTAGGGAGGGTGGGAGGAATGTGAGTAGGGAAGGGTGGTGGAAGGGAGAAGTAGGGAGGGTGGAGGAGGTAGTGACCCTATCCCCCAAGTAGGGAGGGTGGAGGAAGGGAGTAGGGAGGGTTGGAGGAAGAAGGGAGTAGGGAGGGTGGAGGGTAGTAGGGAGGGTGGAAGAAGGGAGTAGGGAGGGTGGTAGGAAGGAAGTAGGGAAGGGTGGAGGGAGAAAGTAGGGAGGGTGGAAGAAGGGCAAGTAGGGAGGTGGAGGGAGAGGGAGGGTGGGGAAAGGGAGTAAGGGAGGGTGGAAAGAGGGAGTGGGAGGGTGGAGGAAGGAGTAGGGAGGGTGGATGTAAGGGAGTAGGAGGTGGAGGAAGGAAGTAGGTGAGGGGTGGAGGAGGTAGTGGAGGGAGATTGGGAGGTGGAAGAAGGGAGTTAAGGGGTGGAGGAAGGGAAGTTGGGAGGGTGGAAGAAGGGGTAGGGAGGGTGGAGGAAGGGAGTAAGGAAGGGTGGAAGAAGGGAGTAGGGGAGGGTGGAGGAAGGAAGATAGGGAGGGTGGAGGGAGTAGGGAGGGTGAAGAAGGGAAAGCTGGGAGGATGGAGGGAGTAGGGACAGGGTGGAGAAAGGAAGTAGGGAGGGTGGAAGAAGGGAGTAGGCGAGGGTGGAGGAAGGAATGTAGGGAGGGTGGAAGAAGGGAGTAGGGTGGGTGGGAAAAGACGGGAAGTAGGGATGGTGGTGATGGAAAGTGAAGAAAGAGTAGGGAGGGTGGAAGAAGGGAAGTAGGGAGGGTGGTGGAAGGAAGTAGGGAGGGTTGGAGGGAGAGTAGGGAGGGTGGAAGAGAAGGGAGAGTAGGGAGGGGTGGAGGAAGGAAGTAGGGAGGGTGGAGGAAAAGGAAGTAGGGTGGGTGAAGAACGGAGTAGGGAGGGGTAAGGGGAGGGTGGGGAAGGGAGTAGGGAGGGTGGAGGAAGGAAAGTAGGGAGGGTGGAAAGAAGGGAGTAGGGAGGGGTGGAAAAGAAGGGAGTAGGTGAGGGTGGGAAGGAAGGGAAGTAGGGGAGGGTGGAGGAGTAGGGAGGGTGGAAAGAAGGGAGTTGGGAGGGTGGTTGGAGGGAGTAGGGTGGGTGGAGGAGGAAGTTGGGTAGGGTGGAAGAAGGGTGAGTTGTGTGCGGTGGAGGAATGGAGTAGGGAGGGTGGAGGAAGGAAGTAGGGAGGGGGTAGAAGGGAGTTCCTAGTAGGGAGGGTGGAGGGGAGTAGTAGGGGGGGTGTAAGAAGGGAGTAGGGAGGGTTGAAGAAGGCGAGTTGGAGGGTGGAAGAAGGGAGTAGGGAGGGTGGAAGAAGGGAAGTAGGGAGGGTGGAGGGAAGGAAGTAGGGAGGGTGGAGGAAGGAAGTTAGGGAGAGTGGAGGGAGTAGGCGGGGTGGATGAAAGGGAGTGAGTAGGGAGGGTGGAGGGAGTAGGGAGGGTGGAGGAAGGAAGTAGGGAGGGTGGAGGAAGGGAGTAGGTGTGGTGGAGGAAGGGGTAGGAGGGTGGAGGAGGGGAGTGGGAGGGTGGAGGAAGGAAGTAGGGAGGGTTGGAGGAAGAAGTAGGGAGGGTGGAGGAAGGAAGTAGGAGGGGGGATGAAGGGAGTTAGGCGGGGTGGAAGAAGGGAGTAGGGAGGGTGGAAGAAGGGTGTTGGGAGGGTGGAAGAATGGGAGTAGGGGGAGGGTGGAGGAAAGGAAGTAGGGAGGTTTGGAGGAAGAGGAAGGTTGGGAGGGTGGAGGGAAGGGAGTAGGGAGGGTGCGGATGAAGGAAGTAGGCGAGGGTGGAGGAAGGGAAGTTGGAAGGGTGGAGGGAGTAGGGAGTGGAAGAAGGGAGTAATAGGGAGGGTGGAGGAAGGGAGTAGGGGGGTGGAGAAAGGAAGAGGCGGAGGGTGGAGGGGAAGGAAGTAAAGAGGGTGGAGGAAGGAA
The DNA here is from genome assembly GCF_026875155.1 of Cherax quadricarinatus. Classification (NCBI taxonomy): domain Eukaryota; kingdom Metazoa; phylum Arthropoda; class Malacostraca; order Decapoda; family Parastacidae; genus Cherax; species Cherax quadricarinatus. The sequence goes on from NC_069439.1 coordinate 26,763,079, forward strand.
GTAGGGAGGGTGGAGGAAGGTAGTAGGGAGGGTGGAGGAAGATAGTAGGGAGGGTGGAGGAAAGAGTAGGGAGGTGGAAGAAGGGAGAGGGGAGGGGTGGAAGAAGGGAGTAGGGAGGGTGGAAGAAGGGAGTAGGGAGGGTGGAAGAAGGGAGTGTAGGGAGGGTGGAAGAAGGGAGTACGGAGGGTGGAAGAAGGGAGTAGGGAGGGGTTGGAAGAAGGGAGTGTAGGGAGGGTGGATGAAGGAGCAGGGAGGGTGGAGGAAGGGAGTAGGGAGGGTGGAAGAAAAGGAGTAGGTGAGGGTGGAAGAAGGGAGTTAGGGAGGGTGGAAGGAAGGGAATAGGGAGGGTGGAAGAAGGGAGTATGGAGGGTGGAATGAAGGGAGTAGGGAGGTGGAAGAATGGGAGTAGGGGAGGGGGATAGAAGGGAGTCGGGAGGGTAGAGGAAGGGAGTAAGGAGGGTGGAAGAAGGGAGTAGGGAGGGTAGAGGAAGGGAAGTAGGGAGTGGTGGAAGAAGGGGAGTAGGGATGGGTTGGAAGAAGGAGTAGGGAGGGTTAAGTAGAGGGAGTAGGGGGAGGGTGGAAAGAAGGGAGAGGGAGGGTGAAAAGAAGGGAGTAGGGAGGGTGGAAGAAGGGAGTAGGGTGGGTTGGAAAGAAGAGGAGTAGGAGGTGGAAGATAGGAAGTAGGGAGGGTGAAGAAGGGAGTAGGAGGAGGGTTGGAAGAAGGGAGTAGGGAGGGGTGGAGAAGGGAGTAGGGAGGGTGGTAAGAAGGAGTAGGGGAGAGGGTGGAAGAAAAGAAGGGTGTAGGGAGGGTGGAAAAGAAGGAAGTAGGGAGGGTGGAGAAGGGAGTAGGGAGGCGTGGAAAGAAGGGAGTAGGGAGGGTGGAAGAAGGGAGTAGGGGGGGGGGGGAGTGGAGGGTGGAAAGAAGGGAAGTAGGGGAGGGTGGATGAGGGAGTAGGGAGAGGTGGAAGAAGGAAGGTAGGGAGGGTGGAAGAAAGGGAGTAGGGAGGGTGGAAGAAGGGAGTAGGGCGGGTGGAAGAAGGAGTAGGGAGGGTGGAAGAAGGGAGTAGGGAGGGTGGAAGAGGGAGTAGGGAGGGTGGAAGAAGGGAGTAGGGATGGGTGGAAAGAAGGGAGTAGGGAAGGGTTGGAAGAAGGAAGTAGGGAGGGTGGAAGAAGGGGGTAGGAGGGTAGAATGAAGGTGAGTAGGGAGGGTGGAAGAAGGGAGTAGGGATGGTGGAAGAAGGGAAGTAGGGGGAGGGTGGAGAAGGGAGTAGGGAGGGTTGGATGGAAGGGAATAGGGAGGGTGTGAAGAAGGAAGTAGGCGGAGGGTGGATACTGAAGGGAGAGTAGGGAGGGTGGAAAGAAGGTGAGCGGAGGGTGGAAGAGGGAGTAGGGGGGTGGAAAGAAGAAGTAGGGGAGGGTGGAAGAAGGGAGTAGGGAGGGTGGGATGAAGGGAAGTAGGGAGGGTGGAAGAAAGGGAGTAGGGGGGTGGAAGAGGGAGTAGGGGAGGGTGGAAGAAGGGAGTAGGGAGGGTGGAAGAAGGGAGTAGGGAGGGTGAGAAGGGAGTAGGGAGGGTGGGAAGAAGGGAGTAGGAAGGGTGGGAGGAAGGGAAGGAAGTAGGGAGGGTGGAGGAAGGGAAGTAGGGAGGGTGGAGGAAGGGTGTAGGGAGAGGTGGAAGAAGGGATTTGGGAGGGTGGAGAAGGGAGTAGGAAGGGTTGGAGGGAGTAGGGAGGGTGGAAGAAGGGAGTAGGGAGGGTGGGAGGAAGGGAGTAGGGAGGGTGGAGAAAGTAAGGAAGCAGTGGAGGGTGGAGGAAGGAAGGTAAAGAGGGTGGAGGAAGGAAGTAGGGAGGGTGGAGGAAGGAAGTAGGGGTGGGTGGAGGGAAGGTAAGTAGGGAGGTGGAGGAAGAGAGTAGGGAGGGTGGAAGAAGGGAGTGGATGGGTGGAAAGAAGGGAGATAGGGATGGGGTGGAAGAAGGGAGTAGGGTGGGTGGAAGAAGGGGTAGGGAGGTGGAAGAAGGGTGTAGGCGAGGGTGGAAGAAGGGAGCTGGGAGGGTGGAGGAAGGGAAGTAGGGAGGGTGGAAAGAAGGGAGTAGGGAGGGTGGTGAAGGGAGTAGGGAGGGTGGGAAGAGAAGGGAGTAGGGCGGGTGGAAGAAGGGATTACGGGGGGTGAAGAAGGGGAGTAGGGGAGGGTGGAAGAATAAGGGAGTTACGGAGAGGGTAGAGGAAGGGAGTAGGGAGGGTAGAGGAAGGGAGTAGGGAGGGTGGAGGAAGGGAGTAGGGGGGGTGAGGAAGGGATAGGGGAGGGTGGAAGAAGGAGTAGGGAGGGTGGAAAGAAGGGAGTAGGGAGGGTAGGGGAAGGGAAGTAGGGAGGGTGGAGAAGGGAAGTAGAGGAGGGGGGAAGAAGGGAGTAGGGAGGGTGGAAGAGGGAGTTGGGAGGGTGGGAAGGATGGGTTGTAGGAGGGGGTGGAAGAAGGAAGTAGGGGAGGGGGGTGGGAAGAAGGGAAGTAGGGAGGGTGAAAGAGGGAGTAGGAGGGTGGAAGAAGGGAGTAGGGAGGGTGGAAAAGAAGGGAGTAGGGAGGGTGGGAATAAGGGAGTAGGGAGGGTGGGAAAGAAGGAAGTAGGTAGCGAGAGGGTGGAAGAAGGAGTAGGGAGCGGTGGAAGAAGGGGAGTGGGGAGGGTGGAAGAAGGGGGAGTGTAGGGGAGGGTGGAAGAAGGGAGTAGGGAGGGTGGAAAAGAAGGAGTAGGGAGGGTGGAATGAAGGATAAAAGTAGGGAGGTTGGGAAGAAGGGAGTAGGGAAGGTGGAAGAAGGAGGAAAGGAGTAGGGGAGGGTGGGAAGAAGGGAGTAGATAGGGTGGAAGAAGGTAGTAGGGAGGGTTGGAAGAAGGGAGTAGGGAGGGTGAAGAGAAGGGAGTAGGGAGGGTGGAAGAAGGGAAGTAGGGAGGGTGGAACAGAAGGGAGTAGGGAGGGTAGAGGAAGGGAGTAGTGGGAGGGTTGATGATGAAACTCTTGTTTTTGGCATAAACGCAACGAGAACAGTCGCGTGAGCTGGGAACAACTGTTTTATAGTGAATAAATAATGTTTAGATGCCGCCAAAAATGCAGACATTTTTCTTTCTAGTCTTTCCTCCAAACAATTGTCAGAACCTCAATGTAATGTTGTCCTGCTAGAACAAATTCCTGAAACGATTTTCCCTCAATTTATTCCATTCTTTACACAAAAAATCCTAACGTACTAAACATACCAAATATGTCTGATAACCACAAAGTGACACATGGACTGGACTGCATTGAAATATGCGTCTCGTTACTTCACAAAGGAGAGCATTACACAGCGTGTTTTACGCTGTGTGGTTCCATATATTCACCCTACAAAGCGGGAGGAAAACTTGAGTCGGAAAATTTTTGATAGAACCATAGATATTATTATAAAATTGAAATTTGCAAGTTAGTACCTTTATATTCCAAAAACAATCACAATCTTATGGTTGGGATACAGAAGAGTTGAAAGTTTTAGGCTTTATTAGTTATCATACTGAAAAGAGAATTGGAAATAGACTTTGTAACATTACCTAAAGGCATCTGTCCATTCTAGTAAGCCTAGAACGAGCCTTTACCTAGTTACAGCACATCAGCTGTGACAATGTGTGTAATATCTGCTTCCTTGTGATAACCTCTATTATAATCAAAGAAAGAGCTAAACCGACATGGGTCATACAGCGCTGCGGGGTAGAAAATAGTGCTGGGGTTATAAACAGCTGGTGGAAAGGTAATAAGAGTTGAGGGAAGAAAAGGGCTGTGTGTCAAAGTTCGTATAGTAAAGCAGCTGCTGACAAAAATTAAAAAGTGATCGTCAGTCAAAGGCAGCGCCATCTGCAAGATGAGAAGATAAAGTAAGAGTGGTAGCATGGCGGTGTCGTTGGAGATAAATCCTGCGAGCTCGCTGGTAAACCTGGCAATCTACAAGAAATGAAAAAACCGAAATAGGGACCCGACAAACCTCACAGGGAGGAATAGGGTGTCGTTCCATGAGATACCCATGGGTAAGGCGAGTATGGCGGAGACGGGAGAGCGCAGTCTCCCGAGTACAGCAACGGTGGTAAGATGGCCACAAACCTAAAAGCGGTTTAATAGAGTGTAATTTGTTATGGTGCATGCCCGACCACTCTTGTTGCCAACTGCTGCAAAAGACGGGCAGACATAACTGGAAAATAATCTCTCAACAGACTACCCCTATAGCAAACCGGAAAATCATGCACCATTGACCACGCAGCAGCATCCACTTGTTTATTTACCTCCACATCAACGTGTCTGGGACCCAACAGAAAACGACGTCTTTGTTTTTGTTAGCCATACGGCTAACAACCATAGTTGATTATGAAGGACTAATGGATGAAGGGAATCAAATTGTTTAATGGCTTGTAAAGCACAGAGGGAATCTGAAATGATCATAAACGTCGATGGAGACATGTATGTAATACGGAGAAATGCTATGAGGATGGCATACAACTCGGCAGTAAAAATACTAGCCGAGTCTAACAAATGACCCCGGACAACATCGTCAGGAAACATAGCCGCAAACCTAACATCGTCAGAAGATTTAGAAACATCTGTATAAACAGCAACAGCATGAGCATACGACCGTAAGTGATCGAGATAAAGTGAGTGAGAAGCAGTCGTAGGTAGGAGAGCTTTGGCGCACGGCAGTAGAGGAGAACAGACACGAACTTTCGGAGCTTCCCAAGGGAAAGGGAAAAGGCAGACGCTAAATGAACATACAAGGTAACTGGAGAAAGGACCGGAGTGAATAAAGACGGAGAGAAAACGGTCGAAGTAAGCAGGGGCGTCGAGCAAATAATGAGTTTTTACTAACGTCTGAGACCAACCTATTCGTAGAGGGAACACGAAGGTCATGAGAGCAGACAAAGTAACGAAGACAATAAGCATCACGACGCTCAGCTTAGGAAGGAACATTCGCCTCAGAATAGAGGCTTTTAACAAGGAATGAACGAAAGCCATCAAGGCATAAACGTAGACCCTGATGATGAAAATGATCTAACTTAGGAGAAGCCATAGAATAGTCTTGGTCACCATAATCCAGCTTGGACAAGACTAGGGTGGAATACAAACTGAAAAGTGTTCGGCGATCTGCTCCCCATGAACGATGTGCAAGAACTTTAAGGAGATTCAGCCCACCATGGCAAACTGCCTTCAAAGAGGAAATGTGAGGTTTCCATGTCAACCGGCTATCGAAGAGAAGGCCAAGAAACTTGACCTTATTACATTCTGGAATACACAAATAACCCACACATAGAAGAGAGGAGCTTACGACGACGTTTCGGTCAGACTTGGACCATTTACAGAGTCACACTAACAAAAAGGAAAGGAGGGAGTAAATATCGGCCAGCAGACAGGGACGGGACAAGAGAAGTATTAGGGAAGGAGGAAGAGAGGTAGTAGTAGTAGTAGAGGCAGTAGTAGTAGTGGTGGTGGAGGAGTCAGTCAAATACTAAGAAAGAACAGCACTGCAAGAGAGCTAGGGGGCCCACAAAGGGTAGGAGCAAGAACACATGGGGGGGGGGGTGGAGAATAACTAATAAAGGATAAATACCCAAGGCAGAAGAAAGAAAACCCAGTGACTGACTCCACTACTACTATCTTTACCACTACCTTTCTTCCTCCTTTCCTACTACCTCTCTTGTCCCGTCCATGTCTGCTGGCCTATATATACTCGCTCCTCTCCTTTTTGTTAGTGTGACTTTGTAAATGGTCCAAGTCGGACCGAAACGTCGTCGTAAGCTCCTTCTATGTGCGAGTTATTTGCATATTATTCCAGTCACGGTATTGTGCTTTTTTTTGTTATTGTCACATTCTGGAATACGTGAGCCATGTAAATACAACGGAATATCTGGCATAAGAGGACGTCTAGTGAAAGAAGTTAAATTGGTTCTCGTGCTAGAAAAATTAAAGCCATGAGAAGTGGTCCAATGGGAAAAACGGTCAATCGCATCCTGAAGGGACGCTGCTACCAGTCGACAGTCAGCGCATGCGTAAGCTATAGCGAAGTCATCCACTTAAAGTGACGACCAAATATGTGATGGAAGAACGGAAGGTAGGTCATTTATAGCCGAGAGAAAAAGAGTAGTGCTAAGAATACAACCTTGTGGGACTCCCTCGGCTTGAACGAAGTCTGAAGAAAGCAAGGCACCAATACGGACACGAAAATGTATGTCAGATAAGAAAACAGCAAGGAAGGCTTGTAGATAACCGTGGAGGCCTAAGGCGGGGTTTGGGTTAAAATGCTATACCTCCAAGTGGTGTCATATGCCTTCTCAAGATCAAGAAAGACTGCTAGGACGGAGTATTTGTTAGCAAAGGCATTTCGCACATATGAATCTAAGTGGAGCAAGGGGTCCAAAGTAAAGCGGCCCTTGCACAAGCCATATTGATGAGGAGAAAGACTATTGCGAGTCTCCAAATACCATATCAAACGTCTATTTACCAATCGTTCCATCACCTTACAGACTACACTGGTCAGAGCAATGGGACGATAGTCTGAGGTATCATGCCCTGATGTACCTGATTTGCGAAACAGTAGGACAGTGGCAGATTTTCATTGTTGAGGGAGAACCCCTCGCGTCCAAATAAGATTGATAAGACGTAAAAGGACTATAAGGGCTGTAGAATGCAGATGTTGTAGCATACTAATATGAATATCATCAGTCCCAGCTGCCGATGTCTGGCAAGCGGAAACCGTGAACTCTAGCTCTAGGAGAGTGAAAGGTACATTATACGGCTCCATTCCATTAGAAGAGAAATCCAAGAGCAATTGCTCCTGGGTAAACTTAGACGCGAGAAATGAAGAACAGAGGTGAAGCCCCTGGGAGACATGAACAAGATAGTTCCCGATTTCCATGACAACTTCAAGAGGTTCTGCAACACTAACACCAGCAACCCGCAAAACAAGAGCTGGGTCTGGAGCATACTTACCAAACAAATTCCGTACCTTCTTCCAAACCGCACACATAAGGGAAGTCAAGGTAACTGTAGACAAACAGTCTTGCCAACAACTGCGTTTGGCGTCGCGTATGATACGGTGAGCGATTGTCCTTGCCTGCCTAAAAGCCAAGAGAGTATACGAGGTCCAATTATACCGTTAACGGCCCCATGCAACGCGATTCAAACGCAACGCACGGGTACACGCAGTAGACCATCAAGGCACACGTCTGAGAATGCCTGCCCGAGGTTTGAGGAATGGAACGTGATGCTACAGTCAAAACGAAGGTCGAAAACTAGTGCACCGGCTCATCAATAGAGGACTAAGAAGGGTCCTCATAGAAAGCAGTAAGACGAGAGTGTAAGTCCCAATTCGCTAATCCAAATTGGCAACGAGGGCTACGAGGTGGTTGGAAATACGTAGCAGAAGTAAGAAGAATATGAAAATGATGACTGTCGTACAAATCCGGGAGAACAGACCAAGCGTAATCAAGTGCGATTGACGAGGAGCAGATAGAAAGATCAATGCAAAAGCGACTGAGTGCAAGAGTCAAAATGGGTGGGATCACCAGCATGTAAAACATGAAGAGGATGAGAAGTGAGAAGAGTCTAACTGATCACCACGAGAGTCACAGTGGGACCCTCCCCACAGATGTTGGTGAGCGTTGAAAGTACCTGACACCAAGATGGGCGGTGGTAGAGAAGAGATCAAGAACGCAATATCCGAGATACAGAATGCACGGGAAGGGGAGAGATATAGAGAGCAAACTGTATACCATCTGTGCAAATAAATACGGGCTGCAGCATATTGCAGCATAGAACGAACAAAGACCTGTTGATACGGCATACCAATGCACACAAGAAGCGTGCTCATCAGGCAAGGGATCAGCAGAATGCAACAGCACATAGCCCAAAATGAGACTAATAACAAATGAACGAATTTTGGGCTCTTGCAACCCGACACATACTGGGGAAAATTAAGAGAGCAACACCTGGAGCTCTCCTGATTACCCATGAGGCCATGAATACTCCATTGTAAGTCATTATTTACAAAGACAGGCATGCCAACAATAAAAAGATAAAATCTATGGGCTATAAGGGTCAGTGAAGTCAGTGTGTAGAAGTAACAGTAAGCGTGTAAGCAAGGAGGAACCAGAATGCTGCGAAGGAAAAGATTGCTGTGAGGGTCATGAAAAATAAGGGGTAGAAGGTGTGTTGGTATCCATCGAGGGTTTCGTCTCCGCAATATAGTTGGAGACAGCATCAAGTGTCTCAGCTGATAAGGAAGATGCAGATACCGTGGTTTCAGAGACAAGTGAAGTAGAGCAAGTAGAGATTGGGGAGACTATGGAGGGAACTAATGAGGTTTGAGACGGGAGGGGAATTTGAACCTGGAGAGATGTGCCGGCGGGGACAGAAGAGTTCCTCGGTGGAACAGGAGAGGAAGGAGGTTCAAAGGTAACTGGGAAGAAGTCTGGGGAAGGGGGACTGGAGAAGAAGACCACACGAGGGGGTGAACATCCACCTCCGTGTGAGAGTTAGAAAAAGGGTGAGAACTAGGCACCGAGGCCAAACAGGAAAACTGCTGGGGAATTGCAAGCACTGGAGGAATGCGAAGAGACTTGGGCTTATGAGACAGGTTCAGCTTCGCACCTAATAGGCGAGATTAGGTAGGCATGCGAGGTCTTTCAGACTGAGAAACTAGCGAGCGAGTAGTAGTAGTGGTAGGACTTGGTAAGGAGGTGGGGGCTTCAGAGGGTAAACCACAAAAGAATTAGAGACAGGGGTGACACCAAGACACCATCGGCGGAGCTGGCAGGCGGGGACCCCGCTAAGGTTGGAGGAAGAGGTGGGGGAAGACTAAGATGTATTGGCATGATCTGCAGCACCGCAGACTGGATACTCTGTTGCAGATTTGCAGTACTTAGTGGGGTGTCCAAATCGACAGCAATTTCGACACTGTTTGGGGGTAAGGATCACTTTACAGACAACTAGGAAGATATAAACGGAAGATGGGAGCTCACAGCAGTCGATGGTTAAGTGGGTGATGTTACTGGGAAAGCGCCTCTGCCGTCAAGCGGGAAGGACATATGTATCCACTCTGAGATTAGGAACATCCTGAAGGGCTAATTGCTCCAAAATATCACCGCAAGACAGAAAATCCCTCTCTACAATGGTACGCGGTAAGACCACCGTACCACTGCAAGAACTGAAAATAGCATGTTTTTGAACTATGATTCGAATGTTATCTATGAAAGTTATACGGGAAAGATGATGAGCTTGTTCTGCAGTCTGAACTGTAACAATGTGCGCACCGCTACAAAAAGCGTGAAAAGATATATTTTGGCCAGCATGTCGTCAAAGAGCTTTACCAATACTATGGTCAGAAAGATAATCAGTTGGAGATGTCGGTTGTAAGGAAAAGAATTTAGTTAACTGCATACTTGAAAACACGGTGCGTAAAGGAAGTGGGTGTCGCGTAGGTCGTTTTCGGGTGAAATGAGCAGACATCGAAGAATTGTATTCAGCAAACGAACGTTTAGGTGTAGTACTGCTGGCGGCCCAACCCGAAGTAGGTGGATGATTCAAAGGCCATCGCACTGTATTCGGGAAGCCAGACGGACGGTTAAGGCATGCAAGAGGCAGAGGCACTATCAGAAATGGGTGGAGCCTCAGCACTTGGGGCAGGTGACGGAGCGTCACCAGCAGAAGGTACAAGAGTATGGGAAGAGTCTAGAGAATAGTCCATTAAAGAAGCCGGGTCAGAAAAGGATGTCGGAACAGAAAAGGGCCTGGGAGGAGGAGGGTTATCACAGAATGAAGACTCCATGATAGTGGGACTTCTTCTTATTTTAATGAAAAAAGAGAAAGAAGGAAAGAAAGGCAGCAAAGGGCCATAAGTTCCTCTCTCATCCGAGAGGACCTCGAGCCCGTAAGTAGTACATGCCATACCCTACCCTTCACGCCAGTAAACCAGCGCTACGGGATAGTAACCTCATATCTACCAAGCCACCTCCGTAGACAAAAGAAAGGACGGTCGGAAATCCGCCACAAAGCATACCTCCTTCGGTTGTTACCTCCCAGATCCGAAAGGCGTTTTGGGGTACCCCCGTCATCTGCAGGACACCCCTCCATTTCCCGGAAAATTCGGAAAGGGAGCGGGGGGCCTCCAATAATCCTGATTCCAGGCAAAATAACCACACCGAGGAACCTAATGGAGCTTTTAATGCCAGAGGGGAGGACCCAAGAGGCTACAAACGGGATGGGGAAAAGGGGAAGGTTGGGATTTGGGTGGGAAAAAAAAAAAAAAGGGGGAGATGGAGGGGGAGGGAATGGGGGGGGGAGGTTGGAGGGTATTGCGTTCTAAGCTTCTCTAGAAGGGATTTTGACACCGTCCCCAAGATCCCCCATTCTTTTCACAGTGGTTTGTAAAATCTTTCAGGAGTAAAATTGAAATAGGTCAATATAAATTTCAAATTTCCAGACGTTGTCATTGGCACATTAATAACCGAAATTTAACTACCCCTGATTTCCCCCCCGTATTGGGCCAGTACTAGAGGTTAATAAGGGGGTCGGGAGCAGAGACTTTTTATCCAAAATTGTTGAAGGCCTCTGTAGAACGACGTTACCTGCCAGATATTTGGGGAAATTAGGGGTCCCTGAGCTAGTAATCGTGGGAGTTCTTGTTGCTACGGGTCCTTGCCCAAAAGATGGTGCCAGCGCCCTTTTCCCTATTTTTTTGGAGCACCGGTAGATGTCTCTATTACTAATATTCTTTTAAATGTAAATTATTAAACCCTAAAATTACACTTTTAATTCTTTATAGTTGCAACACCCCAAATTCTATTTAAAAAATCGTAATTTAAATTAGTGAAACCCCTTTCAACAATTATTGTGACTCATGACTTCCGTGTTTGTCTGGTGGATTTTAAAGGCTTTATGCTTGTTACAAAGGGTCCTGTGGGACAATGATCTTGGGAAAATGAAACCTGGGGGCAATGATCTGGGGGATTTCTCGAATCAATAAATTTCCACAACAGCCATAAAAATTTAAAAACGGTCGGATGAGGTATTCTTAGGTTAAAAATTAAAAACAACTATTATAAGGTATCCCTCCAGGATCCTACTAATAGGAGCTTTAGTTATCCCTGCCTTAGCTGTGCTCTTTTTAAAGAAAAAACAGGAAAAAATAGACACCATTGCGCAATCATGACATAACGACAGCGATTTTTTCCCCATGTGCCCTTTTTTTTTTATTCTTTTTTAGTCCATAATTGTTGCTCTTATTTTCGTGTATTTGGACTATTAAGGCATTAGAACAGGGAAACAGAATATGTCTAGTATATAGTAAATTATGAACTATAACTGGGGTATAAGGAAATCAGAAGAAAAAATCAATACAAGAGCTGCATTTTAAACTTTTACAAAGAGCAAATTAAAAAAAATTTTCGGCATCATGAAAACTTTCTCGTTGCTTTAGGAAAAATTACTCGGATATGGGGACACAGATAATTTTTGCAGGGAAAATCTTACAATCGATGGGGGGAAAAAAATAATATTCCCCGCAAAATTTGAAAGTGTTAAATGTCTTTTCAAACAATTGCAAGAAGAAAAGTAAATGAATAAAATATTTCCCCCAAAAACAAAAAATATTTTAAAAAGCAACGGAAACCCTTTTCTTGTTTGGGGGAAAAAATAAGACAACAACAACATTTACATTTTACTGAAGGTGAATTCTGGTCATGAAGGAATGGGAATGAAAATTTAGGTTATGAAATTATTGGTTTTTAGCGAATTGAGTCAACTGTAAGTAAATTTTGGGATGATTAAAATTGGGTACAAAAATAAAAAATGGCAGGAAGGAGGAATAGTTGCGGTTGTACAGAAAAAGGGGAAAAAATGGATTAAATTGCATTAAAAAAAACCGCATATTTCCCCAAAAAAGTTTAAAGGTATCAAGATATTAGTGTTGAGATATGTGATGGAAAGTGTTGCCGGGAAATTTAGAATAAATTACAAACCTCAGGTGGGAAAATTCATTTTTTTCCCTTAAATGAATGGGAAGGTATTAACATAGCATTAAATGTCGGTACCAACTGCTGGGAAAAAGTTCTTTTTTTTCTTTGCCCTAAGGAAAAATATCTTTCAATTAGTTGTGGAACTTTGCGACACCAATTATTCAAAGATCAACCAGCACAACACCGCAACTCACTCGCAGGTACTAAAACGTTTGGTTTTAGGAAGAATGATTTGCAATTTTGCACATTTTATGTTCTTGTAAATTTTTAAATCAAAGAAAGCGCTAAACCCGACAAGGGCAGCGCCTATTCTTGTCGCCAAAAAAAGGAGTATCTGGATCCTTTTCATGTTTTACGGAAAAATGAAACAAATTTGTTGAACTGAGAGAGATTTGGTTTCACAGGTGAAGTCTAGAGTCCCCACTTATATAAAAAACCCCCGCACAAGTTCAGTAAAAAGACAATTATTCAGCATGAATTTGTTATCTAGTTTCCCCCCCATTTTTTGCTGACAGAAAGAAAAAAGTTTTCGTATTTTCTTAAAAACAGGTTTGCAACGTTATTTTTGCCAGTCTAAATTATTTTAAACTAAAGATAACTCAATATTCTGCGGGTGAATTTTTATGTAGAATTTCTTTTAATGATAAAACAACTGAAATCAAAGACAATTCCTTTTAAAATTTCACTTGTTCTTTCTGGGCTGGAATAGCTTTTACTTTAACATCCCCATTAAAAGCGGTGAAATCGCAGTTTTAGAGGTGTACGAGACCCTTTATCCCGTAAAAGTTCTGTCAAGCCCCTTTAAATATGGGAAGCTTGGAAGACTTGACTTGTACTCGTTGGAACGCAGGAGGGAGAGAAATATCTAATCTACACTTGGAAATTTGGGAAAGGGAAATGCCCAAAAATTTGCACACAAAAAATCACTCCTAAGAAAGTAAAAGACTGGGCAGGCGATGCAAAAGCCGCCAATAAAAAGTAGGGGCCCCTTTGGGTAATAAGAGAAAACACCAAAAGTGCCCGGGGCCCAAAAAACTGTTCAACGCCCCCCATCAAGCTTGGGGGGAATTGCCAAAAAACCCCCGGCTGCCTTCAAGGAGAGCGGGCAGATCCAAAGTCAGTGCCGGATCACCCGGGCTGTGGTCGTACGTTGGACTGCGGCGGCCAGCGTAACAGCTAGTTGATCGGGCCCTGACCCATCGGGGGGCCCGGTATGGCCCGGGCGGGGGGGGTTTGACCCCCGAAATAACCTCCAGGAAACCCTCCAGGTAAAGCCCAGAGACTAAGTGGGAAAGGGGACACACTGGAGACCGTCCCGTCCCATGAAAAAGATAATGTACACTTTTCCCAGTTAATGTAGACTTCCCTTACTAGCAAGCATAAATCAGCCTTTTAAAATTAATTTGCTTATTCTTTTACTTTTACCAATTTAAACCCTTAGTTATCAGTTTTTATTTTTCATCGAACTTCGGGGAATAAATTTGTATATTTACCCTGCCACATCAAAGTACCCAGTAAAAAACAAAACAAAATTTAAAAGGTATTAATTAAAATGAGCGGCGGCCTGTTAGTACTACAAGGCTCTGTTACCTAGAATTGTTTGCAGTGTGTTTTATGGCCATAATATGTAAACCTATAAACTTGCCATTGTGTGGCAGTGCCGCAGTCTTACATGCTATTACTTTTTTTGGGAAGAAAAAATTCCCATTTGTGCCCCGGAATCATCCCCAAATAAGCAACATTTTGAGGTTGACCACCTGCTCCAAAAGCTAAAGGGGTTCCAAAAAATCAGGGTCGCATCCCGAATTTTGTGTTGCGGAACATTTCTGACGTAATACCAAAAAATGTGATGAAAAAAAAAGGTGTCAAACATTATAAATTTTTAAGATTCCCATGATTTTGTAACGTACATTACCCTGATGTTTACCTTCATCTAATGGAAACGCAAGACCATGGAATTTTAAAAGAGAACAGGTGTTGTCAAAGTGCCATTGGTGGGTGGGGGATGTTCAATCCCAGATTAAAAAAAACAGAAAATTTAAAAAAAAAAAATAAAAAATTTAAAACTACAGCGTGACGAGAGGGTGAACAGATTGTGCCAGCGCCCCCAAGTAAAAAAATACGATTAGTTCCCTTTTGTCCCCAGGCGAATGTGTCGGCAAATTTCTGCTACGTGGACACGAGAGCTTGTAAAAGCAGTGTTGAAATTGACTCGCAGGGGGAATGAGTTCATGTCCATTGACAAAGGAAGGACAGGGGGGTCTTCCAGTGCCCCCTGACAAAGGCAAGGACATGGAGTTTTTTCCATGTCCTCCCTGACCAAGGCAAGGACATGGGGTTTCCTTTCCCCCCTTTAAATAAAGATAAGGACCTGAGGTTTTCCCATATCCTTCTGGAAGAAAAAGACATCCGGGCCCCCAATCCACTGTTATGGAAGTAGAGAATTTTGCTGACCTCTTGCGAGGGAGGAAGGGAGCTCTTTGTAATAAAAAGGGTTATGAAAAACTTTCCCATTTTATCCTCATTGAAAAATTTTCGTTTTTCGTCCAAAATTAACTTTTTCCTCAGCGGCAATAGCTGTGTCTGCTGCAACTTTTGTAAAACATTATTTACCTTTGATGTCCCAACTGTCCCTTCGGACGTGTCAGTTTTCACTTCCTGCAACGAAACAAAGACTTTTTAAAGCACAAGTCCCCTCCCTGTATCTTTCAGTGGCAGGGTCAGCCCGAGTCATCCCTTCCAACTAAAAACCCTTCTTCCCCAGTTTTAGTTTCCTTCCTTTCTGAAAGTTTCCTGAGTTATCCCTTCCCGACACCTTCATTTCCCCACATTCACCACCATTCGGGAAAGTATCTAAAGTTATCCCTGTCTAGACAACTTCGAAAGAATCCGAAAATTTTCCCCTTGATCAACAACCTGAAGAAAAAGAAAAAATTATGCCTTTTTCAAAAAAGTCAGGAAAAAATCCCAAGTTATCGTTAGTTGTCTGATTTTATTATATATTTTATTTAAAGTAAAAAAGTAGGCAATGGCGGTATCAATAGGGGAAAAAAATTTGGCTTGGTACCTAACCTAAATCAGGGCCAAAATGGCATAGTGGGCTGAAAGTGGAAAAAGGCAATGTAATACCTATTTTCAAGGCAGGTGCAGGTCCCTTTGGCTTCGAATATAGACAATAAGCCTTACCCCCAAGTGGGAAAAAATTTTGGAATCAATTTTTTGCCGAAAAAATTCGTTTTGCCATCCTTTTATAGGCCGATTAATTATGAATTCAAACGGTTTTTTCAAAAGGGGGGTTCCCGTCTTACGAATTTACTAACATTTTTACTAAAGGTTTTGAGGAGGTGTCATGGTAATGAATTGATATTGGTATATGGGCTTTGTAAGGCTTTTGATAGAGTTCCATATCAGAGGGCTATTGAGGGGGAAAATTAAGTTTTACGGGAAAGGAGGAGTTTTTTTCCTGGGTAGCGCAGGCTGATAAATAGGGCAGAAAAGGGTTTCTAAAAGAGGAGAAATCAGAATGGGGGCACGTCACAAAACGGTGTTCCACAGGGGTCAGTGTTGGGCCTTTGTTGTTCACAGTTTACATAAACGACATTGTGAGGGAATAAATAGCGACATAAGCAAATTTTCTGAGACACCAAATGGGGCCCAGTTCTTCTAATTGGACACTAGAGCACTCCAGGTGTTTTTAAATGACTGATGTAATGGTCGGGGGAAGTGGCAGATGAGTTTAATGTAACAAATGCAAAGTTCTAAATGTTGGAAGGAAAAAAAGCCTTTCCAATATAAACTAAAAAATGTAGATCTTAATACTATGATTGCGAAAAGGATTTAGGAGTTCTGGTTGCAGAATTTAAAACCAAGACAAAAGTGCTTGTTTCAAATAAGCTAAAAAAAATTCTTGGCTTTTATTAGAAGTATAAAGAAAAGATGTCCTCAGGTTGTTTCAACCTTTATATCCTTGGGGAGGCCCCTTTTTGACTATGCTGCTAGTTTGGCACGTTTTAGAATGGATATAAAGCCGGAAACGTACAGAGGAGGATGACAAATGAAAAAGATGATCCCATATATCAGAAGTCCCCTATGAGGATAGACAGGGGCCTTGAATCGCACTCTCTCGAAGGCGTTTGGGAAATTTGGGGGGATATGATCGAGGTGTATAAAGGAAAACAGGGATAAAAAAGGGGGTTTTTAAATACCCTTTGAAAAAATTTCCCGCCAAGAAAAGATCGCGCAATGGGTTTTTAAGTTTGGGAAAAATTCAGATTTTAGGAAGGATACAGGAAAGCACTGGTTTGGTAATAAGTTGTGGAGAGGGAACAAAATCCCGAGTACGTTATTGAGGCTAAAACGTTGTTTTTGTTTTAAAATGGTTAGATAAATACATGAATGGGTGTGGGGGGTGTGAGTTGGACCCGACTAGCTTGTGCTGCTGGGTTGGTGCGTGCTCCTTCCTTGAGTGGAGGTGACAGATGAGTGGGTCATTGGTCTAATCCGGGGGGGAGGGGAAAGGAACATGAACCGCTCCCATGGGTCAGTAGGCCCGTTGCGGGTTCCCCTTTATGTTTTATGTTCAAATTATAAACTCTTTTTTAATACATTTTTGGCTAGTGGGTTTGATTCATTTGGTTTGTCGACCCAAAAATATAATTTTGTGTCATAGGCCGGAAATAAAAACCCCATTGCACATTTAGTGTTTGGAAAATTTTCATAAAAATTAAATTTAAAACAGTTTCGTCATGTAAATAAAATTTTCCCGGATGTAGTGGGTTTATGTTCTATTACCTTCCACACTTAAAAAGAAATTCACCTTTCTATGATGGTAGATGGGGTGGTGCTAGGGCCCAGGTGGTGTGGGACCCAGGGGTGTAGGGCCCCGGGGGTTTCTTGGACCCCGGGGGGTGCTGGGACCCCGGTGGTGCTGGGCCAGGTGGCGGGGGCCCAGGTTTTGGGGCGGGCCCAGGTGGTGCTGGGATAGGTGGTGTGGGACCCGGGGTGCGGGACCCGGTGGTGCTGGGGACCCCGGTGGTGCTGGGATCCAGGTGGTGCTGGGACCCCGGGGTGTGGGTCCAGGTTGGTGCCGGGATCCCGGTGGTGCTGGGATCCGGTGGTGCTGGGGCCCAGGGGGTGCTGGGCCCAGGTGGTGCTTGGACCCAGGTGGTGTGGGACCAGGTGGGGCTGGGACCCAGGTGGGCTGGGGCCCAGGTGGTGTGGGCCCCGGTGGTGCTGGGATCCCGGTGGGGCTGGGACCCCGGTGGTGTGGGACCCAGGTGGTGCTGGGACCCAGGAGGGGGCTGGGATCCCGGTGGGTGCTGGGACCCGGTGGTGCTGGGGCCCCGGTGGTCTGGGGGGGCCCCGGTGGTGCTGGGACCCGGTGGTGTGGGGCCCAGGTGGTGCTGGGCCCCCGGGGGTTGTGGGCCCCGGTGGTGCTGGGACCCCGGTGGTGCTGGGCCCCGGTGGTCTGGGACCAGGGGGTGCGGGATCCAGGTGGTGTGGGGCCCGGTGGGGTGGGACCCAGGTGGTGCGGGATCCCGGTGGTGCTGGGATCCAGGGGTGGTGCCGGGACCCCCTGGTGCTGGGGTCCCGGTGGTTGCTGGGGGCCCCGGTGGGTGGGGCCCCGGTGGTGCTGGGGGGCCCAGGTGGGTGGGGGGCCCGGTGGGGTGGGACCCAGGTGGTGTGGGGCCCAGGTGGTGCTGGGATCCCGGTGGTGTGGGGCCCCGGTGGTGTTGGGGGGCCCGGTGGTGTGGGGCCCAGGTGGGTGCTGGGGCCCAGGTGGTGCTGGGACCCCGGTGGTGCTGGGGGCCCAGGTGGTGCTGGGGGCCCAGGTGGTGCTGGGACCAGGTGGTGGGGACCAGGTGGTGTGGGATCCGGTGGGGCTGGGCCCCGGTGGTGCTGGGGCCCCGGTGGTGCTGGGCCCGGTGGTGCTGGGACCCAGGTGGTGTGGGATCCAGGTGGTGTGGGATCCCGGTGGTGCTGGGATCCAGGTGGGGTGGGATCCAGGTGGTGCGGGATCCAGGTGGTGCGGGATCCAGGTGGTGCTGGGTCCAGGTGGTGCGGGACCCAGGTGGGTGCTGGGATCCCGGTGGTGCTGGGATCCCGGTGGGGCTGGGATCCCGGTGGTGCTGGGACCCAGGTGGTGTGGGACCCCGGGGGTGTGGGGCCCCGGTGGGGTGGGCCCAGGTGGTGCTGGGGCCCCGGTGGTGCTGGGATCCAGGTGGTGCGGGACTAGGGGGTGCTGGGTCCAGGTGGGCTGGGGCCCCGGTGGTGCTGGGACCCAGGTGGTGCTGGGGCCCAGGTGGTGCTGGGGGCCCAGGTGGTGCTGGGACCCAGGTGGTGCTGGGACCCAGGTGGTGCTGGGGTCCAGGTGGGGTGGGGCCCGGTGGTGCTGGGGGGGCCCAGGTGGGGCTGGGACCCAGGTGGTGCTGGGATCCAGGTGGTCTGGGTTTCCCGGGGTGCTGGGTCCCGGTGGTGCTGGGACCCAGGTGGTGCTGGGTCCCGGTGGGCTGGGACCCCGGTGGTGCTGGGACCAGGTGGTGGGGGGCCAGGTGGTGTGGGGGCCCCGGTGGTGCTGGGGGGGCCCGGTGGTGTTTGGGCCAGGGGGTGCTGGGATTGGTGGTGCTGGGATCCAGGTGGTGCTGGGGCCCCCCGGTGGTGCTGGGGGCCCTTGGTGCTGGGGCCCCGGTGGTCCGGTGGTACGGGGCCCGGTGGTGTGGGACCCAGGTGGTGTGGGGCCCAGGAGGTGCTGGGACCCGGAGGGGGGCGGGACCCAGGAGGTGCTGGGGCCAGGGGTGCTGGGCCCGGGGGGCTGGGACCCGGTGGTGCTGGGGCCCCGGTGGTGCGGGGCCCAGGTGGTGTGGGGCCCCGGTGGGTGGGGCCCAGGTGGTGGGGATCCGGTGGTGCTGGGCCCCCGGAGGTGGGGGACCCGGTGGTGCTGGGGCCCAGGTGGTCCCGGTGGTGCTGGGACCCAGTTTGTGCTGGGGCCAGGTTTTCACCAGCTGGGTTACAACATTCGCGGTCGTCATGAAATCCTCGCCGTCACACAAGACACTTCACTTATTAAATTTAAGAAAAACCTATTTCTTGTGCATGGGAAAAAAAAATTTCCCCCAAGAAATTATTTTGGTGATAATAGGTAAATGACTTTATTAAATTTTAAATTTTTTTTATTAAAGGGGTTTATACAAACGTCTCGGCATATTTTAAAACCCAAAGGGAAGGAAGTTCTGTTTTAATAATGTTAGTAAGAAAACCAATTCAAAAAAACTCTAAAATTAACCCCGGGGGCACTTATAAAAAAGCAGTTTTCTTAAATAAAAAAAGGCCAATACCCTGTGGAACGATAACAAATAACCGCCTAAAGACAGAAGTTACGACGGTTTCGGTCCCACTTTGTCAATGGTCCAAAATCGGCCGAACGTCTCTAAACTTCGTTTTTATGTGGGGTTATTTGTGTAGCGTTTTTACTTTTCTTACTTTTTCACTTCGCTTAAATACTTTAAGAAATGGTTATTCACAACTATAATTTTAAAGGGGTGAACCAGTAAGCCCGCGGGGGCCTGACCAGTGACCCAAAAGCTCCCACGGGGGTGATCATAAGATAAGACCCGCGTCGCAAAAACTTGTCCGATTCTGACGCATTTTTAAGCACCAAAATATTTAATATATTTTTATCCAACACACTTTATAGAATTTTAAAAAAAGCAAAAGGTAATAAAGTAACCCTTTATCCATTTCGCTTATAAACCTTCGTCTACGATCAATTTTCGTCTTTAAAACTTTTTTTTCCCTCTACAAAATTAATGTTACATAAACAGATGTCTGATCAAACAGGATTACACTATTTTTTTGCCAAAATTAAGTGGTAACTTTATTTGTAGTTTTTGGGGTTTGTGTCAAGCCATCTATACACCAAACTCATTAACGCTTATTCAAATGTAAACAAAAAAAAAAAATCACTTCACTTATATACACATGATTACATCAATCTCCGGGGGTCGTCGAGATACATCCGTAGTAATTTTTTTCTTAAAATAGCTGTGCATGAGAGAGTTGCAGATAGTGTCCCTCGAACTTTGAGCAAAGGTGGTCGAAATATTTCGATTCGGAAATCCGAAGATCTTTCTGGATAAAAGAAAATACATTTTCAAACCTTGGGTATCATTATTAGTAAATGTCTCCACAATAAAGGTATCCCGGTTTAAAATTGTGAATGAGATTATTTATCCATTTATCGGTTTATTTCATTAAACAATAATATGCCCGAGTAAATTTGGAGCTTAAAATTTTTCTGAACGATTAGGAGTTCGGAAAACTGTTATTGAAGATTTAGGTTCCTAATGTTCATGGGAGATTCAAAGCCTGAAGTTGTACTTGAAAAAATTCAAAGCTCCGAAAAAGTTTTGAGCAGATTCAAAACTTCAAATATACTGAAAAAAATTCATACTGCGAAGCTGTTCCCGAAAAAAAATTTTGAATTGAAACTTTTCTGAACAGACCACAACTCCAAAGCGTTATGAAAATTCGCAATTAAAAAATGTAAACTCCCGACACACTGTGTCAGAAACCCCATTGATCACATAAATATCTTTATATCAGACAACAGAAAGATAAGTTCATGTCTCTCACTATATAAAAATTAAGAGAGTTTAATTTACTTCATATTTTGAACATTAAAATGGTATAAAATACCGACAGGTTGTTAGGTAAGACACATATGCAACAGTTAGGTATCTTTATTACGAAACGTTTCGCCTACACAGTAGGCTTCTTCAGTCGAGTACAGAAAAGTTGATAGAAGCAGAAGAGACTTGAAGACGATGTAATCAGTCCATCACCCTTAAAGTTTTGAGGTGGTCAGTCCCTCAGTCTGGAGAAGAGCATTGTTCCGAAGTATTAACGTGCTGCTCTTGAATCCTGGCGAACAGACTACATCCAGACTTAAAAACCCTTGAGTAATCGATATGCTTTAAACCCGATTTGTGGGACGTACGATCACATTGCAGCACAATGCCCTACGAGGCGTGGAAGAACAGAGGTTGCAACGAGGATAGATGGGGCAGCAGCGCCGCAGTCATACGCTGTGGCCACACAGCGTGCATCTTCGACTGGAAAACTGTGGAGTGAGGAGGTCGTGGGGGAACAAGAGGAGTCACCTGTTTGTTTGACTCGACCTGGCGTTGGGGAAAACGAAGGCTTGGTGTCGGCGATATCAGAGGAGGTATGCGTACCTCCCCAGGATATTATGGAGGCATCCCTTCAAGAGGCTTTGAATGTTTTGTTAAATGCTTCGGCGTACGATGGAAATCAGGGAGGAATGGAGGATGCAAGCACACAGGAGGAGGAAGGAGGTGACATAGGGCCGGTTGCGGAACAGCAGGTTGTCATTGTGGAGGTACACAGGGATAATAGTTCAGAGGACGATCTGAGCATTGATCGTAGTTGCCGCAAGAGGGCTGCGGTGATAACGGATAGTGACGCTGGCTTAACTCCCGGCCAAAGATCTGGGAAAAAAGCATGGAAAGACGAGACCCGTCGAGATACGGGCGGATCTAAAAGTGTTCAGCATGAGAAAGAAGGCATAGGGGGGCGTGGGGGAAGAGGTGGGGAGTGCCGCAAGGTCGTTAGGAATGTAAAGATATCTAAGGGTAAACCGCCAATGAAATCTTCAGGTGCATTACTTTAAATATTAACGGATTAAAGTCGATTAATAAGCGCAAATGTCTGGAGATGCTAGTAAGGAAATACGTTCCTGATGTAGTGTTTTTACAGGAACATAATTATAAATCTTTAGGGGAATTGATAATTCCTGATTATGTGGTGTACATGGGTTGTTCTAGTAGATTGAAAGGAGGTGTGGCAGTGTTAATAAAAGAGGTCAGCCCGTTTTCTCTACAAAAATGTGAGGTTGGAGAGGAGGGGAGGGTGGTGCGGGTGGTTGGGGCATGGGGTGGGGTGCAAGTGGGATTCATTGGTGTTTACGGGCCAGCGGAAAGTGATATGCGTATTAAAATGTTTTTTTTAGGGACGTTTTGGTGTACCATTTAAGGTCGCTGCCAGGCGTAACGATTGTTGGGGGAGACTGGAATTGCATTGATCGTCGCAAAGATGTAGAGCCTAGAGGACGGGGTATTTTTTCAGGGTTTTTAGGGGATTTACTGAGGAGTGTGAATGTTATGGATGTGGGGGGATGAGGTGGGGGGACTGCACACGTTTATTAGGAAGGAGTATGCAGCGAGATTGGATCGAATATATGTTTCTAGAGGAATTAAGGTCCGAAATGTTTGCGCTTTAAATGTGAGTTACTCCAATCATAGAGGAGTTATGGCGGATGTGGATTGGGTGGGATTACCAAGGCGTTTTAGGGGTTTCTGGAAATTGAATGTTGGGTTAATGCATAAAAAAAGTTTAAGGGAGTCATTTGCGAGAGTGTGGAAGGATTGGTGGAATGAATGTCGGGGAGGGGATGACGTTATTGAATGGTGGGACACAATCGGAAAAAGGAAGGTGAGGGACTTCTATCAGAAGAGTGGTGTCGAAGAACGGAGAATGCAATATGGGTTTTTGCACTATCTGGAAGGACAACTGCAGGAATGTTATGTGAATGGCAGGGGGGTGTATCCGGTGGCTGAAATTGAAAGTTTTAAACAACTAATTGGGGATATCCACAATCATAATTTTGATGCGGCCCGGATAGCGAGTGGTATATATGAGGTATTATGGGGTGATCGTCCTTCGGCATTTGTTTTAAGGGAGCAGGGCAAGCGTCGAAGGGAGACAGAAATAATGGAATTGGAAGTTCAGGAGCAATTGGGAACGTATCGTAGGGGACAACTCATTACGTCCACTGAGGGCATGGGATGCTATGTAGATGCATGGTATGAGGCGCAATACATAAAAGTGGGAATTTCAAAAGAAGTAATAGGAGACATGGGTGAATGGGTATGTTGCGATCTTGAGATTAAGGATCGAATGAATTTGAACGGACCTATAAGTGAGGAGGTTAGAATAGCTGTTGAGAGTATGAACGCTGGGAAATCACCGGGGAATGTCTCCGTGAATTTTTAGTGGTTTTATTTAATACTATGAAAGATAGTGGACGCCTCGGGGTACAACAAAAAACACGTGTTGTGGTTATGATTCCGAAAAAGGCGTCGGGAAACTGTATAAATAACTATAGGTCGATATCATTAATGTGTGGCGATTAATTAATTTTGCAGAAATGCTAGGTAATAGGATTAAGAGGGTGTTAGAGAAGGTATTGGAATGAAGGCAATATGGGATACCCGGAGATCAATGTGTGTGGGTCAGGCATAATACGTAGGTTTATTGAGGAAAGTGGGAAGGGTAAGGCAGGGGAAATATTGGCTCTGGACTGGCACGCGGCATACGATTGTGTGGAGCGTGAGGCTTTGTGGAAAATTATGCAGTGGAAAGGATTTGGGAAAGAAATAGTAAGATGGGCATGGCTTTGTACGAGCAAGCTACGTTTAAGGTACAGGTAAATGGCAGGTTGGGGAAATAGTTGGAATGCAAAGGGTTTGAGACAGGGGTGTCTTGTGTCGCAGATTCTGTTTGACATTAATTCAGGACCCCTTTTTCAGGGCTGTACGGGGGAGTGTAAATGTGATGAGAGGCGAGGGGGTGGGGGTAACGCAGGAATCGTAGGATTGTATGGACGCACTACGTTTTATACAGGGGATCACAGGATTTACGAAAAGTGGGTGAAATTGGTGGATCTTTCGGGAGAGCAACGGGGATGACGGTTAATAAGGAAAAGTCCATGCTTATGCTGTGGGGGATTATATCCTGGGGACTTAGGTCAGAGGAAGGTTGGTCTTAGTTAACAATTTTTTTTTTTATATATTTCATTTAAATAGTACATCACAGCACTATAAAAAAACAAACAGGCTTATCCGTCAACAAATGTAATAAACTTTCCATGGCCATATAATACCACATACAAATATAAATAATTTATACATGTAACAAATATTATCTATGAAAACACAAACAGTAACCAAATTAAGGAGAGAATTGATACAAACTTCCGTACTAACTACATCAAAAGTAAAACCAGATATTCTGTACTATGACTTAACGTCTTTAAGGGGTAATAACTCAAAAGAGCACAGTATGTTACATACCGTAACCTGCAAACTAAATCCCCCTTCCTAGACAGAACCCCCCTTCCCCAGACAGAACCCCCCCTTCCCCAGACAGAACCTCCCCTATCTGAAAGGTACAACATAAAATTAGAACCACAAGAGGCACAATAAATTAAGTTAACCCTAACACATCTTATAATGCTATCCAAAAGTATAAATCTTCCACCACGTAAGAATATGAAGCATAAACTACAATGATACATCTGTTCCCAAAACTTAAAATGGTGAAGGTTATAACTGCCTCACGACTTACAAAACAAACTGCAAGTGCAATAAGTACATTATGTAAATAGGGAACAGTTTGATTTCTAACATTGGTTATAAAGTATTTCCTGTAGTCAAATTACATTAACAAGATCCGTCCACATCAAAAACAAACAGCAAACATTGTATTGAGTGCCTACCCTTGCAGAAAGAAAAAATTGCAAAACCTCACGATACATATTAATTTAAAAAAAAAAAAAGAACAGTACAAGATATAAAAAATAAAAAAATACAATAATTACCCATTTGCGAATACAATGATCTACCGTCAACCCCCATCATACCCTAAGTGTTACAATCTTATGTATTAAAGGGTAAACCTCCCCTAACAATGACAAGAGCATAACACCCCCTCAAAAAATACATTAACAGATTTTAAAACCCTAAAATACACTCCTGTTAAAACTGTCAATAAAACCGCGTGCACAAAGCACACAGGAGATATGATAAACATAGGAATAAAAACATTATACTTACAATAATGAAACAAAAGGAAAACCCTAACCCTTCAATAAAATTGCCAAGACTTTTACCACCATAATACGTCCCGCAGAACCCGAATAGAAATAAAATAGGAGAGCTCAGCACGGAAAAAACCCCATTAACACAAACAAAGTTTAAAGATTTATGTCAGCACTCACCCCCCCCCCCACTGCTCTATTGAATAAGACCCCTTGCACAAGTTGCACTGCAATTGTATACAACCTACAAATTTTAAAGGATACAGAACATTAACCTAAACGTTAGCAAAACAGCCGCAAGTAAAAGATTTAACATTACACGTACAGCCCAAAACGATCTAGTTACAACACATTCAAACCTTATTTCCCTATTTTGAAGCAAAAAATAAATCATTGCGAAAATTAATAGTTATCGTAAATGTTGACCCTAGGGTACATCAGTGTACAATAATAGCGACTAGGGTCGCCAACGTGTGCCAGGGATTGCTCAAACCCTTATAGTTTCAATCAAACCTTAAGTCATCATACTGACGAAAATATCAATATGGGCATGTGTTAATTCTGTACAAAAGATGTGTATTATAAAAGCTTATCGTACAACAGTCACCCTCGCCCACACACGAAAAGGCCAGCCACGTTTTACCCTAACGGTGCTAATGCCCATAAATCACGCATATGGAAATTACAATATCCCACCGAAAAATTCGAAAGCCATCTACCTCCAGCAATCTCTCTATTCCTCTGCTGTGTACCATAAAAAATCGCTGCCAGCGCCCCGATCCTCTCTTGCTGATACGTGTCTGCAGGCCCATGAAGTATATACAAAGTCAGTGACTAGATATCCAATTGCCCTTTGTACCGGCAACCCTCCCCCCCCCACATCTAAACTTAACGCTCTTAAGACACTAATTCCCCCACCTCCCAGCATATGTATAACTCTGCTAAACCACACTCTTACCGCTTCCAATCTCTCACAAAATACACTGCGTGGGAAAGCCGTGTGAATATCCCCACACCACACAACGCTCCTTACCCTCATGCACACGTCTATTCGCTAAAACCTTCCCGGAAGGTCAAAATGGTATACAATACCGACAGGTTGTTAGGTAAGACACATATGCAACAGTTAGGGCAACTTTATTCCGAAACGTTTCGCCTACACAGTAGGTTCTTCAGTCGAATACAGAAAGTAGGCAGGAACAGTAGAGATGTAAGACGATGTAATCAGTCCATCACCCTTGTAGTCGTGAAATTTGAGGTTGTCAGTCCCTCGGCCTGGATAAGTTCAGTTCCATAGTCAGGAACTATCTGAAGATTTAAGCGACAGTGCGGAGACTTAATACTGTCGGAAGGAGAGGTGCACTGAACTTATCCAGGCCGAGGGACTGACAACCTCAAATTCTACGACTTTAAGGGTGATGGACTGATTACATCGTCTTCACATCTCTACTGTTCTGCCTACTTTCTGTATTCGACTGAAGAAGCTACTGTGTAGGCGAAACGTTTCGGAATAAAGTTGTCTAAAATGTTGCATATGTGTCTTACCTAACAACCTGTCGGTATTGTATACCATTTTGATGTTCATCTTGTCAGACACTGCAACACGTGGCATCTTGGTACAGAAAACACCTTGGACAAGCTTTTCAAGTGAGAAGGGTTGGATCTGAGAGGGACATGACCTCTCAGTTGCCTCTCACTACTACTAAATACTACTACTACCCTGCACCTCTCCTTCCGACAGTATTTAAGTTCCGCACTGTCGCTTAATCTTTAGATAGTTCCTGACTATGGAACTGAACTTCTCCAGGCCGAGGGACTGACAACCCCAAATTCTACGACTTTTAAGGGTGATGGAACTGATTACATTTGTCTTCACATCTCTACTGTTCTGCCTACTTTCTGTATTGACTGGGAAAAACCTACTGTGTAGGCGAAACGTTTCGGAAAAAAAGTTGTCTAACTGTTGCATATGTGTCTTACCTAACTTCCCCGGGAAAGGGAATATATTGAGAAGGAATTTATGCATGACCTCCCCTACCCGGCCCTCAATCGTAAAATCCTTCAAGCGCCCCAAA
The DNA here is from genome assembly GCF_026875155.1 of Cherax quadricarinatus. Taxonomy (NCBI): domain Eukaryota; kingdom Metazoa; phylum Arthropoda; class Malacostraca; order Decapoda; family Parastacidae; genus Cherax; species Cherax quadricarinatus. The sequence goes on from NC_069439.1 coordinate 26,790,058, forward strand.
TATCACGCCATGCATACATTGGATATATACCCTCTACGCTAGCCACCCCCTCCCTCTCTCCCACCCTTGCCAGTTTTCTAGTCTTGATTCGACTTGGATCCCTTGCATAAATTAAAACCCTCAGCATGTTCTCGCATCTCGTAACATCCCCACCATTCATCCATCGTACCAAATTCCTCTCGAATCCAATCAAACCTGTTTCCAACCCTCCGACCCTCACGCAAATAAAATATGTTTAACGTACATACCTAAGATTCTGATGTGCAGATTCATTAACCCCAGACCACCCCGACTAGTCGGTAAATATACAACATATATATATCTAAATACACGCTTCAATAAACGTTTCTCATCACACGCAACTAACGGATACATACTTAACACATGCCACAACTTACTGAACAAAAGCACATCGCCCGATTACAGCTGATGCAAAGTTAAACCCCGCACGCAACCCCCCCAATCGAACCCAACACTCTATCCCAAACCCCACGCGAATTAACCCTTCTCGTTCTGAATGTTTCTGTATGTACGTCCCACATACCTTGTGTGATTTATAAA
>NC_069439.1:26791118-26817278 GCF_026875155.1 Cherax quadricarinatus
GCAGTCCCCCCCCCCACCCACCCCCCCCACCCCCTAAAATTCACACCCCTCAGAAAACCCCCAAAAAAACCCTAAAAAAATACCCCCGTCCTCTAGGCTCTACTTTTTGCGACGATCAATGCAATTCCAGTCTCCCCCAATAATCGTTACGCCTGGCAGCGACCTTAAATGGTACACCAAAACGTCCCTAAAAAAACAATTTTAATACGCATATCACTTTCCGCTGGCCCGTAAACACCAATGAATCCCACTTGCACCCCACCCCATGCGCCAACCGCCCGCACCACCCTCCCCTCCTCTCCAACCTCACATTTTTGTAGAGAAAACGGGCTGACCTCTTTTATTAACACTGCCACACCTCCTTTCAATCTACTAGAACAACCCATGTACACCACATAATCAGGAATTATCAATTCCTGATTAATAGCATCTCCAGACATTTGCGCTTATTAATCGACTTTAATCCGTTAATATTTAAAGTAATGCACCTGAAGATTTCATTGGCGGTTTACCCTTAGATATCTTTACATTCCTAATGCCCTTGCGGCACTCCCCACTTCTGTCCCCACGCCCCCCTATGCCTTCTCCTTTCTCATGCTGAACACTTTTTAGATCCGCCCGTATCTCGACGGGTCTCGTCTTTCCATGTCTTTTTCTCAGATCTTTGGCCAGGAGTTAAGACAGCGTCACTATCCGTTATCACCGCAGCCCTCTTGCGGCAACTACGATCATTGATCATATCGTCCTCTGAACTATTATCCCTGTGTACCTCCACAATGACAACCTGCTGTTCCGCAACCGGCCCTATGTCACCTCATTCCTCTTCCTGTGTGCTTGCATCCTCCATTCCTCCCTGATTTCCATCGTACGCCGAAGCATTTAACAAAACATTCAAAGCCTCTTGAAGGGATGCCTCCATAACATCCTGGGGAGGTACGGATACCTCCTCTGATATCGCCGACACCAAGCCTTCGTTTTCCCCAACGCCAGGTAGAGTCAAACAAACGGGTGACTCCTCTTGTTCCCCCTCGACCTCCTCACTCCACAGTTTTCCAGTCGAAGATGCACGCTGTGTGGCCACAGCGTATGACTGCGGCGCTGCTGCCCCATCTAACCTCGTTGCAACCTCTGTTCTTCCACGCCTCGTAGGGCATTGTGCTGCAATGTGATCGTACGTCCCACAAATCGGGTTTAAAGCATATCGATTACTCAAGGGTTCTTAAGTCAGGATGTAGTCTGTTCGCCAGGATTCAGGAGCAGCACGTTAATACCTAAAATATGAAGTATAAAACTCTCTTAATTTTTATATAGTGAGAGACATAAACTTATCTTTCTGTTGTCTGATATAAAGATATTTATGTGATCGTTGGTGTGTCTGACACACTGTGTCGGGAGTTGACTCTTTTTAATTGCGAATCTTCAGTAACAGCTTTGGAGTTGTGGATCTGTTCAGAATAAGTTTCAGAGTTCGAAATGTTTTTCAGGAACTGCTTCGCAGCCATGAATCTGTTCATGTATAGCTTCGAAGCTTTGAATCTGCTCATAAACATTTTTGGAGCTTTGAATCTGTTCAAGTACAACTTCGAGGCTTTGAATCTCCCCATGAACAGTTAGGAACTCTGAATCTTCAATAACAGCTTCGGAACTCCTAATCTGTTCAGGAACAATTTAGAGCTCCAAATTTACTCTGGCATATTATTGCTTTAATGTAGATACACAGCCGATGAGTAGATAAATAATACTCATTCATATATGTATAAAACCGGATATCTTTATTATTATTTACATAATAATGATACCCAAGTTTTGCAAATGTATGTTATTCCTTTATCCAGAAAGATCTTCGGAGCTCCGAATCGAAATATTTCAGACCACCATTTGCTCAGTAAGTCCGAGGGACACTAGTCTGCATGACTGTCTTCATGCTCAGCTATTTTAAGTGAACAGAATTACGTACGAAGGTGCATCTCGACGATCACCGGGAGATATACTGTATATCAGTGTGTATATATAGTGAGTGTATTTTTTTTTTGTTTACATTTAATATAAGTCTTAATGAGCTTGGTGTGTTAGATGGTCTTGACACATAACCAACAAACATACAAATAAATGTTTGTCACTTTAATTTAGCAACAAAATAGTGTGGATGCATGTTTGATATAAACATCTGTTTATGTAACATTAGATGTTTGTAGATGGAAAAGTGTTTGTAGACGAAAATTGATCGTAGACGAAGTGTTTATAAGCGAAATGGATCAAGATGTACTTTATTCCCTTTGTGCTTTTATGTATATTCTATAAAGTGTGTTGTATATAAATATATTAAATACTTTGGTGCTTATAATGCTTGTCAGGAATCAGGACAAGTGTTTGCTGACGCGGGTCTTAGTCATATGATCACCCGCAGTTGGAGCTTTTGGTCATCTGGTCGAGGCCTCCCGCTGGCTTACTGATTCACCCCTTTAAAAATTATAGTTGTAATTATAACCATTTCTTATAATAACTTATGGCGAAGTGCTTGTTTTAATATAACCTAACTTACTCTTATTCAAAGTAAGATAACTATTTTTATAAGTGCTCCTCCGGGTTAAGTTAGTTTATTGAATTGGTTTATCTTACTAACAGTATTAAAACAAAACTTCCTTCCAGTTGGTTTATAATATAGCCGAGACGACTGTATAAACCTTTTAATAAATAAGAATTTACAATTATATGACAGTTATGTTGCCTATTATCACCTAAATAATTTCTACGGGAAATTATTTTTCCCATGTACAAGATAACAAGATTATTTTTATAATATATAATGTGAAGTGTTTTGTGTGACGGAGAGGATCTTCATGACGGCCGCGAGATGTTTGTAGACCCAGCTGGAGCACCTGGGCCCCAGCACCACCTGGACCACCTAGGCCCAAGCACCACCTGGGTCCAAGGACCACCTGGGCCCCAGCACCACCTGGGTCCAAGGACCACCTGGGCCCCAGCACCACCTGGGTCCAAGGACCACCTGGGCCCCAGCACCACCTGGGTCCAAGGACCACCTGGGCCCCAGCACCACCTGGGTCCAAGGACCACCTGGGTCCAAGGACCACCTGGACCCCAACACCACCTGGGCCCCAGCACCACCTGCCATCTACCATCATAGAAAGGTGAATTTCATTTTAGTGTGTGAAGGTAATATGAATATCAGCCCCACTACATCCTGAGGAATTATTTACATGACATAAACTGTTCTGTAAATTTAACTGAGGTATTTATTTCCGGCCTATGACACAAAATGATATTTTTGGTCGACAAACCAAATGTAATCATACCCAAGCTAGCCAAAAATGTATTAGAAAAAGAGTTATATAATTTGAACATAACATAAGAAAGAAGGAACACTGCAACAGGCCTACTGACCCATGCGGAGCAGGTTCATGTCCCTTCTCCCCCCCGGATTAGACTAATGACCCACCCAGTCTGGTCACCTCCACTCAAGGAAGGAGCACGGCACCAGACCCAGCAGCACAAGCTAGTCAGGTCCAACTCACACCCACCCACATGCACTCATGTATTTATCTAACCTTTTTTTTAAAACTACACAACGTTTTAGCCTCAATAACAGTACTCGGGAGTTTCTTCCACTTACCCACAACTTTATTACCAAACCTGTGCTTTTCCCATATCCTTCCTGAATCCCGAACTTTTCCAACTTTAACCAAGCTGTGAGTCCGTCATGGCTGGAAATTTTCAGCACGCTATTTACATCCCCTTTATTTATTCCTGTTTTCCATTTATACACCTCGATCATATCCCCCCCCCTAATTCCACGCCCTTTCGAGAGAGTGCATGATTCAGGGCTCTCAGTCCTATCCCCCATAGGGAAGATTTCTGATATATGGATCATCTTTATCATCCTCCTCTGTACGTCTTCCAGAGCATTTATAAACCTTCTGTAATACGGTGACCAGAACTGAGCAGCATAGTCTAAAAGAGGCCTAACCAAGGATATAGAGAGTTGAGAACAACCTGAGGACTTCTATTATTCATACTTCTAGATATGAAGCCAAGAATTCTGTTTTGCTTTATTGCGAACTCTAAAAGCATTGTTGTCTTGGTTTTAGATTACTGCTAACCAGAACTTCTAAATCCTTTTCGCAATCAGTAGTATTAAGATCTACATTATTTGGTTTATATGTGTGGCATGGCTATTTTCCTGTCCAACATTTAGAACTTTGCATTTGTCTCCATTAAACTTCATCTGCCACTTCACCGACCATTACATCAGTCTATTGAAATCATCCTGGAGTGTTCAAATGTCCTAATTAGAATGAATTGGGCGGCCTATTTTGGTGTCATCAGCAAATTTGCTTATGTCGCTATTTATTCCCTCATCTATGTCATTTATGTAAACTGTGAACAACAAGGGGCCCAACACTGACCCCTGAGGAACACCGCTTGTGACGTGCCACCATTCTGATTTCTCCCCATTTATGCAAACTCTCTGCTGCCTATTTATCAGCCATGCCTCTACCCAGAAAAAATTTTTCCTCCTATTCCGTGTGCCTTAAGTTTCCTCAAAAGCCTCTGAATTGCAACTCTATCGAAAGCCTTACTGAAGTCCATATACACAATATCATTTCATTACCATTTATCTACCTCCTCAAACACCTTTTGTGAAAAAGTTAGTAAAGTTCGTAAGACAGGAACGCCCCTCTGTAAAACCGTGTTGAAATTCATTAATTAATCTGTGCCTATCAAGAAAGGCTATGAATTGCTTCGGCAATTTTTGTTTTCATAAATTTTCCCACTATGGGGTAAGGCTTTTTGGTCTAAAGTTCGAAGCCAAGGACCTGTCCTTCCTTGTAAAAGGTAAAATTTTGAAATTTTCTTTTATCGGGCACTCTGCCATTGGCTGATTTAGGTTTAGGTACCAAGTCCAATTTTTCCCTATTGATACCTCCGTTGTACTCCCAATTTGTACATTAAAAAATATATAATAAAACTAGACAACTAACGGTAACTTGGGTTTCTTCCTGATTTTAAAATTTAAAGGGTTAAAAAATTTTCATTTCTTCAGGGTTGATCAAGGGAAATTTGGGATTCCTTCTGAAGTTGTCTTGACGGGTATAACTTGGGTATTTCTTGAATTTGTGGATGAATGTGGATACGAAGGTGTCGGTGAAGGGATAACTCAGGATATTTTTCAGAAAGGAAGGAAGCTATAACTGGAAATGAATTTGAAGTGGGGGGAAATGACGCGGACTGACGGGCCACTGGGGAATAAACAGGGAGGGGACTTGTGCATTAATAAGTTTTGTTTACCTGCGGGTAAGTGAAAATGACACGTCGTCGGGGGACATTGATACATCAGAAGGTAAGTAGATTTTTTTACAAAAAGTTGCAGCAGACACAGCTATTGTTCCGCGAGAAGAATAAGTTAATGCGTACGCGGAAATCAATATTCAATGGGGATAAAAGGGAATATTTGCATAACCTTCATACAAAAAGCTCCGTTTCCCCCCTCACTAAGAGGTCAGCAAAATTTCTCTATTCTATAACAGGGGAAATTGGAACCGGGGAGTCTTGTCCATTCCAGCGGGGGAAGGGGGAAGATCTCAGGTCCTTATTTTTATTAAGGAGGGAAAGGAAGACAACCCCTTCCCTTTGTCGGGAAAGGATTGGAAGACCCCATGCCCTTGCCTTTGCGGGAGGACAGGGAAAAGCCCCCCATTCCTTGCCTTTGTCAGGGAGAACATGAACTCATTCCCCCTGCGAGTCGTTTAAAACACTGTTTCCCAAAACTCCTCGTGTCCACGCCAAAAAATTGCAGATCACATTCACCTGGCCCCTAAACGGTACCTAATCTATTTTACACTTCGGCGGCGCTGGTCACGAATCTGTTCACACTCGTCACCTGTAGTTTCCTTTTTGTATTTTTTTTTTAAATTTTTTTTACTGTTTTTCAATTAGGAGTTGGATCCCCACCCCCACAATGGCCCTTGTACAACACCTTCCTCTTCTAGGTTTCCTGGTCTTGCTTTTTTCCAATTTAAATCAATGGATAACATCAGGCTATGTACGTTACAACATCATGTTACCTTAGGATTTACAAGTGTTGCACACGCTTTTATTATCAATTTCGGTATTACGTCAGAAAATTTTCCGAAACCCCCAAATTTTGGGAAGCGCCCTGATTTGGGAACTCTCTTTTTAGTTTTTGAAGCAGGGTGGTCAACCTAAAATGTTTGGTTATTTGGGCAGAGTTTCGCGGGCCCAAAAAGGGTAATTTTCTTCAAGAAAAGTAATAGCAGTAAGACAGCGCACTAGCCTACACATGGCATTGTTTGAGGGGTTTTCAAATATTATGGCCTAAAACACCTCAAAAAATTTTTTGGGTGTAGTGGAGCAGCTTGCATTTTCTAACAGGCCGCTTCATTGTAATGAATAACTTTAAACTCATTGTGAGGAGGGGGAAGGGGAGGGTTAAAGATGGAGGGGACGTGGGGAAGGGATAAGATGTCTTTTGGTATGTTTATGGTCCGGCGGGGGGACAGTCGAGTAAGAATGATTCGTACTGGAATGTTGGGTACATTTAAAGGCCTTCCAGCTTTAGCTTTGGGGGGAGGGGACGGGAAATTGCGTCATACGCCGCGGGGATTTGGAACCCAAGGGAGCAGGGATATTGTTCTGGCGTTCTGGGGGAACCTTTTAAACCAAGGGGGGGTTTTGGTGGATGGGGAGGGGGGGGCGGGTGGGGGGTGCAGCCACCTTTTGTGAGGCGGGTATGTGCACGGCTGGAAGGATATACGTGACAAGGGAAAACAGTGGTGGAGTGTAAGGGGTTTTTGGGTGTGTTTTTTCTATCATAGAGGTGTTTTGGTGGGTTTGGGGGAGGGTCCGGGTCGGCCCAACTATAAATTTTTATTGAAAATTTTAATTTCGGGTTTCTTCAAGTGTTTTAGGGGGAGGGTCCTATTTTCACAATGGTGGATAGGCTTAGGGGGGGATGGGTAATGGGATGGTTTTAGGGGGTGTGCGGGAGGGGGTTGGATTTTGCAGGGGGGAAAATTTGGTTATGGGTTTTTTGGTTTTTGGGGGGGGTTAAAGGGGGGTAATGAGGAAAAGGGGGTGGGTGGGGGTCCAGTTCATGGGAGGAAAAGGAACGCAAGGAATCAAAGAGGGTTTATGGCAAGGGGTTTTAGGGGGGGTTAGGGGTATTTGGGATAAAAGGGGGTTGGGAGGGGCCCGGGCTCAAAAAAGGGGTTTTAGGGCCCCTTTGGGAAGGGGAAGGGGGGGAAAGTTTGGTACAAGGAGGGGTGGAGGGTTGTTTTGGGGTGATAAAATGGGGTTGGAAGGAGGGGGGCCCTTTTTAATGGGGGGGGAGGGTCTTGGGACAAAAGGGGGACAAACGTTAGGGGTTTTTTGGGGGGGGAGGAAGAGGTGTGGAGGCTTTAATGATAGAGCAGGGGGGTAAGGCAAAACCCGGGGTAATGGGCTGCCTGGGGTTTTACATCAGCATTGGGGGTATAAAAAACTTTTTGGTGCAATTATTTAATAATAAAAGAGAGGGGGGCGTTGGACCTTTGCAGGCGACAGCACTAGTAGTTTTGGTGCCAAAGGGGGAAGTCAGTGCACATTGAGAGATTACCGGGTATAACTCTTGTGTGAGCTACGAATTTTTGCAAAAAATTTTGGAAATGATAAAAAAAGCATGGAAAGAATAGTGAGGATCAAAATGGGATTCCCGGGGAGACAATTTTTAAGGGGCATGGGGGTTATAGAAGGTTTTTTTGGGGTTCGCGAGAGGGGGGAAAGAGGGGGATTGGCGTTGGATTGGAAACGGCATATGACAGTGTCGAGAGGGGGGGCTCTGTGGAAATCATGGGGCGGGGTTCGGGGGGGACTTGTGAATTGGGGACAACTTTATATCAGGGGCCGGGGTGTGTGAAAGATTAATGGGGGGGGTTGGGGGGTTTCATGTGAAAAAGGGCAGGGATTGAGGCGGGATGCCCGTTGTACAAATATTATTTGCATGTTTACAGAATCCTTTTATAGGGCAGTGGAAAGGTGCATACAGGAGGGGGGTAAGGGGGGACATACGAGGGAGGAGTCACGGTATCATAGGTTTTGTTGATGCACAACTTCCTAGTGGGGGGAGGGGGGATTGGAGGGTCTGGAAGAGTTATAGATGTTTTTGGGATGGCAAAAGGGAGGCAGTGAATGTGCAAAATCAAAGCCATGAGGTTGGGGGAATGGGATGGGCGGGGGGGCGGGGGTTTGGGGATGAGGTGGTGTGTCGTGGACGGGAAAAAAAATTTGTGGAGTTGTGTAATGAGTATTGTCAATGGCGAGGGAGGTTAAATTTAAAGGGTGGGGTAGATAAATATTTGGGGGAAAATTTTCAGGGTTGCGGCCCACACATCTTTCGCTACCCAAGGGCATTTTGGTCAATGTGCTTTTTTACAGCAAAATATGCATACGGCACTTTTTACCCTTTTGGTTTTTGGGATGTCCCGGGGATTTTTGAGCAGGGGTTTTCCTTTTTCTGGGGGTTCGGGTGCGATGGTTGAAAAGGGGGGAGGGAACACTTCCATGGCCTGGAGGGCTGGGGTTAATTCCTTGGAAAGAGGTTTAAGTGTGTATATTAAACATGGGTTTCTAAGGGGGACGGGGGGGAGGGGAGTGGAGGGTTGGGGATGCTGCAGGGAGAATTCGGGATGGTGGGAAGGCAGGATTTAGAGATGGTGAGGAGTTTTGCGTCTATTGATGAGGGGCAGAGATCCCAGAAACATCGGGGGGGTCCATGGAGAGGAAGTTATGGCTAGGGGGCAGTGGGAACGGAAAGGGGTGTATCCGATTACCAAGGGAAGACATTTGGGTCGATTTAAAAGGGTTACGCATCCGGGGCCCCGTGAGGGAGGGAATGTATGGTTTCTTCACGGAATATTGCCGTCTGGGGTTTTTATTACGAAAAAGGCGAATAAGGGGGGGGGGGGAGTGTAGGTTTGTGGGGTAGATGAATCAACTTTTCGTGTAGTTAAAATTTTTTGAAAGCCTGGGGGTTGTGCGGGAAAAAGGGTTTGGGAAAGTAAACCGGTATGTGGGGGGGGGGGGGTTTGTCGGGTTTTAGAGCGCTCAGTTTGAAAGTGGGGGGGTAGGGGGAAGGTTCAAAGGGCAGCGGCTTTTTAGTGGGTTTATTTCGTGTTTATATCATGGCATGAGAGACAAAGGGCGGGGGAACTAGGGGGCCATAGCACATCCTTTTATAAACAAAGTGTCGAACAGGGAAAAATATGGGGGGGGAAGGGTGGGGAGGGATTTCTCGGAGGGCTATGAGGACTTTCTTTTGAGGGATTTATGGACTTTATAAGCGGCAGGGGCATGAAACGGCTGCCCTTTCCCCCCGGGGGGGGAGGGTTGTGTGTGTTGCAGAGGTCGACTGTGAAATGTGGGGTGGAATTGTGTGAGAAAAGGATGTTGAGGTAAAGTTTTGAGTGCGAAAACATTAAGAGGTGTGATAGGTTTTCTCCAATGGGAATTAACGCCAGTTTGTTTGATAATCTACTGCTTTATTATACATATTGTGTGTGATAATATTGTTTTTACGGAATGACAATGTAATTTGGAGTTTAACTCTAATAATTGCATGTCTTTTCCTCCAACTTGTTTCTAGGTGCCTTGCACTGCATAGTGTTGACGCTGTGATCATGCACGGTGTCCAGAGATATGTTGTGATATGTTTGTACTAATGTCGTGTATTATTGTTCGTCACTGGTGATCTGTAATTTTTAGTTTTGTTTTCAGAGTAAAGAGTTTAATGTACGTCAGTTGGTGTAAATAAAGTTGGGCAACAGTGGTGTTATAGATTTTTGTGGTTAGGTGTGTGCTAGGCACAGTCTTTATGAGTTACTTATGTCATGGTTATATTTTATGTTGTATTGTACTGTTGTCAATAACACTATGAAGCTTACATGTGTTGGGTTTTTGAGACTAAGTTTATACCTATGGCTTTGAAAGTAATTTTGTATGTCTTTGTGACTTCTCTGTATCACCATTGTTGTGTGATACATATTGTTATGTAACTGAACCATTACGACAATTACATAAATTGATGTTTTGATCATTGCTGTGTGACATTAGATTAGGTAACATCCATTGTTTGTAGTATGTTAGGTTGTAAATAGTGGGGTGGTTGGATAACCACGGGGGGGGGGGGGGAAATATCTGTGTATATGTTCAGTGCAATGAATTGAAGGGTTTCCTGTAGTTGATTATTAAGTGCCAATTTCGAGGGATGTGTATATAAAAAGTGTTGTTCATATTGTGTAATTCTGTTGGGTAGCTCCAACAGGTTTGGGTTAAGTGATAGGAAAGGAGGGAGCAGAGGGGGGGGTTGTACCCACAGGGAGTTGTAAGTGTGGTGTGTAATGTTAGCTGCAGGTAGGACTGTGTTAATTTTATAGCCCTACACGATTTTTAAATAAAATTATATTTTTGTAATGTCGATGTTTTAAATAAAATATAAAAAAAATAACTTAAACTTCATTTTGTTTTGACTGGTTACTTGATGTGGCCGGGTAAATATACAAATTTATTCCTCGAAGTTGATGACCATGAACAAAACTGATAACTAATTGATTGAAATGTGGTAAAAGTAAAATGAATAGAATAAATTTACTATTATACTAGTGCTGATTTTATGCTTGTCTAGTAATGGGAAGTCTGCATTAACTGGAAGAGTGTATCATTATCTGTGTTCAAGGTAGTCGTGGACGAGTCTCCAGTGTGTCATTTCCCACTTAGTCTCGGGTCTTTGATTTCAGTTGTTTTATCATTAAAAGTAATTCTACATAAAAGTTCACTGCAGAATATTGAGTGTATCTTGAGTTTAAAATAATTTAGACTGGCAAAAATGATCGTTGCAAACCTGTTTTTAGGAAACTATGAAAACTTTTTTCTTTCTCGTCAGCAAAAATGGGCAAGACTAGATAACAGGGGTTTTTCCCGGGAAAAATTGTCCCTTTTTATTGAACTTGTGCTGGGGTAGTTATATAAGTGGGGAGACTGGACTTCACCTTCATATCCAAATCTCTCTCAGTTTCAACAATTAGTTTAAAAGGATGCCAGATATCTTCCTTTATTTGGCGACAAGAAGTCAGTGCTGCATGACCCTTGTCAGTTTAGCGCTTTCTTTGATTATAATAATTTGACAAGAAACATAAAAAATGTACAAAAAATTGCAAGATCATTCCTCCAAAACACAAACGTTTTAGTACCCGCGAGTGAGTTGCGGTGGTGGCTAGTTGATCTTGATATAATTGTGTGTCACAAAGTTCCACATACTAATTGAACGATATTTTTCCTTAGGGCAAAGAAAGGATACAAGAACGTTTTTTTCAGCAGTCTGGTACCTGACATTTGAATACTATGTTAGATACCTTCCGCATTCAGTCTAAGGAAAGAAATGAATTTCCTACCTGAGGTTTGTAATTATCTGTAAATTTCCCAGGCAACACTTACCATCACATATCTCAACATCTTGGTGAAATATACGGTTTAGTTGAACCGCAACTAATCCTACTTTTACTGCCAGTTATTATTCCCTTTTACCGTCAGATTTTAAATCATCCAAATTCACTTACAGTTGACTCAAGTTCTGCATAAATACCTGAATATTTTGCATAACCTGGAGTTTTCATTCCGATTACTTCATGTAACCAGAAATGCTCACCTTCAGTACGTGTAAATGTTGTTGTTGTTGTTTGTATTTCCTCCAAAATCAACGAAGAGGCTTTCCGTTCTTTTAATATATTTAGTGTTTTTGGCGGAAATATGTTCATTTCATTTTACTTAGTCTTCTTGCAATTGTTTGAAAAGACATAGATACCTTCCAAATTTTCCGGCAATATTATTTTTTTCCCCCCGATCGATTGTAAAATTTTCCCTGCAAACTTATCGTGTGTCCCATATCCGAATAACTTTTTCCAAAAGCAACAGAGAAAGTTCATATAACGCCGTAAAATTTGCAATTTGCTCTTTGTAAAAGTTAGAGAGTGCAGCGTCTTGTATGTGATGCTTGCTTCTGATGTTCATTATACCATCAGTTATCAGTTCATAATTTACGTATATACTAGACATACTCTGTTCCATGTTCTGTGATGCTGCTTAATATGTCCAAGTACACGAAAATAAAAGCAGACAGATTACTGGACTAAGAAATGATAACATAATAAAAGGTCACAGTGGCGAGAAGTCGCTATCAGTTAATGTCATGATTGCGCATTGGTGTCGTATTTTCTCCTGTTATGTTCTTTAAACAGCATCAGCTTATAGGCAGGGATAACATAAGAGCTCTTTATTATTAGGTATCCTGGGAGGGGATACCTTATAATAGTTGTTTCAATTTATAACCTAAGAATACCTCATCCGATCCGTTTCAAATTATCATCGCTGTTGTGGGAATTTATTGAGTTCGAGAAATCCCACAGGATCATTGTCCCACAGGATCATTGTCCCACAGGACCATTGTCCCACAGGACCATTGTAACAAGCACTAGAAGCCTTTAAAATCCACGCAGACAAACAGCGGAAGTCATGAGCCATCATATAATTATTGAAAGGGTTACACTAATTTGATAATTACAGATTTTAAGTAGAATTGGTGTGTTGGAACTAATAGCTGAATTAAAATGTGTTATTTTAGGCTTTAATGTATTTACATTAATAGAGATATTAGATAAGTAGACATCTACCGGTGCTCCAATGAACTGTTGAGAAAGAAGGGCGCTGGCAGCCATCTTTTGGGACAAGGACCCGTGGCAACAAGAACTCCCTACGAGTTACTAGCTCAGGGACCCATGTGATTTTCCAAAGTTATCTGGCAGGTAACGTCGTTCTACAGAGGCCTCCTAAAACGAATTTGTGGATACAAGTCTCTGCTCCCGACCCGTTATGTAACCTCTAGTGACATGGCCAAAATACTGGGTGGAGAAATCAGGGATAGTCAACTTACGGTTATTAAGTGTGCCAATGACAACGATCGGGTAATTTATAATTGATATTGACCTATTACAATTTTACTCCTGAAAGTGTTGTACAAGCCACTTGTGAAACTGAGATGGTGGGAGTCTTGGGGGGACGGTGTCAACAGTCCTTGCTAGAGAGAGCTTAGAACTCAATTACCCTCCAATCCTCCCTTCCCATTCCATCCACTCCATCTCCCCCTTTTTTTGTTTCCTACCAACTCCCAACCTTTCCCCTTTTCCCCATCCCGTTTGTAGCCTCCTGGGTCCTCCACTCTGGCATTACGCTCCATGAGGTTCCTCGGGTGTGGTGTAGTTTGCCGTGGAATCTGGATTATCTGGAGGCCCCCTGCTCCCTTTCCGAATTTCCGAGAAGTGGATGGAGTGTCCTGCAGATGACGGGTGTATCTCCAAAGACTGCCTTTTGGATCTTGGAGGTAACAACCGAAGGAGGTATGCTTTGTGGCGGATTTCCGACCGCTCTTTCTTTTGTCTACGGAGGTGGCTTGGTAGCTGTGAGGTTACTATTCTGGAATGCTGGTTTACTGGCGTGAAGGGTAGGGTATGGCATGAACTACTTACGGGCTCGAGGTCCTCTCGGATGACAGGGGAACTTATGGCCCTTTCCTGCCTTTCTTTCCTTCTTTCTTTTTTTTTTCTTTAAAATAAGAAGTCCCACTATCATGGAGTCTTCATTCTGTGATAACCCTCCTCCTCCCAGGCCCTTTTCTGTTCCTACATCCTTTTCTGACCCGGCTTCTTTAATGGACTATTCTCTAGACTCTTCCCATACCCTTGTACCTTCTGCTGGTGACGCTCCGTCACCTGCCCCAAGTGCTGGGGCTCCACCCATTTCTGATAGTGCGTCTGCCTCTTGCATGCCTTAACCGTCCGTCTGGCTTCCCGAATACAGTGCGATGGCCTTTGAATCATCCACCTACTTCGGGTTGGGCCGCCTGCAGTACTACACCTAAACGTTCGTTTGCTGACGACAATTCTTCGATGTCTGCTCATTTCACCCGAAAACGACCTACGCGACACCCACTTCCTTAACGCACGGTGTTTACAAGTATGCAGTGGACTTAATTCTTTTCCTTACAACCGACATCTCCAACTGATTATCTTTCTGACCATAGTATTGGTAAAGCTCTTTGACGACATGCTGGCCAAAATATATCTTTTCACACTTTTTGTAGCGGTGTGCACATTGTTACAGTTCAGACTGCAGAACAAGCTCATGATCTTTCCCGTATAACTTTCATAGATAACATTCGAATCATAGTTCAAAAGCATACTATTTTCAATTCTTGCAGTGGTACGGTGGTCTTACCGCGTACCATTGTAGAGAGTGATTTTCTGTCTTGCGGTGATATTTTGGAGCAATTAACCCTTCAGGATGTTCCTATTCTCAGAGTGGATACGTATGTCCTTCCCGCTTGCGGGCAGAGGCGCTTTCCCAGTAACATCACCCACTTAACCATCGACTGCTGTGAGCTCCCATCTTCCGTTTATATCTTCCTAGTTGTCTGTAAAGTGATCCTTACCCCCAAACAGTGTCGAAATTGCTGTCGATTTGGACACCCCACAAAGTACTGCAGATCTGCAACAGAGTATCCAGTCTGCGGTGCTGCAGATCGTGCCAATACATCTTAGTCTTCCCCCCACTTGTCTCAATTGCAATGAACCTCATCCTTCTTTTTCCCACCGTTGTTAGATTTATCGTAACGATCAAGAAAGACGTGTGCAAAAGCATTACTTATGCTATGGTTGTCTCTCCGCTCCACCTTCAAGGGAATCTTCCTCGTATCCCTTATTCGCGAGTGGCTAAGAGATCTCCAACCTCAGAGGGGTCCCCGCCTGCCAGCTCTGCCGGTGGTATGTCTTTTGGTGTCATCCCTGTCTCTAATTCTTTTGTGGTTTTACCCTCTGAAGCCCCAACCTCCTTACCAAGTCCTACCATCACCACTACTACTACTACTCGCTCGCTAGTTTCTCAGTCTGCAAGACCTCGCATGCCTACCTAATCTTCTCGCCTATTAGGTGCGAAGCTGAACCTGTCTCATAAGCCCAAGTCTCTTCGCACTCCTCCAGTGCTTGCAATTACCCAGCAGTTTTCCTGTTTGGCCTCGATACCTAGTTCTCACCCTTTTTCTAACTCTCACACGGAGGTGGATGTTCACCCCCTCGTGTGGTCTTCTTCTCCTGTCCCCCTTCCCCAGACTTCTTCCCAGTTACCTTTGAACCTCCTTCCTCTCCTGTTCCACCGAGGAACTCTTCTGTCCCCGCCGGCACATCTCTCCAGGTTCAAATTCCCCTCCCGTCTCAAACTTCATTAGTTCCCTCCATAGTCTCCCCAATCTCTACTTGCTCTACTTCACTTGTCTCTGAAACCATGGTATCTGCATCTTCCTTATCAGCTGAGACACTTGACGCTGTCTCCAACTATATTGCGGAGACGAAACCCTCGATGGATACCAACACACCTTCTACCCCTTATTTTTCATGATCCTCACAGCAATCTTTTCCTTCGCAGCATTCTGGTTCCTCCTTGCTTACACGCTTACTGTTGCTTCTACACACTGACTTCACTGGCTCTAATAGCCCATAGATTTTATCTTTTTATTGTTGGCATGCCTGTCTTTGTAAATAATGACTTACAAAGGAATATTCATGGCCTCAGGGGTAATCAGGAGAGCTCCAGGTGTTGCTCTCCTAGTTTTCCCCAGTATGTGTCGAGTTGCAAGAGCCCAAAATTCGTTCAGTTGTTATTAGTCTCATTTTGGGCTATGTGCTGTTGCATTCTGCTGATCCCTTGCCTGATGAGCACGTTTCTTGTGTGCAGTGGTATGCCGTATCAACAGGTCTTTGTTCGTTCTATGCTGCAATATGCTGCAGCCCATATTTATTTGCACAGATGGTATACAGTTTGCTCTATATCTCTCCCCTTACCGTGCATTCTGTATCTCGGATATTGCGTTCTTGATCTCTTCTCTACCACCGCCCATCTTTGTGTCAGGTACTTTCATCGCTCACCAACATCTGTGGGGAGGGTCCCACTGTGACTCTCGTGGTGATCAGATAAGAGAGACTTCTCACTTCTCATCCTCTTCATGTTTTACATGCTGGTGCTCCCACTCATTTTGACTCTTGCACTCAGTCGCTTTTGCATTGATCTTTCTATCTGCTTCTCGTCAATCGCACTTGATTACGCTTGGTCTGTTCTCCCGGATTTGTACGACAGTCATCACTTTCATATTCTTCTTACTTCTGCTACGTATTTCCAACCACCTCGTAGCCCTCGTTGCCAATTTGGATGAGCGAATTGGGACTTAAACTCTCGTCTTACTGCTTTCTATGAGGACCCTTCTTAGTCCTCTATTGATGAGCCGGTGCACTAGTTTTCGACCTTCGTTTTGACTGTAGCATCACGTTCCATTCCTCAAACCTAGGGCAGGCATTCTCAGACGTGTGCCTTGATGGTCTACTGCGTGTACCCGTGCGGTGCGTTTGAATCGCGTTGCATGGGGCCGTTAACGGTATAATCGGACCTCGTATACTCTCTTGGCTTTTAGGCAGGTAAGGACAATCGCTCACCGTATCATACGCGACGCCAAACGCAGTTTTTGGCAAGACTGTGTCTACAGTTACTTTGACTTCCCTAATGTGTGCGGTTTTGTTTTGCGGGTTGCTGGTGTTAGTGTTGCAGAACCTCTTGAAGTTGTCATGGAAATCGGGAACTATCTTGTTCATGTCTCCCAGGGGCTTCACCTCTATTCTTCATTTCTCGCGTCTAAGTTTACCCAGGAGCAATTGCCCTTGGATTTCTCTTCTAATGGAATGGAGCCGTATAATGTACCTTTCACTCTCCTAGAGCTAGAGTTCACTGTTTCCGCTTGCCAGACATCGGCAGCTGGGACTGATGATATTCATACTAGTATGCTACAACATCTGCATTCTACAGCCCTTATAGTCCTTTTACGTCTTATCAATCTTATTTGGGCGCGAGGGGTTCTCCCTCAACAATGGAAATCTGCCACTGTCCTACTGTTTCGCAAATCAGGTACATCGGGGCATGATACCTCAGACTATCGTCCCATTGCTCTGACCAGTGTAGTCTGTAAGGTGATGGAACGATTGGTAAATAGACGTTTGATATGGTATTTGGAGACTCGCAATAGTCTTTCTCCTCATCAATATGGCTTGTGCAAGGGCCGCTCTACTTTGGACCCCTTGCTCCACTTAGATTCATATGTGCGATATGCCTTTGCTAACAAATACTCCATCCCAGCAGTCTTTCTTGATTTTGAGAAGGAATATGACCCCCTTTGGGGTTTTAAAAATTTTTCCCCAAATCCCCCCCCTTAGGCCTCCACGGTTATCTAAAAAAAACCTTTCCTTGCGGGTTTTCTTACTGACAAAACATTTTTCGGGGTCCGTATTGGTGCCTTGCTTTCAAAAGATTTTGTTCAACCCGGGGGAAAATTTCCCACAAGGTTGTGCCCTTTAAGCACACTCTTTTTCTCTGGCTAAAAAAGGGCCCACCCCTTTCCCTTCTTCCATGCATATTTGGTCGTCACTTTAAGTGGAAAGACTTCGCTATAGCTTACTCTTGCGTGAAGTCGACCGTGTTTCCAAATTTGGGCCACTTCTATGGCTTTAATTTTTCTAGCCGAAAACCAAATTTTTTTTCTTTCACTTGACGTCCTTTTTATGCCAGATATTCCCTTGGGATTGGGAAGGCTAAGTATTCCAGAAAAGTGACAATAAATAAAAAGGCACAATACCGTGGGGCTGGAAAAATTGCAAATAACTCTCCAAAATTGAAGGAGCTTACGCGAAAGTTTCGGGGCGACTTGGACCATTTACAAAAATCCAATAACAAAAAAAGGGGGAGGAAAACAAGTTTATTTTAGACCCGCAGAAATGGACGGGGCAAGAGAGGGGAGTAGGGGAAAAGGGGGAAGAAAAAGTAGTGGTAAAAAGGGAGTTTGTGGGTCAGTTTACTGGGTTTTTTCTTCTGCCTTGGGTATTTGTCCCTTTTTTTTTTCCCCCCCCCCCCATGTGTTCTTGCTCCTACCCTTTGTGGGGCTCCTAGTCTCTTCAGGTGCTCTTTTTTTAGTTTTGACTGACTCCACCACCACACTTCTTTCTATATACTACTACTATACTAATACTTTACTTTACTACTTCTGCTAATACTTCCTACTTTTACTACACTGCCTTTACTACTACTACCTTCTTCACCCTTCCCCAATACTTCCCTTGTCCCGGGCCCTGTCTGCCCGGCCCATATTTACTCCCCCCTTCCTTTTTTTTAGTTGGGGACTCTGTTAAAATGGGGCCAAGTCTGACCCAAAAAAGTCCCTCCCTAAGCTCCTCCTTCTATGTGCCCGGGGTTTTTTTTGTGTATTCCGAAAGTTTAAAAAGGTCAAGTTTTTTGGTTCCCCTTCGATCGCCGGTTTTACATGGGAAAACCCCAAAAATTTCCCCTTTTTAAGGCCCGCTTGCCATGGGGGGGCTGAATCTCCTTAAAGTTCTTGCAATTTGTTAAGGGGAGCAGATCGCCGGAAAAAACTCCTTTTGTTTGGGATTCCACCCTTGTCTTGTCCAAAACTGGGTTTTGGGGGGACCAAGACTTTCTTTGGCTTCTCCCATAAAATTAAGTTTGTTTAAATTTTTATCATTCTGGGGGGGGAATGTTCCTTCCCAAACTGGGGCGGTGTGATGCTTATTTCCTTCGTTTCTTTGTCTGCTCTCATGACCTTCGTGTTCCCCCACGTATAGGTTGGTCTCGGGCCCTTAGTAAAAGCTCTTTTTTTTTCTTTGGCCCCCCCTGCTTTTCTTCGACCCTTTTCTTTTTCGCTTTATTTTTTTTTTCCCCCCCGGTCCTTTCTCCGTTACCTTGTATGTTCATTTTTCGTTTTACCTTTTCCCTTTCCCTTGGGGGGGAAACTCCCAAAGTTCGTGTCCCGTTCCCTTACCCGCCGTGCGCCAAAGCTCTCCTACCTAAGGGGCTTTTTCACTCACTTTACTCGATCATTAGGTCGTTAAAGCTCATGCTGTTGTGTTTATACAATGTTTCTAATCTTCTGCGATTTTTGGGTTTTCCCCCTATTTCCTGACGATGTTGTTTCCCGGGGGCATTTGTTAGGGCTCGGCTAGTATTTTCCTGGGCCCAGTTGTATACCCCTTTCCCAATAAACACTTTTTCCCTATTACATACAAGTTCCCTTTGACGGGTTTTTGACATTTCGATTCCCCCCCGTGTTTTCAAGCCATTAAACAAAATTTTATTCCTTTCTTCCCAGTCCCTTATAAACAAAATTTTTTTTGGGGCCGTATGGCTAACAAAAACAAAAAAGTCGTTTTCTGTTGGGTCCCGGGAACGTTGTGGGAGGGAAATAAACAATTTAAAAGCTGTGCGTGGTTTTAAAAAGGGGCTGATTTTCCGGGTTTTCTATAGGGGTTAGTCGGTTTTGGGATTATTTTCCCGTTATTTTTCCCGCCCCCCCCTTTTTCAGCAGTTGGAAACAAAAAGTGGGCGGGCTTTCCCATAACCAAAATTTCCCTCTATTAAAAAGCTTTTAAGGTTTTTTGGCCAAATTTTCCCCGTTGCTGTAAATCGGGAAAATGCGCATGAGGTTTGAAAAATGCTTGAGGAAAGACGTTTAGAAAAAAAATGGGCTGCATTTGTGGGGGCCCTCCCAACGAATTTGTTTATTCAAAATTTACAATGTCCCAAACTCACGCGGACGTTGTCGTGCGTTTTCTGGCCAAAACAAGAGTTTCAAACCCCCCTACCTTTCCCCTTTTTCCACCCCCTCCCTTTTACCCCCCACCCCCTTTTTACCCCTTTCCCCACTCCCTTTTTTTCCACCCCTCCCCACTCCCTTTTTTTCCCCCCTCCCCTACTCCCTTCTTCACCCTCCCTAATCACCGATTTTAGCCCTCTGTGGCTTTTTCTCTTCAGAAAATTAAAAACCCAAACTTTAAACCCATGGGGTTTTCCAAATTAGACGAGATTCAAAACAAAATCTCAGGGCCCCCCTGACGCCGTTCTGAAAGGGAAATTTCCCAAAAAAGTTTCGAGAAGTGCAGAGGGCTGGAATTATGTTAAAAGCTTCCAGAGGAGAGTAATTCCAAGGAGGGCAATAGGTGGTTTAAAATTAAAATTTATTATTTTTGCTGTAATCCTAGAACTTTTTTTTTTATAGCAAATTGGGATTTTTCTCCATCATCTTCTCCCTGGGAAAAGACTATTCCTCTTTTCAACGGCTTCAGTTATTTAAGAATAATATAATGTATGAAATGGCTGATGCCCCACAAGTTTCAGCAGCGAAGATGCAGATTTGTCAGAATTCAAATGTAGATGAAAATCTTGTAAATGTAGGATTTCCAGTCATAAATGGAGCGCCTCTTCTGGTTGTGTACTTACGTTTTACACTGGTGAGTCTTACACGAAGATATCAAATTTATTTGTGGGATATGCAGGCTTCAGTTTGCAAATTATATTTGTACAATTTCTGGAGCATCATATTTCTCTGGAGAACTGAGAAATTTAGATACCAAGATGAAAAATTTATTAGACCTTTTTAATGGCTTGTCCCTTTAGTGCTGCATCAGATATTTTGTATTAATTGTTCAGACCAGAGCTTTGGTAAGATGGGGAAGGAAGAAGGATGGGTAAGGATGGAAATATTGGAAAAGGGTGGGAGGGGGGGGGAGAGGTAGGATATAAGGTAAGTGGCCCAACCACTTTGGTGCAATTTAAAAAGTATGTGAAATGATAATATATTTATTTAAGGGGTATAAGACTAACCCATCAGAGTCACAGTAGTATAACAGATATATAAGTACATGACTCTGAATTGGTAGTAATTATACAGGTTGCAATTGCTTTTTTTTTTTTTTTTTTTTTTTTTTTTTTTTTTTTTTTTTTTTTTTTTTTTTTTGCGATGGCACAACAGATATTTATGCGACAAGAAGGCAATAATTTTCTGGCCAGTTTATAAAGTTTGTGACATGCTTCTCACCGGTGTGTCCAGCCAAGTAAATAGCATAAATTTTTACATTAGAAAGTTATATAAGATGTCTCCCTAATTGGGGGCGATGATTTTTTCATTATACATAGAATGGTTCTGGTGGATACCAATCCTCCTTCTGTATGAGGTTGCTCATATCATGCCGAGGTAATCATCTTTAGGAATAAAGCGAACGGACCCTTTGTGGAGAGACATTCGTTGATCCCTGTGAGGAGGAGTAGTGATGGTATAATCCGTGGTATTACCCACTTGTATAGGATGATTCTCTATCTGGCTGTAAGTTCTTGCATAGCTAAAGTTTTTCACTTCTTAGGTGTCAGCGTACATTTATGGCAGTAATATCTTGTGGTATGTGTAAATGCTGCCATTTATAACTCCTGTCTCTCCTCCTGGTATCGGTGATGAAGCGAAGACCTCTATTCTGAACCCTTTGTACCCGAGCATGTTGTCATTGTTGTTAGTGACATTGGGACACAAGGGTATTCGAGTATTTCTTATTAACATTTTAATACCGAGTTTTTCGACATGTTGAGAGGGCTTGATTAAATAGAAAAGAGTCCTGCTAAACCCGGCTTTGGCTCTGTTGATCTTTTTAGTTACATGAGATGTTTTGAAAGGAGCAGCCTGTCGATTCATATCCAAAATCTTGTTAGGGTTTTTTAATGGCTACAGGTGTACCTCTGTGAGATACCTCCTTTAATCTTCAAATGTTGATGCAAAAGACATCCTATCGTGCTAACAAGGACCTTGTCAGGAGTAGTTGTAATTCCCCTTTCTTTTCCCATTAGATTTAGACAAGTTCAATATTCATTTTCTCTATGACTCTCTCATATTTGTATTATCCTGTTTACCGGAGTTGATGAGACGACAGAATAACATCATCTGCAAACTGTGTCACAAATGTGTCATAAACTCGGGTTGAGGGAAAGACATTCACGTAAATGTGACCAGAAGTCCGACTGAGACATAATCCTGCGGGACACCAGCTGTCCGTAAAAAGGCTTCTGTCGACCTGCATAAGTGGGAATGAATTTTTTCTTTGAGTTAAGACATTATATAGTAATCAGAGAAAATCCATTATGGTCTGGTAGGTCATGAATTATGTAATAAACCATCATGCCATAAGCAATCTAAAGCTTAATGAACATCTCTGGTGGCAATTAAGGCAAATTCCCCTATGTTTTAGACTTGCACAGAGACGAAAATAACATTATTGCATATTGGTAACCTCATGTGTTCTAAAGCCAAATTGTTTTTCAGTAATAAAGTGATAAACTCCATAAGTAATTCAATCTGTTGGAAATACTTTCTCAAGAACTTTTCAGTGACTTCAATAAAGATATAGATCATAGTTCCCCAGTTGGGATGTCTTTATTGGGCCTTACCAACAAAGATCATCCAGCAGTCTTAAAAAACCAACTGGAAATGTCCGAGCCAAATGGCATTAAAGATATTGACCAAAGATTGATTACAATTTCTAGGTATTTTGTAAGCCAGAACCTACAAAAAATAAATTCAAAGTCTCATCTATAAACTTAATCTTCCTATTACGTTGGCGAGAAATAGTGACCCATGCATAGAAGAACGTTTTGTCCGGCCATACTTCAGCTGGTAATTTAATATATAGACTGGCTGAACCTTGTAGTAACCCAGCCACTTTCCGTCTATCAATATATATAATATATATAGATTTATATATATATAAATATAATATATCTAATAAATAAATATTATATATATAAATATAAATATATATATACATATATATATATATATATATATATAAATATTATATATATATATATATATATATTATATAATTTCATTATTTTTATATATTAAAGGCCATCAATATAGCCAGTGATTGCCTTAGTTATTTTTAACACACACACACACACACACACACACTAAGTATACAGATTTATACATCAAACACATACGTGGACAAGAAGTAATTTATATGCACATGCATTCATATCGGCACAATTATGCAATACACACAACACGTACACACACAACCCATGTATATATTCAATGAATATGTATGCTCTCCAACCATTCATGCTCCATTCATACGTTCACACAATAATTCATCTTATTAATGTTGTAAAATACCGACAATATGTATGTAAAAGGACACAAAGTGCTATTCATGTGACCTTTTATAGTGGCAACGTTTTCGCTCTCCTGGAGAGGCAATACGTTGCATATTCGTGAATATTCTTGATTTTTCCTCACGTTAACATTTTTCCTTACTACCTACCCTGTTCCATGTTTGTGAATTGAGGTAACGGGTCTGGCTTGTGGAATATAGGGACAACTTATTCGTCACACCAAGAACCGAAATACTTCTACTGAAATTGGTTTTTGTGTAATAACTCAGAGAAATGACTCTTCTGGGTAGGCATCAAACTCTAATTCATGTTAATTAAAATATATTAATTAGCAATAAAGTTCCACTTATATTTTTTATATTATAATATAATTGCATTTCCTTTACTTTTGGGATGGTAATATATTAAATAAATAAAATAAACTAAGTATTGAACCAAAGTCTTCCAAGAATTTTTAAATTTCAGTTGGTAATCACTTAAAATATTTCTCAGTATCTATCGAACGAGATTCTAATACTGCAAGATTTTTTTAATTTTTCATCCAACTTTCTTTTATTTTTTTTTTTGAAACAAAGTAGGTTGTATACCACACGTTTGAAAATTAATCCCTGCTTACCACACGTTTTTTACCTGGGGAGTTACTTTCAGACAGTGACACCTCTTGTCTTTTTCTCTCCTTTCAAACTCTCAACAACACCAATAAAAAGCTGCTTTTCAACCATTTCTACTTACAAAACGATGCCTCACTGCTTAACCTCAAGCTATTTTGAGAGAGAGGTTGCGGATCCATATAAGCAGGATTATCACAATAAGATTAAAAATGGAAAGACACTGGGTAAAATTAGATAAGACTGGTGACTACAACATTACTGAGATCTGCATAGCTTGTGTTTTGGTGGATTTCTACTGGAGATTTGCAATAGCTTGTGTGTTTGGTGGTTTCCTACTGGAGCTCTGCATACTTGTGTGTTGTGGGTTTCCGAATGAGGTGAGGCAAGCTGTGTGTTTGTTGTTCATACTGGAGATCTGCATACTGTGTGTTTGCGGGTTCCTACTGGAAGGCCCTGCAAAGCTTGTGTGCTTAGTGGGTTCCAACCAGGAGGTATGCATATGCTTGCGTGTTTGGTGGGTTCCCGACTGGAGGTCTGCAAAGCTTGTGTGTTTGGTGGTTCTACTGGAGCTCTACATAGCATGTGCGTTTGGTGGGATCCTACTGAAGTCTCATAGCCTTGTGTTTGGTGGGTTCCCAATGAGGTCTGCAAGCTTGTGTGATTGTGGATTCCTAATGGAGAACTTCAAAGCTTTTTTGTTTGGTGGTTCCCTACTGGAGGTTCTGTAGAGCTTTGGGTATGCTGGGTTCCTACTGAGTCTGCATAAGCATGTGCGTTTGTTTTGGGGTTCCTACTGGAGTTCTTCCAAGCTGTGTGTTTGGTGGGTTCCTTACTGGAGGCTTCATACCTTGCGTGTTTGGTGGGTTCCAACTTTAGGTCTGCATAGCTTGCGTTTGCTGGGTTCCTAATGAAGGTCTGCATATCTTGTGTGTTTAGTGGGTTCCTACTGGAGGTTTGCATAGCTTATCTGTTTTGGTGGGTTCCTATTGGAGGTCTGCATAGCTTGTGTGGTTGGTGGGTTCCTACTGGAGGTCTGCATAGTTTGTGTGTTTTGTGTGTTCCTACCGGAGGACTCCATATCTTCTGTGTTTGGTATTTTCCTTCTGAAAGTCTGCATAGCTAGGTGTTTGGTGGGTTCCTACTGGATATCTGCATAGCTTGTGTTTTTGGTGGGTTCCTACTAGAGGTCTGCACAGCTTGTGTGTTTCGTGGGTTCCTACTGGAGGTCTGCATAGCTTGTGTGTTTGGTGGGTTCCAACGGGAGCTCTGCATAGCTTGTGTGTTTAGTGGGTTCCTACTAGAGGTCTGCATAGCTTATGGTTTTGGTTGTTTCCTACTGGATGTCTGCATAGCATGTGCGTTTGGTGGGTTAGTACTGGAGATCTGCATAGCTTGTGTGTTTCGCGGGTTCCTTCTCGAGGTCTTCATAGCCTGTGTTTCTTGGGTTCCTACTCGAGATCTGCATAGGTTGTTTCTTTTATGAGTTCCTACTGGAGGTCTGCAGAGCTTGTGTGTTTGGTGGGTTCCTGCTGGAGGTCTTCATAGCTTGCTTGGTCGGGTACCACTGGAGGTCGGCGTAGGTTGTGTTTGGTGGGATCCTACTGGAGGTCTTTATAGCTTGTATGTTTCGTGAGTTCCTACTGGAGGTCTTTAAAGCTTGTGTGTTTGGTGGGTTGCTGCTGGGGGTCTGCAGAACTTGTGTGTTTGTTTGGTTCCTACTGGAGTTCGGCATAGCTTGTGTGTTTACTGGATTACTACTAGAGGTCTGCATAGCTTGTGTGTTTGGTGGGTTCCTACTCTAGGTCTGTATAGCTTGCGTGTTTGTTGGGTTCCTACTTGAGGTCTGCATAGCTTGTTTGGTGGGTTCCAACTGGAGGTCTACACAGCTTGTGTGTTTGGTGGTTTCATACTGGAGGTCTGCATAGCTTGTTTGTTTGGCGAGTTCCTACTGGAGGACTGCATATGTTGTGTATTTGGTGGGTTCCTCCTGGAAGTCTGCATAGCTAGTGTGTCGTACTTTTCTACTATAAGTCTGGATAATACACATACTACTGCTTCTACATACTTCACATACTGCTGCCTCTACATATTTCACATACTGCTGCTTCTACTTACTTCACATTCTGCTGCTTCTACTTACTTCACATTCTGCTGCTTCTACATACTTCACATTCTGCTGCCTATACATACTTCAGATATTGCTCCTTCAACATACTTCACGTATTGCTGCTATTAAATACTTCATATATTGTTGCCTCTACATACTTCACATACTGCTGCTTCTACATACTTCACATACTGCTGCTTCTACATACTTCACATACTGCTGCTTTTACATACTTCACAATCTGCTTTCCATACTTAAACTACGCTGCTTTTCTACATA
>NC_069439.1:26817778-26841210 GCF_026875155.1 Cherax quadricarinatus
AGAATTGTCGTCAGCAAACGAACGTTTAGGTGTAGTACTGCAGGCGGCCCAACCCGAAGTAGGTGGATGATTCAAAGGCCATCGCACTGTATTCGGGAAGCCAGACGGACGGTTAAGGCATGCAAGAGGCAGACGCACTATCAGAAATGGGTGGAGCCCCAGCACTTGGGGCAGGTGACAGAGCGTCACCAGCAGAAGGTACAAGGGTATGGGAAGAGTCTAGAGAATAGTCCATTAAAGAAGCCGGGTCAGAAAAGGATGTAGGAACAGAAAATGGCCTGGGAGGAGGAGGGTTATCACAGAATGAAGACTCCATGATAGTGGGACTTCTTCTTATTTTAAAGAAAAAAAGAAAGAAGGAAAGAAAGGCAGGAAAGGGCCATAAGTTCCCCTCTCATCTGAGAGGACCTCGAGCCCGTAAGTAGTTCATGCCATACCCTACCCTTCACGCCAGTAAACAAGCGCTCCGGAATAGTAACCTCACAGCTACCAAGCCACCTCCGTAGACAAAAGAAAGAGCGGTCGGAAATCGGCCACAAACCATACCTTCTTCGGTTGTAACCTCCAAGATCCGAAAGGCAGTCTTTGGAGATACACCCGTCATCTGCAGGACACTCCATCCACTTCTCGGAAATTCGGAAAGGGAGCAGGGGGCCTCCAGATAATCCAGATTCCACGGCAAACTACACCACACCCGAGGAACCTTATGGAGCGTAATGCCAGAGTGGAGGACCCAGGAGGCTACAAACGGGATGGGGAAAAGGGAAAAGGTTGGGAGTTGGTAGGAAACAAAAAAAGGGGGAGATGGAGTGGATGGAATGGGAAGGGAGGATTGGAGAGCAATTGAGTTCTAAGCTCTCTCTAGCAAGGACTGTTGACACCGTCCCCCCAAGACTCCCACTATCTCAGTTTCACAAGTGGCTTGTACAACACTTTCAGGAGTAAAATTGTAATAGGTCAATATCAATTATAAATTACCCGATCGTTGTCATTGGCACACTTAATAACCGGAAGTTAACTATCCCTGATTTCTCCACCCAGTACTGTGGCCATGTCACTAGAGGTTACATAACGGGTCGGGAGCAGAGACTTGTATCCACAAATTCGTTAGGAGGCCTCTGTAGAACGACGTTACCTGCCAGATAACTTTGGAAAATCACATGGGGTCCCTGAGCTAGTAACTCGTAGGGAGTTCTTGTTGCCACTGGGCCTTGTCCCAAAAGATGGCTGCCAGCGCCCTTCTTTCTCATCAGTTCATTGGAGCACCGGTAGATGTCTACTTATCTAATATCTCTATTAATGTAAATATATTAAAGCCTAAAATAACACATTTTAATTCAGTTATTAGTTCCAACACACCAATTCTACTTAAAATCTGTAATTATCAAATTAGTGTAACCCTTTCAATAATTATATGACTCATGACTTCCGCTGTTTGTCTGCGTGGATTTTAAAGGCTTCTAGTGCTTGTTACAATGGTCCTGTGGGACAATGGTCCTGTGGGATTTCTCGAACTCAATAAATTCCCACAACAGCGATGAAAATTTGAAACCGATCGGATGAGGTATTCTTAGGCTATAAATTTAAACAACTGTTATGAGGTATCCCCTCCCAGGATACCTAATAATAAAGAGCTCTTATGTTATCCGTGCCTATAAGCTGATGCTCTGTTTAAACAACATAACAGGAGAAAATACGACACCAATGCGCAATCATGACATTAACTGATAGCGACTTCTCGCCACTGTGACCTTTTATTATGTTATCATTTCTTAGTCCAGTAATCTGTCTGCTTTTATTTTCGTGTACTTGGACATATTAAGCAGCATCACAGAACATGGAACATAGTATGTCTAGTATATACGTAAATTATGAACTGATAACTGATGGTATAATGAACATCAGAAGCAAACATCACATACAAGACGCTGCACTCTCTAACTTTTACAAAGAGCAAATTGCAAATTTTACGGCGTCATATGAACTTTCTCTGTTGCTTTTGGAAAAAGTTATTCGGATATGGGACACACGAGAAGTTTGCAGGGAAAATTTTACAATCGATCGGGGGAAAAAATAATATTGCCGGAAAATTTGGAAGTGTATCTATGTCTTTTCAAACAATTGCAAGAAGACTAAGTAAAATGAATAAACATATTTCCGCCAAAACACTAAATATATTAAAGCAACGGAAAGCCTTTTCGTTGATTGTGGAGGAAATACAGACAACAACAACAACTACACGTACTGAAGGTGAGCATTTCTGGCTACATGAAGTAATCGGAATGAAAACTCCAGGTTATGCAAAATATTCAGGTATTTATGCAGAACTTGAGTCAACTGTAAGTGAATTTGGATGACTTAAAATCTGACGGTACAAGAATAATAACTGGCAGTGAAGTAGGATTAGTTACGGTTCAACTAAACCGCATATTTCACCAAGATGTTGAGATATGTGATGGTAAGTGTTGCCTGGGAAATTTACAGATAATTACAAACCTCAGGTAGGAAATTCATTTCTTCCCTTAAACTGAATGCGGAAGGTATCTAACATAGTATCTAACATGTCAGGTACCAGACTGCTGAAAAAACGTTCTTGTATTTCTTTGCCCTAAGGAAAAATATCGTTCAATTAGTATGTGGAACTTTGTGACACACAATTATATCAAGATCAACCAGCACAACACCGCAACTCACTCGCAGGTACTGAACGTTTGTGTTTTAGGAAGAATGATCTTGCAATTCTTGCACATTATTATGCTTCTTCTCAAATTATTATAATCAAAGAAAGCGCTAAACTGACAAGGGTCATGCAGCACTGACTTCTTGTCGCCAAATAAAGGAAGATATCTGTCATCCTTTTTATGTTTTACGGAAAAATGAAACTAATTGTTGAACTGAGAGAGATTTGGATATGACAGGTGAAGTCCAGTCTCTCCACTTATATAACAATCCCAGCACAAGTTAAGTAGAAAGACAATTATTCAGGATGAACTGTTATCTAGTCTTGCCCATTTTTGCTGACCAGAAAGAAAAAAGTTTTCATAGTTTCTTGAAACAGGTTTGCAACGATAATTTTTGCCAGTCTAAATTATTTTAAACTCAAAATGCACTCAATATTCTGCAGTGAACTTTTATGTAGAATTACTGTTAATGATAAAACAACTGAAATCAAAGACCCGAGACTAAGTGGGAAATGACACACTGGAGACTCGTCCACGACTACCTTGAACACAGATGATACACTCTTCCAGTTAATGCAGACTTCCCATTACTAGACAAGCATAAAATCAGCACTAGTATAATAGTAATTTGTTTTATTCATTTTACTTTTACCACATTTCAATCCATTAGTTATCAGTTTTGTTCATGGTCATCGAACTTCGAGGAATAAATTTGTATATTTACCTTGCCACATCAAGTAACCAGTCAAAACAAAATGAAGTTAAAGTTATTTTTTTATATTTTATTTAAAACATCGACATTACAAAAATATAATATATAAAACTCGTGTAGGGCTATAAAATTAACACAGTCCTACCTACAGCTAACATTACACACCACACTTACAACTCCGTGTGGGTACAACCCCCCCCCTCTGCTCCCTCATCCTATCACTTAACCCAAACCTGTTGGAGCTACCCAACAGAATTACACAATATGAACAACACTTTTATATACAGATCCCTCGAAATGGCACTTAATAATCAACTACAGACCATTCAATTCATTGCACTGAACATATACACAGATATATTACCCCCCCCCCCCCGTGGTTATCCAACCACCCCACTATTTACAACCTAACATACTACAAACAATGAATGTTACCTAATCTAATGTCACACAGCAATGATCAAAACATTAATTTATGTAATTGTCCTAATGGTTCAGTTACATAACAATATGTATCACACAACAATGGTGATACTGAGAAGTCACAAAGACATACAAAATTACTACAAAGCCATAGGTATAAACTTTGTCTCAAAAACCCAACACATGTAAGCTTCATAGTGCTATTGACAACAGTACAATACAACATAAAATATAACCATGACATAAGTAACACAAATACTGTGCCTAGCACACACCTAACCACAAAAATCTATAACACCACTGTTGCCCAACTTTATTTACACCAACTGACTTACATTAAACTCTTTACTCTGAAAACAAAACTGAAAATTACAGATCACCAGTGACGAACAATAATGCACAGACATTAGTACAAACATATCACAACATATCTCTGGACACCGTGCATGATCACAGCGTCAACACTATGCAGTGCAAGGCACCTAGAAACAAGTTGGAGGAAAGACATGCAATTATTAGAGTTAAACTCCAAATTACATTGTCATTACCGTAAATCAATATTATCACACACAATATGTATAATAAAGCAGTAGATTATCAAACAAACTGGCGTTAATCCTATTGGAGAAAACCTATCACACCTCTTAATGTGTCGCACTCAAAACTCACCTCAACATCCTTTTCTCACACAATTCCACACACATACACAGTCGACCTCTGCAACACACACAACCCCCCCCCCCCGGGGGAAGGCCAGCCCGTTCATGCCCCTGACCGCTTATAAAGTCCATAAATCCCTCAAAAGAAAGTCCTTATAGCCCTCCGAGAAATCCCTCTCCCACCTCCCCCCATATATTTCCCTGTTGCGACACTTTGTTCTATAAAAGGATGCTGCTATGGCCATCCTACGTTCCTCCGCCCCTTTGTCTCTCATTGCCCATGATATAAACACGAAATCAACCACTAAGTAAGCCACTGCCCTTTGAACCTTTACCCCAACCCCATCTACATCTAAACTGAGCGCTCTCAAAACCGACAACCCTTTCCCCCCCCCCCCCACATACCGGATTACTTTCCCTAACCATTCCCGCACAATCCCTAGGCTTTCACAAAAATAAACTACATGAAAAGCTGATTCATCTACCCACAAACCTGACACTCCCCACCCTCCCTTATTCGCCTATTTCGTAAAACAACCCAGACGGCAATATTCCGTGAAGAAACCTATACATTACCTCCCTCACCCGTGCAGAATGCGTAACCCTTTTAATCGACCCCAAATGTCTTCCATGCGTACATCGGGTACACTCCTTCCGTTGCCACTACCACCCTAGGCCATATCTTCCTCTCCATGGACCCTACCGCATGTTTCTCGGCTCTCTGACCATCATCAATAGACGCAACAACTCCTCACCATCTCTCAAATCTTGTCCCTTCCACCATCTCCGAAGATCTCCCTGCAGCATCCCCAACCCTCCACTCCCCTCCCCCCGAACCCTTAGCAACCCATGTTTCACATATACACACTTCAACCTTCTTTCCAAGTGAATTAACCCCAGCCCTCCCAAGGCCACCGGAAGTGTTACCACCTCCCTTTTCAACCAATCGCATCCCGAACCCCAGATAAAACGGAAAACTCTGCTCAACAATCTCCGGACATCCCCATACACCAAAGGGTACAAAGCTGCCATATGCCATATTTTGCTGTACAAAAGCACATTGACCACAATGACCCTCTGGTGTAGCGTAAGATGTGTCGGCCGCAATCCTGACAATCTTCCCAATACTTTATCTACCACACCCTTTGAATTAACCTCCCTCGCCATCTGAGCATTACTCATATACACAACTCCACAAATTTTCACCCGGTCCACGACACACCACCTCATCCCCAAACCCCGCCCTCCCGCCCATCCCATTCACCCAATCTCATGAGCTTTGATTTATGCACATTCACTGCCATACCTGTTGCCATCCCAAAAACATCTATAACTCTCTCCAGACCCTCCAATGCCTCCCTCCCACTCAATAGGACAGTTGTGTCATCAACGTAACCTATGATACTGGGACTCCCACCTCGTATGTCCTCCCTTACCCCCTCCTGTATGCACCTTTCCACTGCCCTATAAAACGGATTCTGTAAACATGCAAATAATATTTGTGACAACGGGCATCCCTGCCTCAACCCCCTGCCCATTTTCACATGCAACCCCACCCGCCCATTAATCTGTACACACATCCCGGCTCCCTGATATAAAGTAGGTGCCCAATTTACAATGTCCTCCCCGAACCCCTGCCGCTCCATAATTCTCCACAGAGCCTCCCTCTCGACACTGTCATACGCCGTTCTCCAATCCAACGGCAATACCCCTCGTTCCCCCTCTCGCGAACCCTCAATAAACCTTCTAATAACCCCATGCCCCTCATACATTGATCTCCCCTGAATCCCATACTGACCCCTCACTATTACCTTTCCAATGACTTTATACGATTTCCCAAAATTTTTGCAAAAAGTTCGTAGTCTGCACACAAGAGTGATATCATCCGGTAATCTCTCACTGTGCACTGACTTTCACCCTTTGGCACCAAAACTACTAGCGCTGTCGCCTGCAACGGTCCCAACGCACCCCTCTCTTCTATGATATTAAATAATTGCACCAAAAAATCTTTTAATACTCCCCAATGCTGTATATAAAACTCCGCAGGCACCCATCTATTCCCGGTGCCTTACCCCTGCTCATACTCATTAAAGCCGTCCACACCTCTTCCTCCACAATAGGCCCCTGTAACTGTTCCCTGTCGTCCCTGTCCAGCACACACTGCACCCATCCCCCCATATCTTGTAAAGCCCCCTCTCTCACACCCACACTCCTCATATATGCACTAAGCCAAGCATCAACATACCCTCCCATCCCCTCCATTGTCACCAAATCTTGTCCCTCCCTATACCCCTTGATGTCCTCAAGAACCTTCAAACCCACCATTTCCATTGCAATGCGCCGGCGCCCCTGCCCTCGCAGGACACACGCCGATGGTTTATCACCCCACATGACCTCCTCCAACCCCCCTAAAACCCTTGCCGTATCAAACCTCTCGTTTTGCACTTCCATTAGGCGTTCCTTCACTCCCTCTATGTCAGCCACTGGAGCTCCCATCCCACCCCCTTCCTCTCTCATAATACTCCCTTAACTGCCCCTCAAGATACCTAATAAGCCCATAAGCCAACTGATTCTCGTGCCGTCCCTGTCGTACATAGAACTCACGAATCCTCTTCTTCGCCGTCACATCCCACCATCTCAACACATCCCCATTGACTTCCATCCCCTCCCATAAGCCTTTCCACCATTGTGCAAATAGGACCCTCCCCTCAACATCTTGAAGCAACCGAACATTCAATTTCCAATAACCCTTATACCTGTTCGGCCGAACCGACCCTCCCATCCCAAATCCACCAAAACACCTCTATGATCAGAAAAAAACACATCCAAAACCCTTACACTCCGCACCACTGCTTTCCTTGTCACGTATATCCTGTCCAGCCGTGCAGCATACCCCTGCCTCACAAAGGTGTGCTGCACCTCCCACGCCGCTCCCCCCCCTCCACATCCACCAACCCCACCTTGGTTAACAGGTCCCTCAGAACGCCAGAACAGTATCCTGCTCCCCTAGGTTCCACATCCCTGCGGCGTATGACGCAATTCCAGTCCCCTCCCACCACAGCTAATGCTGGAAGCGACCTTAAGTGATACACCAACACTTCACATACGAACTCATTCTTCACTCGACTGTTCCCCTCCGCCGGACCATAAACATACACAAAAGACATCTTATCCCTTCCCCACGTCCCATCCACTCTTATAACCCTCCCCTTCCCCCTCCTCACAATGAGTTAAAGTTATTCATTACAATGAAGCGGCCTGTTAGAACTACAAGCTGCTCCACTACACCAAAATTGTTTGAAGTGTGTTTTATGGTCATAATATGTGAACCCATCAAACATTGCCATTGTGTAGGCTAGTGCCGCTAGTCTTACATGCTATTACGTTTTCTTGAAGAAAATTACCATTTGTGACCCGCGAACCTCATGCCCAAATAAGCCAACATTTTGAGGTTGACCACCCTGCTCTCAAAAGCTAAAACGAGAGTTCCTAAACTCAGGGTCGCATCCCAAATTTGGGTTGCGAGAACATTCTCTGACGTAATACCGTAAATCTGATGAATAAGAAGCGTGTGCAACACTTGTAAATCCTAAGGTAACATGATGTTGTAACGTACATTAGCCTGATGTTATACCATTGATCTAATGGAAACAGCAAGACCATGGAATCCTAGAAGAGGCACAGGTGTTGTACAAGAGTGCCATCTGCTGGGTGGTGGATGATCTCAACTCCTAGAATGAAAAACAGTAAATTTAAAAAAAAAAAAAAAAAGGAATCTACAGCGTGACGAGATGATGAACAGATTCGTTACCAGCGCCGCCGAAGTGCTAAGTACGATTAGGTACCGTTTAGGTCACCAGGCGAATGTGACTGCAAATTTTTGCGACGTGGACACGAGGAGCTTGTGAAGCAGTGTTGTAAACTGACTCGCAGGAGGGAATGAGTTCATGTTCTCCCTGACAAAGGCAAGGACATGGGGTCTTCCATATCCTCCCTGACAAAGGCAAGGGGTCTTCCTGTCTTCCTTTCCCTCCTTAATAAAAATAAGGACCTGAGATCTTCCATATCCTCGCTGGCAATGGACAAGACATCCCAGGTCCACATCCACTGTTATAGAAAGTAGAGAATTTTGCTGACCTCTTAGCGAGGGAGGAGACGGAGCTCTTTGTAATGAGGGTATGCAAACTATTCCATTTTTCCTCATTGCAAATATTCGTATTACGCGCTACGCATTAACTTATTCTCCTCAGCGGAACAATAGCTGTGTCTGCTGCAACTTTTGTAAAACATCTACTTACCTTCTGATGTATCAACTGTCCCTCGACGACGTGTCAGTTTTCACTTACCTGCAAGGTAAACAAAGACTTTTAATGACAAGTCCCACTCCATGTATACTTCTCAGCTGGCACCGTCAGTCCGCAGTCATACCTTCCAACTTCAACCTTCATTTCCAGTTATATCTTCCTTCCTTTCTGAAAGTATCCTGAGTTATCCCTTCACCGACACCTTCAGTATCCCACATTCATCCACACATTCAAGAAGTATCCCAAGTTATACCTGTCATAGACAACTTCAGAAAGAATCCGAAATATTCCCTTGATCAACAACCTGAAGAACTGAAACTTATAACCTTAATTTAAAACGTCAGGAAGAATCCCAAGTTACACGTTAGTTGTCTAGATTTTATTATATATTTTATTAATGTACAAATGGTAGTACAACGGAGGTATCAATAGGGAAAAATTGGACTCTGGTACCTAACCTAAATCAGCCAAACTGGCAGAGTGCCTGATAAATGGAAAATTGCAAATGTAATACCTATTTACAAGGCAAGTGACAGGTCCTTGGCTTCGAACTATAGACCAATAAGCCTTACCTCCATAGTGGGAAAATTTATGGAATCAATAATTGCCGAAGCAATTCATAGCCATCTTGATAGGCACAGATTAATTAATCTCAACACGGTTTTACAGAGGGGCGTTCCTGTCTTACGAATTTACTAACTTTTTTCACTAAGGTGTTTAAGGAGGTAGATCATGGTAATGAATAAGATATTGTGTATATGAACTTCAGTAAGGCTTTCGATAGAGTTGCACATCAGAGGCTATTGAGGAAACTTAAGGCACACGGAATAGGAGGAGAAATTTTTTCCTGGGTAGAGGCATGGCTGATAAATAGGCAGCAGAGAGTTTGCATAAATGGGGAGATATCAGAATGGGGGCACGTCACAAGCGGTGTTCCTCAGGGGTCAGTGTTGGGCCCGTTGTTGTTCACAGTTTACATAAACGACATAGATGAGGGAATAAATAGCGACATAAGCAAATTTTGCTGATGACACCAAAATAGGCCGCCCAATTCATTCTAATTAGGACATTTGAGCACTCCAGGATGATTTGAATAGACTGATGCAATGGTCGGAGAAGTGGCAGATGAAGTTTAATGGAGACAAATGCAAAGTTCTAAATGTTGGACAGGAAAATAGCCATGCCACATATAAACCAAATAATGTAGATCTTAATACTACTGATTGCGAAAAGGATTTAGAAGTTCTGGTTAGCAGTAATCTAAAACCAAGACAACAGTGCATTAGAGTTCGCAATAAAGCTAACAGAATTCTTGGCTTCATATCTAGAAGTATGAATAATAGAATTCCTCAGGTTGCTCTCAACTCTCTATATCCTTGGTTAGGCCTCTTTTAGACTATGCTGCTCAGTTCTGGTCACCGTATTACAGAATGGATATAAATGCTCTGGAAGACGTACAGAGGAAGATGATAAAGATGATCCCATATATCAGAAATCTTCCCTATGAGGATAGACTGAGAGCCCTGAATCTGCACTCTCTCGAAAGGCGTGGAATTAGGGGGGATATGATCGAGGTGTATAAATGGAAAACAGGAATAAATAAAGGAGATGTAAATAGCGTACTGAAAATTTCCAGCCATGACAGGACTCACAGCATTGGTTTCAAGTTGGAAAAGTTCAGATTCAGGAAGGATATAGGAAAGCACAGGTTTGGTAATAAAGTTGTGGATAAGTGGAAGAAACTCCCGAGTACTGTTATTGAGGCTAAAACGTTGTGTAGTTTAAAAAAAAGGTTAGATAAATACATGAGTGCATGTGGGTGGGTGTGAGTTGGACCTGACTAGCTTGTGCTGCTGGGTCTGGTGCCGTGCTCCTTCCTTGAGTGGAGGTGACCAGACTGGGTGTGTCATTAGTCTAATCCGGGGGGGAGAAGGAACATGAACCTGCTCCGCATGGGTCAGTAGGCCTGTTGCAGTGTTCCTTCTTTCTTATGTTATGTTCAAATTATATAACTCTTTTTCTAATACATTTTTGGCTAGCTTGGGTATGATTACATTTGGTTTGTCGACCAAAAATATCATTTTGTGTCATAGGCCGGAAATAAATACCTCAATTAAATTTACACAACAGTTTATGCCATGTAAATAATTCTCAGGATGTAGTGGAGCTGATATTCATATTACCTTCACACACTAAAATGAAATTCACCTTTCTATGATGGTAGATGGCAGGTGGTGCTGGGGCCCAGGTGGTGCTGGGGCCCAGGTGGTGCTGAGGCCCAGGTGTTGCTTGGACCCAGGTGGTGCTGGGGCCCAGGTGGTCCTTGGACCCAGGTGGTGCTGGGGCCCAGGTGGTGCTGAGGCCCAGGTGTTGCTTGGACCCAGGTGGTGCTGGGGCCCAGGTGGTCCTTGGACCCAGGTGGTGCTGGGGCCCAGGTGGTGCTGAGGCCCAGGTGTTGCTTGGACCCAGGTGGTGCTGGGGCCCAGGTGGTCCAGGTGGTGCTGGGGCCCAGGTGGTCCTTGGACCCAGGTGGTGCTTGGGCCTAGGTGGTCCAGGTGGTGCTGGGGCCCAGGTGGTCCAGGTGGTGCTGGGGCCTAGGTGGTCCAGGTGGTGCTGGGGCCCAGGTGGTCCAGGTGGTGTGGGGCCAGGTGTCCAGGTGGTGTGGGGTCCAGGTGGTCCAGGTGGTGCTGGGGCCCAGGTGGTCCAGGTGGTGCTGGGGCCTAGGTGGTCCAGGTGGTGCTGGGGCCTAGGTGGTCCAGGTGGTGCTGGAGCCCAGGTGGTCCAGGTGGTGCTGGGGCCTAGGTGGTCCAGGTGGTGCTGGAGCCCAGGTGGTCCAGGTGGTGCTGGGGCCCAGGTGGTCCAGGTGGTGCTGGGGCCTAGGTGGTCCAGGTGGTGCTGGGGCCTAGGTGGTCCAGGTGGTGCTGGGGCCCAGGTGGTCCAGCTGGGTCTACATCTCGCGGTCGTCATGAAGATCCTCGCCGTCACACAAGACACTTCACATTATATATTATAAAACAACCTTGTTATCTTGTACATGGGAAAAATAATTTCCCGCAGAAATTATTTAGGTGATAATTGGCAACATGACTGTCATATAATTGTAAATTCTTATTTATTAAAAGGTTTATACAGTCGTCTCGGCTAAATTATAAACCAACTGGAAGGAAGTTTTGTTTTAATACTGTTAGTAAGATAAACCAATTCAATAAACTAACTTAACCCGGAGGAGCACTTATAAAAATAGCAGTTAACTTACTTTGAATAAGAGTAAGTTAGGTTATATTAAAACAAGCACTTCGCCATAAGTTCTTATAAGAAATGGTTATAATCACAACTATAATTTTTAAAGGGGTGAATCAGTAAGCCAGCGGGAGGCCTCGACCAGATGACCAAAAGCTCCAACTGCGGGTGATCATATGACTAAGACCCGCATCAGCAAACACTTGTCCTGATTCCTGACAAGCATTATAAGCACCAAAGTATTTAATATATTTATATCCAACACACTTTATAGAATGTACATAAAAGAACAAAGGGAATAAAGTACAACTTGATCCATTTCGCTTATAAACACTTCGTCTACGATCAATTTTCGTCTACAAACACTTTTCCATCTACAAACATCTAATGTTACATAAACAGATGTTTATATCAAACATGCATCTACACTATTTTGTTGCTAAATTAAAGTGACAAACATTTATTTGTATGTTTGTTGGTTATGTGTCAAGACCATCTAACACACCAAGCTCATTAAGACTTATATCAAATGTAAACAAAAAAAAAATACACTCTCACTATATATACACACTGATATACAGTATATCTCCCGGTGATCGTCGAGATGCACCTTCGTACGTAATTCTGTTTACTTAAAATAGCTGAGCATGAAGACAGTCATGCAGACTAGTGTCCTTCTGACATACTGAGCAAATGGTGGTCTGAAATATTTCGATTCGGAGCTCCGAAGATCTTTCTGGATAAAGGAATAACATACATTTGCAAACCTTGGGTATCATTATTATGTAAATGTCTCCACAATAAAGGTATCCGGTTTTATACATATGTGAATGAGTATTATTTATCTACTTATCGGCTGTGTATCTACATTAAAGCAATAATATGCCAGAGTAAATTTGGAACTCTAAATTGTTCCTGAACAGATTAGGAGTTCCGAAGCTGTTATTGAAGATTTAGAGTTCCTAACAGATTCAAAGCTCCGAAAATGTTTATGAGCAGATTCAAAGCTTCGAAGCTATACATGAACAGATTCATGGCTGCGAAGCAGTTCCTGAAAAACATTTCGAACTCTGAAACTTATTCTGAACAGATCCACAACTCCAAAGCTGTTACTGAAGATTCGCAATTAAAAAGAGTCAACTCCCGACACAGTGTGTCAGACACACCAACGATCACATAAATATCTTTATATCAGACAACAGAAAGATAAGTTTATGTCTCTCACTATATAAAGATTAAGAGAGTTTAATTTACTTCATATTTTAGGTATTAACGTGCTGCTCCTGAATCCTGGCGAACAGACTACATCCTGACTTAAGAACCCTTGAGTAATCGATATGCTTTAAACCCGATTTGTGGGACGTACGATCACATTGCAGCACAATGCCCTACGAGGCGTGGAAGAACAGAGGTTGCAGCGAGGATAGATGGGGCAGCAGCGCCGCAGTCATACGCTGTGGCCACACAGCTTGCATCATCGACTGGAAAACTGTGGAGTGAGGAGGTCGAGGGGGAACAAGAGGAGTCACCTGTTTGTTTGACTCTACCTGGCGTTGGGGAAAACGAAGGCTTGGTGTCGGCGATATCAGAGGAGGTATCCGTACCTCCCCAGGATGTTATGGAGGCATCCCTTCAAGAGGCTTTGAATGTTTTGTTAAATGCTTCGGCGTACGATGGAAATCAGGGAGGAATGGAGGATGCAAGCACACAGGAGGAGAAATGAGGTGACATAGGGCCGGTTGCGGAACAGCAGGTTGTCATTGTGGAGGTACACAGGGATAATAGTTCAGAGGACGATATGATCATTGATCGTAGTTGCCGCAAGAGGGCTGCGGTGATAACGGATAGTGACGCTGTCTTAACTCCCGGCCAAAGATCTGAGAAAAAAGCATGGAAAGACGAGACCCGTCGAGATACGGGCGGATCTAAAAAGTGTTCACACTGAGAAAGGAGAAGGCATAGGGGGGCGTGGGGACAGAAGTGGGGAGTGCCGCAAGGGCGAATGTAAAGATATCTAAGGGTAAACCGCCAATGAAATCTTCAGGTGCATTTACTTTAAATATTAACGGATTAAAGTCGATTAATAAGCGCAAATGTCTGGAGATGCTATTAAGGAAATACGTTCCTGCTGTAGTGTTTTTACAGGAACATAATTATAAGTCTTTAGGGGAATTGATAATTCCTGATTATGTGGTGTACATGGGTTGTTCTAGTAGATTGAAAGGAGGTGTGGCAGTGTTAATAAAAGAGGTCAGCCCGTTTTCTCTACAAAAATGTGAGGTTGGAGAGGAGGGGGGGGGGGGTGCGGGTGGTTGGCGCATGGGGTGGGGTGCAAGTGGGATTCATTGGTGTTTACGGGCCAGCGGAAAGTGATATGCGTATTAAAATTGATTTTTTTAGGGACGTTTTGGTGTACCATTTAAGGTCGCTGCCAGGCGTAACGATTATTGGGGGAGACTGGAATTGCATTGATCGTCGCAAAGATGTAGAGCCTAGAGGACGGGGTATTGTTTCAGGGTTTTTAGGGGATTTACTGAGGGTGTGAATGTTATGGATGTGGGAGGGATGAGGTGGGGGGGGACTGCACACGTTTATTAGGAAGGAGTATGCAGCGAGATTGGATCGGATATATGTTTCTAGAGGAATTAAGGTCCGAAATGTTTGCGCTTTAAATGTGAGTTACTCCGATCATAGAGGAGTTATGGCGGATGTGGATTGGGTGGGATTACCAAGGCGTTTTAGGGGTTTCTGGAAATTGAATGTTGGGTAAATGCATAAAAAAGGTTTAAGGGAGTCATTTGCGAGAGTGTGGAAGGATTGGTGGAATGAATGTCGGGTAGGGGATGACGTTATTGAATGGTGGGACACAATCGGAAAAAGGAAGGTGAGGGACTTTTATCAGAAGAGTGGTGTAGAAGAACGGAGAATGCAATATGGGTTTTTGCACTATCTGGAAGGACAACTGCAGGAATGTTATGTGAATGGAAAGGGGGTGTATCCGGTGGCTGAAATTGAAAGTTTAAAACAACTAATTGGGGATATCCACAATCATAACTTTGATGAGGCCCGGATTGCGAGTGGTATAAATGAGGTATTATGGGGTGATCGTCCTTCGGCGTTTGTTTTTAAGGGAGCAGGGCAAGCGTCGAAGGGCGACAGAAATAATGGAATTGGAAGTTCAGGAGCAATTGGGAACGTATCGTAGGGGACAACTCATTACGTCCACTGAGGGCATGGGATGCTATGTAGATGCATGGGATGAGGCGCAATACAAAAAAGTGGGAATTTCAAAAGAAGTAATAGGAGACATGGGTGAATGGGTATGTTGTGATCTTGAGAATAAGGATCGAATGAATTTGAACGGACC
This sequence comes from Cherax quadricarinatus, assembly GCF_026875155.1. Classification (NCBI taxonomy): domain Eukaryota; kingdom Metazoa; phylum Arthropoda; class Malacostraca; order Decapoda; family Parastacidae; genus Cherax; species Cherax quadricarinatus. Next base: position 26,833,165 of record NC_069439.1, read on the forward strand.
TATAAGTGAGGAGGAGGTTAGAATAGCTGTTGAGAGTATGAACGCTGGGAAATCACCGGGGAATGTCTCCGTGAATTTTTAGTGGTTTTATTTAATACTATGAAAGATAGTGGACGACTCGGGGTACAACAAAAAACACGTGTTGTGGTTATGATTCCGAAAAAGGCGTCGGGAAACTGTATACATAACTATAGGTAGATTTCATTAATGTGTGGCGATTCTAAAGTTTTTGCAAAAATGCTAGGTAATAGGATTAAGAGGGTGTTAGAGAAGGTATTGGATGAAGGGCAATATGGGATACCCAGGAGATCAATGTGTGTGGGTCAAGGCATAATACGTTGGTTTATTGAGGAAAGTGGGAAGGGTAAGGCAAGGGAAATATTGGCTCTGGACTGGCACGCGGCATACAATTGTGTGGAGCGTGAGGCTTTGTGGAAAATTATGCAATGGAAAGGATTTGGGAAAGAAATAGTAAGCTGGGCAATTGCTTTGTACGAGCAAGCTACGTTTAAGGTACAGGTAAATGGCAGGTTGGGGAAGTTAGTTGGAATGCAAAGGGGGTTTGAGACAGGGGTATCCTGTGTCGCAGATTCTGATTGCATTAATTCAGGACCCCTTTTTCAGGGCTGTACGGGGGGAGTGTAAATGTGAGTGAGAGGCGAGGGGGGGTGGGGGTAAACGCAGGAATCGTAGGATATGTGGACGACATTACGATTTTATACAGGGGATCACAGGATTTACGAAAAGTGGGTGAATTGGTGGATCTTTTCGGGAGAGCAATGGGGATGACGGTTAATAAGGAAAAGTCCATGCTTATGCGTGTGGGGGATTATATCCGGGGGGACTTAGGTCAGGAGGAAGGTTGGTCTTTAGTTAACAAAATTAGGGTATGTGGGATCGTCCATATGAGGAATATTCAGGAAGCGAGGAAGGTTAATTCTAGAGAGGCTGTGGATAGGGTTTTAGGACGATTGGCGGGACTGCGTGCAGGGAGCTTATCTTTGCATCAGCGTGCGATCGTGGCGAATGTGCTTTTGTTTGGTAAGTTGTGGCATGTGGTAAGTATGTATCCGTTAGTCCAGTGCGATGAGAAAAGGTTATTGAAGCGTGTATTTCGATATCTCTGGGGTTCTGGATGTGACTGGTTAGCGAGAGATGTTGTGTATTTACCGACTCGTCGGGGTGGACTGGGGTTAATGAACCTGCATACGCGAATGTTAGGTATGTATGTAAAACAGAGTTATTTGAGGGGGGGGGGGTCGGGGGGCAGGTACAGGTTTGACAGGGATTCGAAGGGATTTGGTACGTTGGGTGAATGGCGGGGATCTTAAAAGATGCGAGAACATGTTGAGGGTATTAACTTATGCAAGGGAGCCATGTAGGATCAAGATTGGAAAATTGACTTTGGTGGGAGGTAGGTAGGGGGTGGCTAGAGTAGAGGGCGTATTTCCGATGTATGCATGGCATGATATTTGGGGACGTCTGACGAAGTTACGATTGAGGGCCGGGGTACAGGAGGTAATGTACAAATTTCTTCATAATATATTGCCGTGCGGGGAAGTGTTAGCGAATAGGCGTGTGTAAGGGGGGGGAGCGTTGTGCGTGTGGGGAGATCGAGACGGCGTATCATGTGGTGTATTTTTGTGAGAGATTGGAATCAGTGAGGGTGTGGTTTAGCAGGGTTTTACGTATGGTGGGGGGTGGGGGAATTAGTGTCTTAAGAGCGTTAAGTTTAGATGTGGGGGGGGGGTAGGGTTGCTGGTGCAGAACGCAATGGGATATTTAGTTACGGATTTTGTATATATTTCATGAGTTTATAGACACTTACCAGTAAGAGAGAGGATCAGGGCGTTGGCAGCGATTTTCTATGGTACACGGCAGCGGAATAAGAATATTGCTGGGAGCAAATGGCTTTTGACTTTTTCGGAGGGATATTTCAGATTTCATGTAAGGGATTTATGGACTTTAATACCGTAAGGGGTAGACGTGGCTGGTCTCTTTGGCGTTTGGGAGGGTATGACAGTTGGACTTGGTATGGTGAGGAATTATGTTTGGATGCTGGGTAGAAGTGGATATGGTAGGTTGATAGAGTATAAACAAGACTGAAATAGGGTTTTGACATGTAATTAATTAATTGGAGGATTATAGTGTATGCCAAGCGAGCAGGTTTCATGAAATGTATGATTACCCCATATGATAAATCACTAATGTATCAATGTACCTTATGTAAGAATGATACTTGTAGACATGATGATGCTGGGTTTGAAATACAAGTTAGGTCCTGATATTATTTGGGTTTAAGTAAACCTTGGCGTTAGTCTATAATATCATTTGTTAATGGCAGATCATTGATGTGATCTTTGTTTTATGATATTGCATCGATAATACGATATTAATGATTGTTATGTACGGATTTTGAAGTGTGAGATGGTTACAGGTAATGTAATTTATGTAACATTTAACAGGTGATCGTGAATGATACGTGTGTGTATATTATGTTGCTGTCTGGATTAGTTTGTAAATAGTTAAAAATTGTGTAATTTAGTTGTAGGAGTCAAAAGGCATCACGATCAACAATTTTTTTTTATATTTTATTTAAAATACAGTATACATTATACGTGTAAGCAAACATGTCACTAAACCAATCAACATGTAACAACAAAATTAAAGTACAACATACGTATACACCATCAAAAAAGAAAATAACTTCACACAGGTGTACCAACAACATATCCAGAGAATCTACTTCAGCACAAGTTTTATATACAGAACAATTCTTAAAGATAAAAACCTCACCACATACCATTAAAACCTATACATCCACCCCCCCACCAAAGGTATATTTATAAAGTCGTACATATGTGCTCTGGAAGTAAAAAGATACCCCCCCCCTCATCAAATACCAACAAAACAATGACATACTATAAGAGCGTAGGATACTACTTGCTCTAAGTAACAATTATGAAAACTTTGCCTAGCATACAAGGATAATATACTCTATATCTCAACACGGGTGCAATCCACCCAAGACACACGATCAACAATTGTTGGACAGACGTTGATGTTATAATAATAAAGTGAGGTCTTGGGATTACAGGCTAAAGTTTGTTATTATAAGGTTTCTGTAATCTGTGATATATGTATATAGGTATATTACATATTTAATCACTTACGTGTGTATGGTTGATTGGCGTGGATGTGTTGCGTGATGGTTTATAGTGGAATACACACTAGTCTTGGGTATGTATTGTAATCTGTGAAAATGTGTGTTCGAGCTGGGTATGAATGCGTTGTGAATGTTCATTGGTCCCCTTTTAGTTGTTGTAATTTCACTAGAAATTGGCGAGGTTGTGGTACAGTGTACAGTAAAATTTAAACTTTTATTTCCATGTTAAGAGTTTCCTGCTTATTGCGGCAAGTATTATTGTGGTATGTTTTTGCAATTTTATTGTAGGTTTAGGTTTGTCTTTTGTGTAACATTTGTAATGTATAATTTAATCCTTCGTATGCTGAATCATATCTGTTGCATTTCGCGCGAGAGGGTCTTAGTGTACTGTATAACAGGCATGAAGTGTAAGTTTAGACTTTGTTAATGTTTTTTTTTCTGTGAAGGTGTTATCCTGTTCTTTTCATTGATAGGTAACGGTATATCCTTTAATACACATATGACTGTAACACTTAGGGTATGTTATGGGGTTGCTGGTTGTTCATTGTATTTGCAAACGGTTCATTATTGTATTCTTTTATTTATGTCTTGTAATGTGTTCTTTTAAATAAAAATATAAAAAAAGAACAAATTTTGCAATGAAGACATGAGTTTCCCTGTCTGCTAAAAAAAAAAAACACCTGACTTTACATATTCGTTCGTTGTGTGATTTCAGGAAGATATGAACGGATTTCAAGTGCATCTCCCTCTACCTTAATGTTTGCACCAGGAACACTGCAAGGCCGTGCATGCACACAACCCTTGTAATCACAAAAGGTTAGTACACACACACACACACACACACACACACACACACACAGGGATATGCAGTGGGAGAATGAAAGGGTGAGGTCAGTCTTTGTGTATGGGCTCCAGGAAGTTGAAGGGGAAACATATGAAGCAAGAAAACAAGGGGAAAAAAAGCAATTGAAAGCATCATGAAAGCAATAGGCGAAGACGACATGACCCAGCTGGAAAATTTTCGGAGAATAGGGAGGTTTGTAAAAAAAAGAACCCGGCCAGTGAAAGTGACCTTCAAGGCAGAAGCGACTCGGAACAGGATCCTGCAGGAGAAAGCACGATTAAGGGACATGCCGGCATACAGGAAGGTGTATCTCGACCGCGACAGAACACAAGAAAGGCAGAAACTGAGAGAGATGGTACAAAGGCGAAAAGAGGAAAGAGAGGGGATGGAGAAAACAGAGAGGAGATCCCAGACCCAGGAAGAAGATCAAATACAGCCTCCCTCACAACTTCCTATAGAAGCCTCCCAACCAGGTCAACCAGTGCAACCAACACTCTAAATCAAACACCCATGCACATCCAATGCCCCCACCCACTACATTACAAACTCCACCCCACAGCAACAACCCATAGTTCCTTACCAGTCCCCACTTCCCAACCCCAATACACCTCCCAGACCACAGTCATTAGAAAAGAAGTTGAAGGTGTGGTATACAAATGCAGATGGAATAACAAACAAGTTGAGGAGTGGCACGAAAGAATCAAGGAGACATCCACAGACATAATAGCACTCACAGAAACAAAACTCACCAGAATAATAACAGATTCAATCTTTCATCCGGATATCAAATCTCAGGAAAAACAGAGGGAGGAGAGGGGAGGAGTTGCATGCTCATTAAAAACCAGTGGGGTTTTGAGAAAATGGAAGGGGAAAGGATGGCACAGGCGAAAGGGACTACTTAGTAGGAACAATCCAGTCTGAGGGACATAAGGTGATAAATTTCAGTAATGTACAACCCACCACAGAACTTCAGGAGGCCAAGAGAAGAATATGATGAGAGCAAAAGAGCAATGATCGACACACTAGCCGGGTGGCCAGGATAGCAACATGGGGGGAGCAAAAGTTATAGTTAGGGTGATTTCAATCACAAGGAGATTGACTGGGAAACCTGGAGCCCCATGGGGGTCCCGAAACATGGAGAGCCAAGATGATGGATGTGGTACTGGAAAACCCATGCATCAACTGTTAGAGACACTACCAAAGAGAAAAGGAGAGGATGAACCAGCAAGACTGGAAACCCTTTTATTCAATTTGAATAGTTCGGGCATCGAGGGTATCATGTATGAAAAGCCCTGGGAGCTAGTGATCATGTGGTTCTGTGCTTTGACTACATAGTTGAGCTCCAAGTGGAGAGAGTAGCAGGAATAGGCTGGGAAAAACCAAACTACAATAGGGGAACTACTCAGGCATGAGGAAAATTCCTTCAAGACATTCAGTGGGAGAGGAAACTGAGAGGAAAACCAGTACAAGAAATGATGGATATGTGGCAACAAAAATGCAAGGAGGCAGAGGAGAGGTTTGTTCCCAAGGGGAAAAAGAAATAATGGGAAGAACAGAAAAGAGCCTTGGTTCACCCAAAGGGTGTAGGAGGCAAAAACTAGTGTACTAGAGAATGGAAAAGGTTTCAGAAGACAGAGAACTCAGGAAATAAAGAGATGCCGAAGAGCCAGAACGAATATGCAGAGATAAGAAGGGGCTCAGAAAACCCAATAAATGAAAATGACATAGCATCAAAAGTAAAGACTGACCGAAAACTTTGTACAGCCACATCAGGAGGAAAACAACATTCAAGGACCAGGTAATCAGACTGAGGAAGGGTTTATGGGGAATTCACCCAAAAAACGACCGAGAGGTTTGCGGGAGCTCAACACAAGTTTAAAGAGGTATTTACAGTGGAAACCAGTAGGACTCCAGGAAATCAGAACAGGGGGGCACACCAGCAAGTGCTGGATGAGGGACATTTTAACCAAGGAGGAGGTGAAGAAACTGCTATGCGAACTTTACACCTCCAAAGGCGGTGGGGCCAGACATCTCTCCATGGGTCCTTAAGAGGGAGCAGAGATATTGTGTGAGCCATTAACAAAGATCTTCAACACATCACTTGAAACTGGGCAACTCCCTGAGGTATGGAAAATGGCAAATGTAGTCCCAATTTTTAAAAAGGGAGACAGACATGAACACTAAACACAGACCTGTATCACTAACGTGTATAGTATGTAAGTCATGGAGAAGATCATCAGGAGGAGAGTGGTGGAGCACCTGGAAAGAAAAAAAGTGTATAATTGACAACCAGCACGGTTTTTTAGGGAAGGAAAATCCTGTGTCACAACCTACTAGAGTTTTATGACAAGGTGACAGAAGTAAGACAAGAGAGAGAGGGGTGGATCGACTGCATATTTTTGGACTGCAAGAAGGCCTTCGACACAGTTCCTCACAAGAGGTTACTGCAAAAGCTAGAGGATCAGGCACACCTAACAGGAAAGGCACTGCAATGGATCAGAGAATACCTGACAGGGAGGCAACAACGAGTCATGGTACGCGACGAGGTGTCAGAGTGGGCGCCTGTGACAAGCGGGGTTCCACAGGGGTCAGTCCTAGGACCTGTGCTGTTCTTGGTATATGTGAACGACAGAAGTGTCCTTGTTTGCAGATGATGCGCCCCTCAAGGAAGGTTCCTTGATGTTGGTGAGGGGCTCTTGATTTAGGGAATTGGATCTATGCTCCAGTTCCCCGAATTAAGCCTGAATGCCTTCCACATCCCCCCCTAGGCGCTGTATAATCCTCCGGGTTTAGCGCTTCCCCCTTGATTATAATAATAATGCAGATGATGCGAAGTTAATGAGAAGAATCAAATCGGATGAGGATCAGGCAGAACTACAAAGAGACCTGGACAGGCTACAAGCCTGGTCCAACAACTGCCTCCTTGAATTTAACCCTGCCAAATGCAAAGCCATGAAGATTGGGGAAGGGGAAAGAAGACCGCATACACAGTATAGTTTAGATGGCCAAAGACTGCAAACCTCACTCAAGGAAAAAGATCTGGGGGTGAGTATAACACCGAGCATATCTCCTGAGGCGCACACCAATCAGATAACTGCTGCAGCATACGGGCGCCTGGCAAACCTACGGATAGCGTTCCGATACCTCAGTAAGGATTCGTTTAAGACTCTGTATACCATTTATGTCAGGCCCATACTGGAGTATGCAGCACCAGTTTGGAACCCACACCTAGTCAAGCACGTCAAGAAATTAGAGAAAGTGCAAAGGTTTGCAACAAGACTAGTCCCAGAGCTACGGGGATTGTCCTACGAAGAAAGGTTGAGGGAAATCGGCTGACGACACTGGAGGACAGGAGGGTCAGGGAAATATGATAACGACATATAAAATACTGCGCGGAATAGACAAGGTGGACAAAGACGGGATGTTCCAGAGAAGGGACACAGACACAAGAGGTCACAATTGGAAGTTGAAGACTCAGATGAATCAAAGGGATGTTAGGAAGTATTTCTTCAGTCATAGAGTAGTCAGGCCGTGGAATAGCCTAGAAAGTGACGTAGTGGAGGCGGGAACTATACATAGTTTTAAGGCGAGGTATGATAAAGCTCATGGGGCAGGGAGAGAGAGGACCTAGTAGTAATCAGCGAAGAGGCGGGGCCAGGAGCTATGAACCGACCCATGCAACCACAAATAGGTGAGTACAAATAGGTGAGTACACACACACATTATATAGGGTGTTTCAAATTGATGGACCCAGTTGCTCTATATACTGTTTTGAAACTGGGACCATCATTTTCAAACACACACACACACACACACACACACATACACACAGTTTTAAGAAGAGGTATGACAAAGCTCAGGAAGCAGAGAGAGAGAGGACCCAGTAGCGATCAGTGAAGAGGCGGGGCCAGGAGCCGAGTCTCGACCCCTGCAACCACAATTAGGTGAGTACATTCTAATTATATATATATATTTATATATATATAATATTATATATTATATTATATAAAAAAAAATATTTATATATTATATAATA
>NC_069439.1:26841710-26857585 GCF_026875155.1 Cherax quadricarinatus
AAGTGTGTTTGTAGTCTCTGGCCCCTAACGTAACTCCTCTGGGTTTTTTTGCCCCCCCCAACCCTCATGACTTTGCACTTGGGGGTTTGAACCCCAGGAGCCGTTGTGGCCCAGGTCTGCACCCGCCCCGATCCCTTTGTATTCTGCCGGTCTTCGATCGAATAATTTTTCTCATCAACTTCACGTATCTGCAAACAGGAAAAACCCGGAGTTTATTCCTTCCCGTCATTCGTTCCAAATACAGAGACAGCATGGTCCGGGACTGACCCCTGTGGGACCCCCGCTGGTCACAGGTGCCCATTCTGACACCTCCCCACGTACCATACTCGTGCTGTCTTCCTGAAAGTATTCCCCTATCCATTGCAGGCCTTCCCTTTTACCCCTGTTTGGGCCTCCAGTTTTTGCACTAATTCTTGTGTGGTACTGTGTCAAACCCCCCCTTCTTGCAGTCCAAGAAAATGCAATCCCCCCACCCTCTCTCTCTTGTCTTATGCTGTCACCATGTATAGAACCCCAGTGGGTTTTGTGACGCAGTTTTTCCTGCTCTGAAACCATGTTGGTGCTGGTTTATGTGTCATTCCTTCTAATTTTCCCACCATTCTTCTCCTGACAATCTTTTCCATGATTCTGCATGCTTATACATGTAGTGACACGGGTCTGTAGTTTAGGTTTGATGTCTGTCCCGTTTTTAAAGATTGGGACCAATTTGCTGTTTTCCATCCCTCAGGCAATCCCCTGTTTCGATAGATGATTGAATATTGTTGTTAGGGGTCACATACCCCTCTCTCCCTCTCAGGCCCCATGGAGAGATGTTACTGCCCATTGCCTTTGAGGTATCTAGCTACTCAGAACCCTCTTCACTTCTTTCTCGGTTGGTGATGTGTCCAGAAAAGGGGGTCCCCCACCTCCCCCGTCTTTCGGACCCCCCTTTGCTCATCTGTGAACACTTCTTTTTAAAATCTCTTTTGAGTTCCTCCATACTTCCGGTCATTTTTTGTTTCCTCCTCCTTTCCTTTGCCTGATGACCTGGTCCTTTGCGGTTGTTTTTTTTCCCTGATGTGGCGTATAACAGTTTTTTGGGTGATTTGGATTTTGCTCTATGTCGTTTTCATATTGACGTTAGGCCCCCCTTCTTTCTGTGCATATTCTTTTGGCTCTACGACTGCTCCCCTTTATTCCCCCTGGGTTTTGCCTTCTATTTTTCCCCTTCCATTCCTAGCCACATGGTTTTTGCCTCTTGCATTTTTGGGGTGAACCGGGGCTATCAGCTTTTCCTTTTTTTTTCTGTTACCCTTGGGTACAAACCCTCCCCTCACCCTCCTGCACTTGTTGCTACTTTTCATCTTCATTAACGGGTTTCCCCTGCAAGTTCTTTGCCCCACTGAACTCTTCAGGAATTCCTCTTCCTTGTAGTCCCCTTTCCGTAGTTTGGTTTTTCATTTGTCCGGGGCCCCCTGCTTCCCCCCTCCACTTTGCTCTACTGTGTATTCGAAGCTAAAAACCCACATGACGCGGGCCCCAAGGGGTTTTTTATATGTGATGTCCTAAATATCTGCACTACTCAAGGTGAATACTAAGCCCCAGTCTTGTGGTTCTTTTTCTCCCTCTTTTTTAGTGCCTTCATGTTGGTACATGAAGTTTTCCAGTCCCACCCCCACATTTTAGCCCTCCATGTATCTTGGCCCCATGTGGCCCCAGTTCTCCCATTCGATCTCCTTGTGGTTTAAAAAGTCGCCCAGGGTTCATTCTCTCCTTCTCTTTGTAGTGTCCCTTCGTTTTTGGTACATGAATTTTTTCAGTACCCCTCCATCATTTTAGCCCCCATGTTTTTTGGGGCCCCCATGGGGCCCAAGTTCCCCCATTCGATACCTTGGGGTTTTAAAGTCGCCCATATCGGAGCTTTCCCTGAGCATGAGCTCTTCTCCCCACTGCCCGGGGTTCAACCATCGCTCATTGCTCTCGTATACTCTTCCCTTGGCCCTCCTGCGCCCTGTGGGGGGTTATACATCACTGCAATACGCCTTGGGACCCCCAGAGTGAGCGTTCCCGCTATGTAATCACTTTTTTTCTCCGCTGTCTCCTCTCCTAGCTCATCAAAATTTCCATCGGGTTTGATCAGCAAAACCACCCTCCCCCCCCCCCTTTCCTTTTTGTCCCTTTTTTCAGAAATTGGTATCCCGCTGGAAAAATGGCATCTGTTATCATACCCGTAAGTTGGTTTCTGTGATCGCTATGATGCTGGGATGCCTCTTTTACCTTTTGTGCCCCCTCCCCCCACTTGTTTGTTATTCCATTTAGATTTTTGGGACCCAAACCTTTAGTTTCCCCTTTCCCAAAAAAGTGGTTTGGGGGGCCCGTGGGGGTGGGAGATGGTAGCAAATGTGGGATTCTATGGTTTGGGGTTGGGTGGAAAACTGTTCTATGGATTTGTATTTTTGTGGGGATGGTGTGATAGGTTGTGGGGTTTGAGGAAAGTTGTGTTGTACTTTCCCCTTTCGCTCGTTCTGCTTGATGACCTCTGTGGTTCCCTCCTTGTCTCCTTTCCGCTTTTAGCCTTAGGGCTTTTGTAGCTGCCTGTCCTATCCATTTGATTTCCATTAAACTTTGCATTCTCATAAATTTTTATAATCAAGGGGGGGAAACGCTAAACCCGGGGATTATTTTCAGCGCCTGGGGGGGGGTGTGGAAGGCATTTAGGCTTTAATTCGGGGAACGGAGCATAATCAAATTTCCCCAAAACAAGAGCCCCCCACCCAACATCAAGGAACCTTCCCTTTGGGGGGCATCACTGCAAAAGGACACTTCTGTCGTTTTAATTACCCAAAACAACAGGTCCTAGGACGACCCCGTGGAACCCCGCTTGCACAGGGGCCCACTCGACACCTGTCGCGTCCATACTCGTTGTTTCCTCCCTGTCAGGGATTCTCTGATCCCTTGCAGTGCCTTTCCTGTTATGTGTGCCTGATCCTCTAGCTTTTGCAGTAACCTCTTGTGGGAACTGTGTCGAAGGCCTTCTTGCAGTCCAAAAATATGCAGTCGATCCACCCCTCTCTCTCTTGTCTTACTTCTGTCACCTTGTCATAAAACTCTAGTAGGTTTGTGACACAGGATTTTCCTTCCCTGAAACCGTGCTGGTTGTCAATTATACACTTGTTTCTTTCCAGGTGCTCCACCACTCTCCTCCTGATGATCTTCTCCATGACCTTGCATACTATACACGTTAGTGATACAGGTCTGTAGTTTAGTGTCTCATGTCTGTCTCCCTTTTTAAAAATTGGGACTACATTTGCCATTTTCCATACCTCAGGGAGTTGCCCAGTTTCAAGTGATGTGTTGAAGATCTTTGTTAATGGCTCACACAATATCTCTGCTCCCTCTTTAAGGACCCATGGAGAGATGTCTGGTCCCACCGCCTTTGAGGTGTCAAGTTCGCATAGCAGCTTCTTCACCTCCTCCTTGGTTATATGTCCCTCATCCAGCCCTTGCTGGTGTGCCCCCCTGTTCTGATTTCCTGGAGTCCTACTGGTTTCCACTGTAAATACCTCTTTAAAACTTGTGTTGAGCTCCCGACATACCTCTCGGTCGTTTCTTGTGAATTCCCCATCACCCTTCCTCAGTCTGATTACCTGGTCCTTGAATGTTGTTTTCCTCCTGATGTGGCTGTACAACAGCTTCGGGTCAGTCTTTACTTTTGATGCTATGTCATTTTCATATTGTCTCTGAGCCTCCCTTCTTATCTGTGCATATTCGTTTCTGGCTCTTCGGCTAATCTCTTTATTTTCCTGAGTTCTCTGTCTTCTGTACCTTTTCCATTCTCTAGTACACCTAGTTTTTGCCTCCCTACACCTTTGGGTGAACCAAGGACTCGTTCTGTTCTTCCCATTATTTCTGTTTCCCTTGGGAACAAACCTCTCCTCTGCCTCCTTGCATTTTGTTGCCACATAGTCCATCATTTCTTGTACTGGTTTTCCTCTCAGTTCCCTCTCCCACTGAATGTCTTGAAGGAAGTTCCTCATGCCTGAGTAGTTCCCCCTATTGTAGTTTGTTTTTTCCCAGCCTATTCCTGCTACTCTCTCCACTTGGAGCTCAACTATGTAGTCAAAGCACAGAACCACATGATCACTAGCTCCCAGGGGCTTTTCATACATGATACCCTCGATGCCCGAACTATTCAAATTGAATACAAGGTCCAGTCTTGCTGGTTCATCCTCTCATCTCTCTCTGGTAGTGTCTCTAACATGTTGATGCATGAGGTTTTCCAGTACCACATCCATCATCTTGGCTCTCCATGTTTCGGGACCCCCATGGGGCTCCAGGTTTTCCCAGTCAATCTCCTTGTGATTGAAATCACCCATAACTAGTAACTTTGCTCCCCCCATGTGTGCTATCCTGGCCACCTCGGCTAGTGTGTCGATCATTGCTCTGTTGCTCTCATCATATTCTTCTCTTGGCCTCCTGAAGTTCTGTGGTGGGTTGTACATTACTGCAATTATCACCTTATGTCCCTCAGACTGGATTGTTCCTACTAAGTAGTCCCTTTCGCCCGTGCCATCCATTCCTTCCATTTTCTCAAAACCCCACTGGTTTTTAATGAGCAGTGCAACTCCTCCCCCTCTCCTCCCTCTGTCTTTCCTGAGGATTTGATATCCGGATGAAAAGATTGAATCTGTTATTATTCTGGTGAGTTTTGTTTCTGTGAGTGCTATTATGTCTGTGGATGTCTCCTTGATTCTTTCGTGCCACTCCTCATACTTGTTTGTTATTCCATCTGCATTTGTATACCACACCTTCAACTTCTTTTCTAAGACTGTGGTCTGGGAGGTGCATTGGGGTTGGGGAAGTGTGAGACCTGGTAAGGAACTATGGGTTGTTGCTGTGGGGGTGGAGTTTGTAATGTAGTGGGTGGGGGCATTGGATGTGGCATGGGTGTTTTGATTTAGAGTGTTTGGTTGCACTGGGGTTGACCTGGTTGGGAGGCTTGTTAACAAAATTAGGGTTTGTGGGATCGTCCATTTGAGGAATATTCAGGAAGCGAGGAAGGTTAATTCTAGAGAGGCTGTGGATAGGGTTTTAGGACGATTGGCGGGACTGCGTGCAGGGAGCTTATCTTTGCATCAGCGTGCGATCGTGGGGAATGTGCTTTTGTTTGGTAAGTTGTGGCATGTGGTAAGTATGTATCCGTTAGTCCAGTGCGATGAGAAAAGGTTATTGAAGCGTGTATTTCGATATCTCTGGGGTTCTGGATGTGACTGGTTAGCGAGAGATGTGTATTTGCCGACTCGTCGGGGTGGACTGGGGTTAATGAACCTGCATACGCGAATGTTAGGTATGTATGTAAAACATAGTTATTTGAGGGGGGGGGGGTCGGGGGGCAGGTACAGGTTTGACAGGGATTCGAAGGGATTTGGTACGTTGGGTGAATGGCGGGGATCTTAAAAGATGCGAGAACATGTTGAGGGTATTAACTTATGCAAGGGAGCCATGTAGGATCAAGATTGGAAAATTGGCATTGGTGGGAGGTAGGTTGGGGGTGGCTAGAGTAGAGGGCGTATTTCCGATGTATGCATGGCATGATATTTGGGGACGTCTGACGAAGTTACGATTGAGGGCCGGGGTACGGGAGGTAATGTACAAATTTCTTCATAATATATTGCCGTGCGGGGAAGTGTTAGCGAATAGGCGTGTGCAAGGGGGAGGGGAGCGTTGTGCGTGTGGGGAGATCGAGACGGCGTATCATGCAGTGTATTTTTGTCAGAGATTGGAATCAGTGAGGGTGTGGTTTAGCAGGGTTTTACGTATGGTGGGGGGTGGGGGAATTAGTGTCTTAAGAGCGTTAAGTTTAGATGTGGGGGGTAGGGTTGCTGGTGCAGAACGCAATGGGATATTTAGTTACGGATTTTGTATATATTTCATGAGTTTATAGACACTTACCAGTAAGAGAGAGGATCAGGGCGTTGGCAGCGATTTTCTATGGTACACGGCAGCGGAATAAGAATATTGCTGGGAGCAAATGGCTTTTGACTTTTTCGGAGGGATATTGCAGATTTCATGTAAGGGATTTATGGGCTTTAATACCGTAAGGGGTAGACGTGGCTGGTCTCTTTGGCGTTTGGGAGGGTATGACAGTTGGACTTGGTATGGTGAGGAATTATGTTTGGATGCTGGGTAGAAGTGGATATGGTAGGTTGATAGAGTATAAACAAGACTGAAATAGGGTTTTGATATGTAATTAATTAATTGGAGGATTATAGTGTATGCCAAGCGAGCAGGTTTCATGAAATGTATGATTACCCCTTATGATAAATCACTAATGTATCAATGTACCTTATGTAAGAATGATACTTGTAGACATGATGATGCTGGGTTTGAAATACAAGTTAGGTCCTGATATTATTTGGGTTTAAGTAAACCTTGGCGTTAGTCTATAATATCATTTGTTAATGGCAGATCATTGATGTGATCTTGGTTTTATGATATTGCATCGATAATACGATATTAATGTTTGTTATGTACGGATTTTGAAGTGTGAGATGGTTACAGGTAATGTAATTTATGTAACATTTAACAGGTGATCGTGAATGATACGTGTGTGTATATTATGTTGCTGTCTGGATTAGTTTGTAAATAGTTAAAAATTGTGTAATTTAGTTGTAGGAGTCAAAAGGCATCACGATCAACAATTTTTTTTTATATTTTATTTAAAATACAGTATACATTATACGTGTAAGCAAACATGTCACTAAACCAATCAACATGTAACAACAAAATTAAAGTACAACATACGTATACACAATCAAAAAAGAAAATAACTTCACACAGGTGTACCAACAACATATCCAGAGAATCTACTTCAGCACAAGTTTTATATACAGAACAATTCTTAAAGATAAAAACCTCACCACATACCATTAAAACCTATACATCCACCCCCACCAAAGGTACATTTATAAAGTCGTACATATGTGCTCTGGAAGTAAAAAGGTACCCCCCCCCTTCATCAAATACCAACAAAACAATGACATACTATAAGAGCGCAGGATACTACTTGCTCTAAGTAACAATTATGAAAACTTTGCCTAGCATACAAGGATAATATACTCTATATCTCAACACGGGTGCAATCCACCCAAGACACACGATCAACAATTGTTGGACAGACGTTGATGTTATAATAATAAAGTGAGGTCTTGGGATTACTGGCTAAAGTTTGTTATTATAAGGTTTCTGTAATCTGTTATATATGTATATAGGTATATTACATATTTAATCACTTACGTGTGTATGGTTGATTGTCGTGGATGTGTTGCGTGATGGTTTATAGTGGAATACACACTAGTCTTGGGTATGTATTGTAATCTGTGGAAATGTGTGTTCGAGCTGGGTATGAATGCGTTGGAATGTTCATTGGTCCCCTTTTACGATGTTGTAATTTCACTAGAAATTTGGCGAGGTTGTGGTATAGAGTACAGGTAAAAATTTAAAACTTTTATTTCCAAAGTCATAGAACGTTTCTGCTTATTGCGGGAGTCTTATTGTGGTATGTTTTGACAATTTTATTGTAGGTTTAGGTTTGTATTCTTTGTGTAAACATTTGTATGATATAATTTAATCCTTCGTATGTGAATCATATCTGTTTGTATTTCGCGCGAGGGGTCTTAGGTACTGTATAATGCATGGAAGTGTAAGTTGAGACTTTGTTAATTTTTCCTTTCTGTGAAGGTGTTAACCTGTTCTTTTATTGTTAGGCGACGGTATATCTTTAATCACATATGACTGTTAACTTGGGTATGTTATGGGGTTGTGGTTGTTCATTGTATTTGCAAACGGTTCAGAATTGTATCTTATATTTATGATTGTAATGTGTGCTTTTAATATATAATTAAAAAAAGAACCAAATTTTGCAATGAAGACATGAGTGCTTCCTGTGCTAAAAAAAAAAAAAAAACACCCGACTTTATATATTCGTTCGTTGTGTGATTTGAGGAAGATATGAACGGATTTCAGTGCATCTCCCTCTACCATAATGTTAGCACCAGGAACACTGCAAGGCCGTCTAAATATATGCATGCATTAATAAGTGTACATATGCATGCACACACACGACCCTTGTAATCACAATAGGTTAGTACACACACACACACACACACAACACACACACACAAACACACACACATCACACACAGGGATATGCAGTGGGAGAATGAAAGGGTGGGTATTCAAGGGTTTTCTTTTGTGTATGGGGTCCAGGAAGTTGAAGGGGAAACATATGAAGCAAGAAAACAAGGGGTAAAAAAAGCAATTGAAAGCATCATTGACAAGCTAATAGGCGAAGACGAGACATGACCCAGCTGCTGGAAAATTTTCCGGAGAATAGGGAGGTTTGCTAAAAAAAAAAACCGGCCAGGGAAAGTGACTTCAGGCAGAAGCGACTCGGAACAGGAACCTGAGGAGTAAGCACGATTTAAGGGACATGCTCGGATACAGGAAGGTGTATCTCGACTCCGAAAGAACACAAGTAAGGCAGAAACTGGGAGGAGAGATGGTATCAAAGTGCGAAAAAGAGGAAGAGAGGGATGGAGGGAACGAAAACAGAGGGAGATCCCAGACCAGGAAAAGATCAAAATACAGCCTGCCCTCACAACTTCCTAAAGAAAGCTCCAGAGGTCAACCCCAGTGCATACCAAACACTCTAAATCAAAAACACCATGCCCATCAATGCCCCCACCCACTACATTACAAACTCCAACCCCACAGCCAAACCATAGTTCCTTACCAGGTCTCAACTTCCCAACCCCAATGCACCTCCCAGGACCAACAGTCTTAGAAAAAGAAGTGAAGGTGTGGTATACAAATGCAGATTGCAATAAACAACAAGTATGAGGAGTGGCACGCGAAAGTATCAAAGGAGACAATCCACAGACATAATAGCCACTCACAGAAACAAAACTCACCAGGAATAATAAACAGATTCATCTTTTCATCCTGGATATCTATCCTCAGAAAGGACAGAGGGAGGAGAGGGGGTGGAGTTGCACTGCCTCATTAAAACCAGTGGGGTTTGAGAAAATGGAGGAATGGATGGCACGGGCGAAAGGGACTACTTAGTAGGAACAATCCACTCTGAGGGACATCAGGTGATAATTGGCATTAATGTACAACCCACACAGAACTTCAGGAGGCCAAGAGACGAATATGATGAGAGCAACAGGAGCAATGATCGACACTCCACTAGCGAGGTGGCACAGGATAGCACACATGGGGGGGCAAAACGTTACCATAGTTATGGGTGATTTCAATCACAAGGAGATTGATGGGGAAAACTGGCGCCCAGGGGGGTCCGAAAAATTGGAGAGCAAAGATGATGGATGTGGTACTGGAAAACTCATGCATCAACAAGTTGAGACCACTACCAGAGAGAGAGCGAGAGGATGAACCAGCAAGACTGGACCTGTATTCAATTTGAATAGTTCGGGGCATCGAGGGTAATCAGTTATGAAGACCCTGGGGCTAGTGATCATGTGGTTCGTGCTTTGACTAATGTTGAGCCCCAAGTGGGGAGTAGCAGAATAGGCTGGGAAAAAAAAAACAAAATAGGGGGAAACTACTCGGCATGGGGAACTTCCTTCAAGCATTCAAGGGGAGAGGGAATGAAGGAAAACCAGTACAAGAAATGATGGAGTGTGGCAACAAAAGAAGGAGGCAGAGGGAGGGGGTTTTTTCCCAAAGGGAAACAGAATAATGGGAAGAACAGAACGAGCCCTTTGGGTTTTCACCCAAAGGTTTTAGAGAGGAAAAAAATAGGTTTACAGAGAATGGAAAAGGTCAAAAGACAGAGAACTGGAAAATAAAGGTTAGCCGAAGAGAGAAACGAATATGCACGTAAAAAAGGGAGGCTCAGGGGAAATTGAAATGACTGCTCAAAAGTAAAGATGCCCCAAAGTGTTTTTACAGCCCTGGGAGGAAAAAAAATTCAAGGCCCAGGTAATCGTGGGGAAAGGGTAAAGGGGGATTCCAAGAAAGAGAGAGGTTGTCGGGAGTCAACCAAGTTTTAAAGGTATTTACAGTGGAAACCAGTAGGACTCCGGGGAAATAGAAAGGGGGGCCACCAGCAAACGCGGTGGGGACATATAACCAAGGAGGAGGTGAAAAAGTGCTATGCGAACTTGGCACCTAAAGGCGGGGGGGACAGCAAATCTCCCCTGGGTCCTTAAAGGGGGAGCGGATATTGTGTGAGCCTTTAACAAAGATCTTCAACATTCACTTGAAAGGGAAACTCCCTTGGGTATGGGAAAATGGAAAATGTAGTCCTTTTTTTTAAAAGGGAGACAGACATGAGACACAAAATACAGACCTGTATCATAACGTTTTTATATGCAAGGTCTGGAAAAGATCCAGGAGGAGAGTGGTGGAAGCACCGGGAAAGAAACAATGTAAAATTGACAACCCACGGTTTCAGGAAGAAAAACTGTGTCAAAAACTATGGTTTTATGAAAGGGTGACGAAGAAAGAAAAGAGAGGAGGGGTGGATCGACGCATATTTTTGGACTGCAAGAAAGCCTTCGAACCAGTTCCCACAGAGGTTACTGAAAACTAGAGGTAGGCCATAACAGGAAAGGCACTGCAATGGATCGAGAATCCTGACGGGAGGCAACAAGAGCTGGGGGCGAGAGGTGCCGAGTGGGGCCTGTGACAAGGGGTTCCACGGGGGTCAGTCCTGGCCTGTGTGTTCTTGGTAATGTGAACGACAGAGGCCCTTTGTTTGCGATGATGCGAAGTTAATGAAAAGAATAAAATCGGATGGGATCAGGCGGATTTTAAAAAAAGGGACCTGGAAGGTAAAAGCGTGGTCCAGAAATGGCCCGGGTGGGTATAACCCGAGAATTCTCCTGGGCGCAACAGTCAGATAACTGCTGCAGCATAGGGGGCCCCGGGCAAACTACGGATAGCTTCCGATCTCAGAAAGGGATTCTTTTTAAGATCTTTTAAACCATTTTTTTACCCCCATTGGGTTGAGCACCATTTTGGAACCACCCCTAGTCAAGCACGTAAAGAAAATTAGAAAAAGTGAAAAAGGTTTTTAAAACAAGATAGTCCCAGAGTCGGGTTTGTCCTCGAAAAAAGGTTTGAGGGAAGGGCCCTGACGACATGGGGACAGGGGGTCAGGGGAAACATGATAACGACATAAAAAATACTGGGGGGAATAGACAAGGTGGACAAAGAGGGGATGTTCCGAGAAGGGCCGACCAAGAGGACAATTGGAAGTTGAAGATCGATGAAAAAAAGGGATGTTGGAAAGTATTTTTCAGTCTAGAGTGTCGGGCCCGTGGAATACCCTAGAAAGTGAGTAGTGGGGCGGGAACCATAATGTTTTAAGGCGAGGTTGATAAAGCTCAGGGGGAAGGGAGAGAGGGGGACCTAGTAGCAATCAGCGAAGAGGCGGGGCCAGGAGCTATGAATCGACCCCGCAACCACAAATAGGTGAGTCAAATGGTGGTACGCACACCTTTTATTAGGGTTTTTCAAATTGGGGACCCAGTTGCTTATAATGCTTTGAAACTGGGCCATCTTTTAAAAACACCACCACAACACACAAAACCACACACACAAAATACATAGTTTTAAAAAGGGGTATGACAAGCTCAGGAAGCAGGGAGAGGGGGCCCCGTGCGATCGTGAAGGGCGGGGCCAGGGCGAGTCTCGCCCTGCAACCACAATTTGGGTTTTTCATTATATTTTATATATTATATTATTTTTATTTTTTAAATATATATATTTATATATATATTTATATATTATTTTAAAATTTATATATATTTTATATATAATATAGGGGGGTCCCACCTTTAAAACTGCCCTGGGGACCCTCAGTTCGAGAAAAAAATAACTTGCTTAAATAAAAAACTAAAAGGTTTTCCCCCTGAAGTTTTTGAAAAATTTTCCCCTATGAGCCCTAAAATTTTATAGTCCTTTATTTAAAGACAAAATACATTGAAAATGCATTGAAAAAATACATGACAAATTAAAAACGGGGAGTAAAACGACAGAAAAAAAGCTCAGAGCTAATCTCAAATTACTTCGCCCAGCTCTCCGGCGGTGGGCCCGCGTGCCCAGAATGCTACACGCTTTTCCCCCTCGGATCGCAACATGAGTCTCTGAAAGAAAAGGGCCCCCCTGTGACCCTTGGGTTTCTATGACGGGTTTTCCCCCGCTCTTGGGAAAAAATTTAAAGCCCCCTTTGCCCATGCTACTGGGGTTTTCCCACCTATTGGGTGAAGTTATAGAAGGGGAAGGTCTTTTATTTTGGGGGCTTGTGGGTCTCCCTGTGGTGGAGCTCACCTCTTCGTTAAGGGTATATCAAGTTGACCTAACTATGGCCATTTTACCTGTGGGTAAACTACACATGTTTCCCCCCTTTAAAGAGTTCCCCCTTTAAAATCTTTGAGTACCCTTTAGAAAAGATAATGACAGAAAAGGTGTAAATTAGCACTGTCTAGTTGTTTTGATTGAATCACGGGGAAAAGTTAGATATCCCGAAAATGGATGTAAAAACCAATCAGTTTGTATTCCTCCCGGAAGGAAAAATGTACACTTTAAAAAAAAATTTTTATACACATTCCGCGAATATATCGGTGTATTTGATTTTGAATGGCATTAGCACCATCTCCCGGCAGGAAAATTTGGTCTCGTCATAAAACCATTGCCCATTGTTATATTATATTTTATCGCAAAAGGGGAAATGTGTGTTGAAGAGTTATAAGGGGCAGGATGTGTTTTAAAGTTTTTTATTTTTTAAAAGTTGTGGTGAAATTTGGGCTAAAAAAAAGTTTTGAAGACAGTATCTGAATCCCAAAGCAGGGAGGATAAAATGAGACATGATTCTCAGATCATTGTGAAATTTGTGGCAACACCTTCAAAAATGCCAAGATAATTTAAACTAAAAGACCACATTTTAAAAATTTAAAAATTAATTGGCCCATTGTGGGCGTTGTAATTTGCAGTGTAAAGATAAAAGGGGAGAAAATTTTTCTTTTTTGTATAAATGTGTATGATTCGGAAAAATTTTTTAAAGGAAATTTCGGTTTTAAATATGAAATTAAATTTCATTCGAAACAGGACTCAAAAATTTTTGAAGTAGAATAGGGGAAGGTTAGGTTTCGATTTTTTTTTTATTAAAGGATCCTTATGTTCTTATGATCTCTTTTTTCTTATGTTCTTCAAGATCACATATAGGGAGGGAAATCACTGAAATAAACGAGGTATTCTGAAAGTGCGCCCCAGGATGTCTTTCCTTTTATGTTAAAAGGGAAAAAGTTTTGTGCAGATTATATTTATAGTTTAAAAAAACTGAAAAAAAAAAATTACGAGTAAAAAACATTTTTTTTAATTTTTTGAGAAATAGCGCTTTTAGCCAGGAAAATTTGATCATGCATTGAAAATGTTTGAGTTGTGAAATGTAGATTTAGGGGATTACTTTGTTATATCTCAAAACAGTGTTGGTTTTTTAGACGATGTCTTCATGGGTGGCGTAAAAACTCAAAGAATTTTTAGCTCGATGTTTTTTTTATTAAAAATTTTACTTCATTCGTTGGGATACATTCCTTTGAAAAAAATAATGTAAAATTAGATATGTTTTATTCCCCTGAAATTTTTTTTTTTTTTTATTTAAACCATACACAAAAATTTAGTCAAATGAATGAAAATCCCGACTCGGATTTTGAAAAAATCCCATACCTTACTTGTTAACATTATAAAAAACTTACCAAACTGTATCTGAGCCGAAGCTTTGATACATGTTATAGTTAAAATAGTAAAAATGCAAACCCAATTCTTTATCAATTAAAAAATTCTATCTCTTATTGCTCGGAATTGATATATGTACGTACAATTTTCCTTCATTTTTTTTTCAAATTTCCTTTTGCTGTGAACACAAAAAAAGGAATATAGGAAAAAGAAAGGGCCTAATAAATTTAGAACCTATTACAAAAACCCTACAGTAATCGCACAGGTCTTTTGATAAATTCCTCTCTTTTGAGAAAACGTTTAAATTTTTTTCCCAAAAAATTGCTTGCCAAAAATTGAACCCCCTTGTTTAATAGTCTTGTAATGTCAAGAAGATTACACCTTTCTAAGTTATACCATTCCTAAACTAGTATTTTATAAATAGTTTTCGTTTAAAAAACCATAAAATTTTCAAAAACCCCTAACTATTCTAAAAACGTTGATGTACTTTTTTACAACGAATAAAAAACAAAAAAAAGGGAAAACCCCCTTTTTCTCATTTAAATATTTTGACTGTAGTTTCCTACAGTGCTAAAAATTTTGGTAAATATTTCTGACTGTCAGTTTCTAAGTCTAAACAAAGGTAAAAATTTCTGACTGTCAGTTCTCCTAATGTGCTAAACAAAAGGGAAATATTTCTGACTGTCATTCTCCTACATGTGCAAACAAAGGTAAAAATTTCTGACTGTAGTTCTCCCACATGTGCTAAAATAAGGCAAAAATTTTGACGTAGTTTCCTACATGTGCTAACAAAGGTAATTTTGGGTGTCAGTTCCCTACATGTGCTAAAAAAAGGTAAATTTTTGCTGTCAGTTTCCCAATGTGCTAAAAAAAGGTAAATATTTTTGACTGTAGTTTTTTCCCAATGTGCTAAAAAAAGGTAAAATTTTTGATGTCATTCTCCTAATGGCTAAAAAAGGTAATTTTTGACTGTCGTTCTCCTAATGTGCTAAACAAAGGTAATATTTTGACTGTCAGTTCTTCTCATGTGCTAAACAAAGTAAATTTTCTGACGTCGTTTTCCTACATGTGTAAAAAAAAGGTAAAAATTTTGGGTGTCGTTCTCCTCTTGCTAAAACAAGGTAATTTTCTGACTGCAGTTTTTACATGGCTAAACAAAGGTAAAAATTTTCGACTGTCGTTCCCTAATGTGCTAAACAAAAGGGAATATTTCGCGGTCGTTTCCTACATGTGTAAATAAGGTAAAAAATTTTGCTGCAGTTCTCCCACATGTGCCTTAAACTAAGGTAAATATTTCTGACTGTCAGTTTCCTACATGTGCTAAACTAAATTAAAAAATTTCTGACTGTCAGTTCTCCACATGTGCTAAACAAAAGGGAAATTTTAAAATAAAATATGACATTTTTTACACATTCACTCCACCATCAATTTATAAAACCTCCATTCAACAAAATAATAATTCCTGTATTAACTCCCAAAAGTACAGAAAAAAATTTCCCTTAACAAAACTTAGAATATTCATCATTTTCTCCTCGTTTAAAAACATTAAAGGAAAAAAAAAAAAAAAATACCCTTTAAAAAATCAAAAAAACTTTTTTCTAATTTACACCATTTAAGTTGTTTTTCTAAGAAAAAACTCTGTAATTTTTAATAAAAAAAAGATTTTTTCCATTTTCAAAAAGAATAAAAAACATTAAGACACCCTTTAAATTTTTTGAATTTCATTGAAATTTTTCAAAGTCCTTGAAAAATAAAATGCAATCGTGGCAACCAAATTCCAAATGATAAACTGTGTGTACCCAAAAACCCCCGGGGAATAAAAACCTATTGCACTATATATCAAACCCCAAATTTTATATCTAAAAAACAATCTCCATGCTACGCCCATGTCTGGAATGCCAGTTTTATCCCCCTTTCCCACTTTGCAAATTCTAAATCCTTAATGTGAAATTTCTATAAAACCCCCACTAAAATCTCTCTCCCATCTCCCTCCATACACCCCTTTATTCCTACACTTGTTATAAAAAATTGCTTTCCCAACGCTTTATTCTTGCACGCAGTCGCCTCCCCCCATAGCCCCCTCATGTTTTATAACCGTAATCAATACCCAAACGCATTCTCAAAACCCTTTTTTT
>NC_069439.1:26858085-26923447 GCF_026875155.1 Cherax quadricarinatus
TGAAAACCCACAAGTCGTACTCCCCAGGTTGTGCAAACACTCGTACTGGCCGGGTTGTGACAACACCAGTCTACTGGCCAGATTGTGACAACACACAGTCGTACTAGCCAGGTTTTGACAACACACAGTCGTACTTTCCAGGTTGTGACAACACAGTCGTACTGACCAGGTTGTGGCAATACACAGTCGTACTGGCCAGGTTGTGGCAACACACAGTCGTACTGGCCAGGTTGTGACAACACACAGTCGTGCTGGCCAGGTTGTGACACCACACAGTCGTACTGGCCAGGTTGTGACAACGCACAGTCGTACTGGGCAGGTTGTGACAACACACATTCGTACTGGCCAGGTTGTGGCAACACACATTCGTACTGGGCAGGTTATGACAACACACAGTCGTACTGGCCAGGTTGTGGCAAGACGCATTCCTACTGGCCAGGTTGTGGCAACACAGTCGTACTGGCCAGTTTCTGACAACACACAGTCGTACAGGCCAGGTTGTGACAACACACAGTCGTACTGGCCAGGTTGTAGAAACACACAGTGGTACCGGCCAGTTAGTGAGAACACACAGTTGTACTGGCCAAGTTTTGACAACACACAGTCGTACTTTCCAGGTTGTGGCAACACACAGTCGTAAAGGCCAGGTTGTTGCAACACACAGTCGTACTGGCCAGGTTGTGACAACACACAGTTGTACTGGCTAGGTTGTGACAACACACAGTCGTACTGGCCAAGTTTTGACAACACACAGTCGTACTGGCCAGGTTGTGGCAACACACATTCATACTGGCCAGGTTGAGACAACACACAGTCGTACTGGCCAGGTTGTGACAACACACAGTCGTACTGGCCAGGTTGTGACAACACACAGTCGTACTGGCCAGGTTGTGGCAACACACAGTCGTACTGGCCAGGTTGTGGCAAAACACAGTTGTACTGGCCAGGTTGTGACAACACACAGTTGTACTGGCCAGGTTGTGACAACACAGAGTCGTACTGGCAAGGTTGTGACAACACACAGTCGTACTGGCCAGGTTGTGGCAATACACAGTCGTACTGGCCAGGTTGTGGCAACACACAGTCGTACTGGCCAGGTTGTGACAACATACAGTTGTACTGGCCAGGTTGTAACAACGCACAGTCGTACTGGCTAGGTTGTGAATACACACAGTCGTACTGGCCAGGTTGCGACAACACACAGTCGTACTGGCCAGGTTGTGACAACACACATTCGTACTAGCCAGGTTGTGACAACACAGAGTCGTACTGGCCAGGTTGTGGCAACACACAGTCGTACTGGTCAGGTTGTGACAACACACAGTCGTACTGGCCAGGTTGTGGCAACACACAGTCGTACTGGCCAGGTTGTGACAACACACAGTCGTACTGGCCCTTTTGTTACAACACACAGTTGTACTGGCCAAGTTGTGACAACACACAGTCGTACTGGCCAGGTTGTGACAACACCCAGTCGTACTGGCCATGTTGTGACAACACACAGTTGTACTGGCCAGGTTGTGACAACAGAGAGTCGTACTGGCCAGGTTGTGACAACACACAGCCGTTCTGGCCAGGTTGTGACAACACACAGTTGAACTGGCCAGGTTGTGACAACCCCTAGTCGTACTGGCCAGGTTGTGACAACACACAGTCGTACTGGCCAGGTTGTGGCAACACACAGTCGTACTGGTCAGGTTGTAGCAACACACAGTCGTACTTTCCAGGTTGTGGCAACACACAGTCATACTAGCCAGGTTGTGGCAACACACAGTCGTAATGGCCAGGTTGTGGCAACACAGAGTCGTACTGGCCAGGTTGTGGCAACACACAGTCGTACTGGCCAGGTTGTGACAACACACAGTCGTACTGGCCAGGTTGTGGCAACACACAGTCGTACTGGCCAGGTTGTGACAACACACAGTCGTACTGGCCAGGTTGTGGCAACACACAGTCTTACTGGCCAGGTTGTGACAACACACAGTCGTACTGGCCGGGTTGTGGCAACACACAGTCGTACTGGCCAGGTTGTGGCAACACACAGTCGTACTGGCCAGGTTGTGGCAACACACAGTCGTACTGGCCAGGTTATGAAAACACACAACCGTACTGGCCAGGTTGTGGCAACACAGTCGTACTGGCCAGGTTGTGGCAACACACAGTCGTACTGGCCAGGTTGTGACAATACAGTCGTACTGGCCAGGTTGTGGTAACACACAGTCGTACTGGCCAGGTTGTGACAACCACAGTTCGTACTGGCCAGGTTGGGCAACACTCAATCGTACTGGCCAGATTGTGCAACACACAGTTGTACTGGCCAGGTTGTGACAACACACAGTCGTACTGGCCAGGTTGTTGTCAAACACACAGTCGTACTGGCCAGGTTGTGGCAACACACAGTCGTACTGGCCAGGTTGTGGCAACACACAGTTGTACTGGCCAGGTTGTGACAACACACAATCGTACTGGCCAGGTTGTGCCAACACACAGTCGTACTGGCCAGGTTGTGGCCACACACAGTCGTACTGGCCAGGTTGTGGCCACACACAGTCGTACTGGCCAGGTTGTGGCAGCCACCGTCAAAATTCTTATTGTCAACAGATCGAATCATCCAAGTCGAGAGTTTTTTTTTTTTCATCACTGAAAGTTTTAATTTTTTGTCTGTTGTGGTGAATGTTTTTTTAAGTCATTAATAAAGAGGTGAGAGAAGTGTAAGTATGAGAATTGAGAAAGTTATTTAATAATTAATTCTACTTAAACAAAGTGTTTATTCTTCTGAATACTTCTTATCTTAACCACAAGTCTCTCAAGTTAGTAATTTCTTCACATATTTACATCTTTTACCACATTATTTCATCAAAAAATTATAACCCTTATTGCACTTTCTTAGAGAAAATTTAAATGATATAAACAAAAATTATCTAAATTCTTATTCACAATTTATACAATATTAATTTTAATTAAACAATGGTGAGGGAGAGTGTTGATATGTCTATGATAACGTGTACACATGTATGTATATATGTGTGTTGGTAGTAGTGTGTTTGTAGTGATGTGTATGTGTACACATGTATGTAAATATGTGTGTTGGTAGTAGTGTGTTTGTAGTGATGTGTATGTGCACACATGTATGTAAATATGTGTGTTGGTAGTAGTGTTTTTGTAGTGATGTGTATGTGTACACATGTATGTAAATATGTGTGTTGGTAGTAGTGTGTTTGTAGTGATGTGTATGTGTACACATGTATGTATATATGTGTGTTGTAGTAGTGTGTTTGTAGTGATGTGTATGTGTACACATGTATGTATATATGTGTGTTGGTAGTAGTGTGTTTGTAGTGATGTGTATGTGTACACATGTATGTAAATATGTGTGTTGGTAGTAGTGTGTTTGTAGTGATGTGTATGTGTACACATGTATGTATATATGTGTGTTGGTAGTAGTGTGTTTGTAGTGATGTGTATGTGTATGTTGGTTTTCCCTTACCATGAAAACTTGGTTGATATGCCTTCTCTTCTTAAGACTTTTAATATTAAAGTTGTATTCAAAATCTTGATACAGTAAAAAACTTTTGATGAAGAATTCCCCCCAAAATGCTGATGGATGTGTCTATAAGATTCCTTGTAAAATTTGTCGATAAAGTTTATTACGGTCAAACTGGTAAAAATCTCGAACTAAGATTAAAACAACATAAATATAGCATAGAACTGGACAAGATTCCAATGCTCTATTTATTCATGTAAGAGATTTTAACCATCCAATTGATTTTCAAAAAGTTGAGAAAGTAGTATCAAGCAAGTCCATGGTCGACAGGAATATAATTGAATCTTGTTCATAAAAGCAGTTTTGACAATAATATGAATATTTCGTTTGGTTTATATAAATTGATCCATTTATAATTAATATAATTTGGGAAGAATTTTAATAATACACTGGACAAATAATTTTTTAAATTTTCTTGGGTAGAATAGTTTGTGGGGTGAGTTGTGCAAAGGACCTATCCAAGTTGGGTCGGCGCGCGTCAGGTGTTTAACCGTTGTGGGATCTGATAGTGAGGTGCTGGCCAGACCCCTTATAATAGCTTCCTTGGATGCTTTACTTTCATAGTTCCTTGATAATGTGAGTAGTCACGAAAGCGCTTGGAATTTCTCTATTCTTTCAGAGTGGTTGTTTTGCATATAAATATATATATATATTATATATAAATATAATATATATATATATATTATATAATATATAATATATATATATATATATTATAATAAAATTAATATATATATATATATAAAATATATTATATATATAATATATATATATATAGTATATAAACTCTACTCACCTTTTCTACTATTATCATATAAGGGATGATCAGGACTGAAATTTGAAAAATTCCATATATCCTGACAAAGGTTCACTTTTTAACTCGGTGTACAAGTCTTTACATTTCAAGATAAAAATATACGAGTCAGTATCGGTATGCAGAAGTCTTACATCATCCACCATAATGTTGTTTTAAAAACTTAATACCAAAAATGATACAATTTCTATTTTAGCAATCTCAAGAATTTGAAAACCGAGATAAAGTGGTTTGTTTAACTCTAATTTCTCTTTGTTGAATGTACAAATCACTCTGTCTTGATTCAAATGTGTGATATTTTTTAAGAAAGGATCTTTACTCGCTCTAACAAATGCTTTCTCATTATTGATATAACTATAATATTCAGCATACTTTGTAATATTCAACAATGATTTCCCATATATGGCGTTATTAGTTAATTTGAAAGCTTTGACTTGATAGGACATCGTGTGGCTGTTCTCTGTGCAATATTAGTTGTTATGAAAGGTTCTAAAAATTTTGACTGAGTATATTCATATATGGTATGAACCTTTTCCACCTCTAACCCAAGTTCCAGTAATAATTGTAACAAATCTAGACTGATCAAATAATTTTTCTGAGGTAAATGACTGCCCACTAATTTCGCATTAGATTTGGGGATCTTTCTAGCTTCATTTTTCAATATAGATTCACAATAAGGAGATAACATCTCTTCTGATATATTCATGTTGATAATATCAAAGGAAGTTCATCAGTACGTCTAGCTACCTCAGGGTCACGTGTGTGATAGTATCAAAGGATTCACATTCGCTACCTGACCACGGTAGAGTGCGGTTGTGCTCTGCACTCCTCTGCTGTTTGTAGGCGAGCTCTCTTGTCAGTTACCTGGCTGCAGCGGTGTGAAGTGGTGCTGTCACGCCTCTGTTAACAACATAGGTGCACTGTGATTGCCAAGATGGCGGTTAGTCTGAGACGCCGGATAAATACTGTAGGCACTGAGCTACTTAAGGGAAAGATAACGCCTAGTTCTCTGCGCAAGTCTTTTGCCAAAGATCATCCGGGGCAAAAGGCATACAAATAGGACTGTAGGTGTACATTAAACGGGGGCCAAAGAATTTTCTTTAAACTGCATCAGCTACTAACTTAAAGGGGATGTTTAAGGTTTGTTTGGGAAAATTCCCTTATTGAAAAAGGGTTTCTTTTTCCGGGGGGCATTTTCTTTTAAAAAGAAAAAATTAACTTGTATGGGTTTGAGGGCTTTAACACCCAAAGAATTTTTTTAAAAAAAATGAAAAATTTCAAGCATACCAAAAATTTCCAAAATTTTTTTAAAATTTTCAACCAATTTCCTTTTTAAGTTTTCGTCCAAAAAAAGGTTGAATTTTTAAGAAAAATTGATGTTTAACGGCTTTTATTTTGGTTTAAATTTTGGCATCTTTTAATTTAACAATGTTTTATAAGGGTTTTTTGTTTTTGAAAGTTGGGGTTGGTGTTTTAAGACATGGTTTTTGGCCGGGGGTCCCCAATTGGTTTTAGGGGTTCTTTTCAACCTAAAAATTAATTTGGGAGTTTTTCCCCAAAAACCAATTTCCAGTTTTTTAAACAAATTTGGGGAGAAAAATAATTTTCCCCAGGAAAAGACGTAATTCCCCTTAATTTGGGGTTTTTTTTCACAAAAAGGGATTAAAAAAGGGAAACTTCCGGGAATTTTTTTTTGGATAATTTTAAAAGGGGGCGGGTAGAAACCCTCGGGGGACGGGGTGTTTTTGTTGGGAAAAAAGGTTTTATTGGTCCGGGAACCAGGGAGGGGCGGTTGGTTGGGCCCCCCCCCGCTGTTTGAATCCTTGTCTTTTCCTGGGGGAATTGGGAAAGGGTGCAAGGCCCTTTTTAAACAAAAGGGTTTCCTTGGATTGAAGGGGGAATTGGGGTTTAAGTTTGGAAGCCTTTGTAAAAGGCCAAAGGGGGAACGTTAACGGCCTGTTCTGGGGAGGTCTTTTCCAAAAGAAACCCGGGAGACATGGATTTGGACTTGTTGGTGGGTTTGGAGTGGCCAAAAAATTTTTAAACCTTTCCCAGGTTTTAAAATTTTGGAAGGTTTCAGGGCAAAATTTTTACCAAAACCCCAGGGGCAAAGGTAAGAAAAAAGGGGGGGCCGGCAATTTTTTTCGGGGACGGTTCCTTCCCTTTTGGGCACAAAGGGTGGGAAAAGGGGATAAGGTGAAGTTGGGGGAAGGTTTGTTTTTTTGGTTAGTGGGGAGGCCAAATGTGGGGCAAGGGAAAAAAATGAGGGCACCCCCCTAAGGTGAAAATTTTAAAATTTAAGCGGAAGGTTGTAAAGTTAAAGAGGGAAGGCCCCCGGGTTTGGAAAATTTAATAGGGCCCTTGTGAAGCGAAAGAAAGGGATGTGCGGATGGGGTTGGGTTTCGTTTTTTTCCCTGTTAAATTGGAGGGGGAAAAAAATTTTTTTTTTGGGGGGCCCTTTTTTTGGAGGGGGGGTTTTGGACGGGAAAAGGTTTTTCTTTGGTATTTCCCCCCCCACTCCCAAATGGTTCGTTTGGGAAAAAGGGGGAAAAATTAAAAAATTTTTTAATTAAAAAATTTTAAAAATTTAAAAAAAAAAAAAACTTAAAAATTTTAAAAAAATTTTTTTAAATTTTAAAATAAAAAAAAAATTTTATTTTTTAAATTGGAAAAAAAAAATTTAAAAATAAATTATAAAAATTAAAAATTTTAAAATAATAAAAAATTAAAAAAATTTAATTTTAAAAAAAAAGTTTATTAAATAAAAAAATAAAAAAAAAATTAAAAAAAAATTTTAAAGGGGGTTAAAATAAAAAAAAAAAAAAATTAATTAAAAAAAATTTTAAAAAAATAAAAAAAAAATTTAAAAAAAATTTTTTTCAAAAATTTTAATTTTTTAAAAAAAAATTTTTTGAAAAAAATTTTAATTTTTAAACAAAAAAAATTTAAGGTAAAATTTCAAAAAAAAAAAAAATAATTTTAAATTTTAGGGAGAGGGACCCCGTTTGTTTTGCAGAGAAGCGAAGGGGGAGGGGGGGGGGGAGGGTTTTTGCGTGGGGGATGGGTGGTGGATGGGAAAGCGGGTGCCCTTTTTGTGGGGTGTATGCCCCGGACGGGGAAAAAAACAAAGGTAAAGAATGATTTTGTGTGTGAGGATCTTGTTTTTCTTAAGGCACTCCCAAAGAGGGGGCAATATTTGGGGGGGGACGGGGAATAGTTTTAATTTCAGGGGGCTGTTTGTGGCCCCAAAAGGGGTTTGGATTATGTCTGTGACCCCTTAGGGATTTTTTTAAGGGATGTTGGGTTTTCGTGTGTTTTTGGGGGGGGGGCGGTGTGGGGGGACTGTTATACGTTTTTTTTAGGAGGGATATGCTGCAAAAACTAGTTTAGTGTACCTTTCCAGGGAGGGGGATGTGAAATCTTTCAATACTTTTGGAGGCTCAATGTCGATCATAGGGCAGGGGTTGGTGGGGGTTTGGGGGTTTTGGGGGGGGCTTGGGGGACATATGTAGAAGTTTTTAAAAAACAAATTTAAAAGTGTTTTAAATTTTGATGAGGGGGGGGTTGGGGGGGGTTTTTCAGTCCTAGGGAAAGGGAGCTTAGTGGGGAAAAGAACAGGGAGTGGATGACATTTGACATGGTGGGATAGTGTTGCAAAGGAAAGGATTAGAAAGTTTTATGTGAGAAAAGGGAAAACGTATTAAAAATTTTAAAAAATTAGGGGATGGCTAACTATTTAGGGGAAATATTTTTAAAAAGGGTTGCTTTGGGCGGGGGGGGGTTTGGGGGAAAAAATTTTCCTTGGTTTGAAATAGCTAAAATTTTAAAGGGGGGGTTTTGGGGGGTTTGTTGCAAAAAAAAAGGTTTTTCAAGCTGAAAGGGGTTTGCAGGCAGGGGGGGGAAAAAGTGTTTTGGGGGGCAAACAAGCCGTCAGCGTGTTTTGCGGCATCAAAGAAAAGGGCAGGGGGTTTGCACCCTATCCCATGTTTAGAGGTAACGGAGGGGTTTTGGGAAACTTTTAGAGCAGGGCAAGATAAAACCCAGGGAAGGGGGATGTGTGCATGTGCGGAGGGCTTGGTACGGAAGTAGGGAACGGGGGGGGGGGGGGGACTTTTGGCGTTGGACAAGGTGTGTACGTTTGTGACGGGGTAATTTGGGAAAAATAGTGTTTAAAAGGTTTTTAGGTGGGACATTACGGCAGGGGAAAATAGAGAATGCGTTAAGGGGAATGAGGAAGGGGAAAAAGGGGCCGGGTATTGAGGGTTCCCCCGGTTTAGAATTTTATTTAAAAACATTGGACGTTAAAAAGGGGTTTTATAGTTAGGTTTTTTAAATTGTTGAAGGGAAGGGTAAATTTGGGGGAAAGAGCAGGAAACAGCAGTTTTTGTTTTGGCCCCAAAGGGTTCAAGGGGCGCCCCCCCTTCGGGGGTCCCGATGTTTTTTCGCTGATGTTTTAAAAAATTCAAGGTTTTTTTAAAAAATTTTAAAGGTAATGGGTTTTCAAATTGTTGTGGGGGGGGGGTTTTGTCAAAACTCATTTTGGGGTTTTGGGGGGGGAAGGGTTTCGTTGATTGAAGGCATGGGATATTTGAGTTTTGTGGAAGTATGGGTGGGGGGGGAGGGGCAGTTTTTTTGTTGGCTTTTAGATTGGCAGGGAGCATATGATAGAGTGGAAAGGGGAGTTTTGCGGGTTTATTAGGGGGGAAGGGGTTTTGGGGGAGGAAATAGTAGGGGGGGAAAAATACGCTTTTCAAGGGGCGAAAAATGAGGTACGGATTAATGGGTGTATGGGGGGGATATTGCTTGGGGGTAGAGGCCTTGGGAAGGGATCCCCCATGCCCCCCAAAATATTGTTTGAGTTTTTTCCAGGACCCCTTTTATAGAAGGGGTTAAACCAAAGCTTATGTACGCCAGGTGGGGGGAAAAAGTGTGGGGGGGGGAGGGCCTGGCCGGGTTTAATTGGATTTGTTGACGACCCCCAATGTTTTCTTTTCGTAAAGGGGATGTCTTGGAGTTTTTGGCCCGGGGGGTTTGTGCAATTTTTTGGGAAAGTCCCACGGGTATGCAGGAAAATTAGTGGGGAATTTCAAGGTGCAGGGGGTTGGGTTTCTTGGGTGGGGGGTGTGGGGGGGGAGGGGGGGGTTAATTTTTTTAAAAGAAATGGGCGGTTTTCTTTACAGATTTGGGGGTTTTTTATAGGGGATGGCTGGTTGCGGCGCGGGGGGGGAAAACTCGAATAGGTTTTTAAAAGGATCGTGGGGCGTCTAGGTTTTCTGGGGCCCCCAGCCCCAAACTCTTATACAGTTAATTCGTCTCTCGCCCTGCGGGGGAGAGGGAGCTTTTCGGGTTTCTCTTCCCACGCCACCTGGTGAGGAAAAAATAGCTTTAGCACCAAGATGGCGGGCCCGACTGAAACCGGGCAAAAAATCTGTTTTTGCTTTCAGGGGTTTTAGAGGATTTTTAAAGGGCAAGGGGACACGATGAACTTTTCTCCCCCAAAGCATTATCAGGGACTGTTAGGGCATCCCCAAGGAAGGCGTATGGTGTGGCACTGAAGGGGAATTTGTCAAGGGCCCTTCGTGTGAAGTTCATGAGGGCTAAACTTCTCCCCTTTTCCAAATCGTAGACAAAATTTCAAGAAAGAGGGATGAGTTCAAATTTCGGCAGGGGGAAGTTTGCTTGCAGTTTTGTGTCTAAGTTTTTACTTGGGGTGAAGGTAAAGGGAAGGGTCCCCTTTTGAGGCAACAGCTACAACCTAAAAAGATGGGGTTTCGTGGTTTAGGGAAAATGTACACTCGAGGGAGAAGGGGGAATGTGGAGGGCGGCCTTAGGGGGATGGGGGAAGGTTCCTTCACACTAAAAAATGACCCTGAGGGGGCCCGGTTTTTCCTTTCTTTTTGTTATTTTGAAAAAACCATAGAAAAAATTTTTTTTTGAAACACTATGCGGGGCAGAGGAAGACGTCCCGTTTATGTGACTCTTATGAGCCATGGTGGCCCCAATGCCCCAGGAGAGGGGGGCCCTGGGGCGTCGGGGGACCAGTTTGTGGATACCCCTTTTGAAGCCGGGGAAGGTTATAAAGGGTGAAGTGGGAAACCCGGGGGTTCAGGTATATGGAGTGGGGGAGGTCGACGGGGCCCAAAAGGGTGGTTTTGGAGACGTGTGCACATACCAGGGAAACGGGGGGGGGGGGGAAATTTACGCTGTCGACAGCCCGTTGGGGTACTGCAGAGTCAGCTCGGACGGGTTTTTTGGAGGTTTGTGCTGAAGGATTTTTTTGGAAAAGAGTGGGAAAGCATGGTGTGGAAAGTGATGTGAGGTCAGGTGATGCCCAGGTGATGGGGGAAACAGAAGCAGGGTAAGGAAGACTTAAAGTGAGGTTCGAAAGGAGGGGAAATTTTTGGTGGGGGGGGGGGGGTCCATCATGAAGTTTGTGGTTGCAGATGAAAATGTGTGTAGAGGGTTAGTTTCCGAAAAGAGTTCAGCGGGGGGCATCAGACAGGGGACAAAGTCCCACACCAGCGCAAAAGGCCTGGGAAAAAGATTTGGGGCAGCTGGGAAAGCAAAGGCAAGTTCGGGAGGAGGGGGGGGAGTGGAAAGTTTGGGGGGGGAAGGGGCCCAGGGAGGGGTTGGAGGGCGGGAAGGCGGGATTGATTGGGGGAAAAAAACCCAAAAATTTTTGGGAAAAGGGGGGACCAGAAAAGCCTCAGCGGCTTAGGGGAAGCCCCCATTCTTGAAAAAATTCAGGTGTGAAAATTTCAATGTAAACGGTTTTAAAAACCCGAGGTAAAAGGGGATTTTTTTAGGGGGGTTTTGAGGGGGTTTTTGTATTGATGTCTGTTTTTTGCAGGAACAAAACCCTTTGGTTGGGGTTGTGGCTGTTTTTGGGAAAAGGGTTATGGGTTTTGTTTACATGTGATGCTTTGGGGTTGAAAGGAGGTGTGGCTGGGGGGTTTTTAAAGGAGACCAGCCCTTTTGCGTATCCGGGGGTTGGGGGGGGGGGGGGGGGTGGGGGGGTTTGTCAGGGTGGAGGGGTTTTTGGGGGGGGGCCCAGGGGGGTTAGTTTTGTGGGTGTACATGCCAAGCAACTAGAAACGTAGGGTGAAGGGGGATTTTGAAATGGGGTTTGGTATACCCATTTGGGGCAAAAGGTTTTTTTACTGCTTTTAGGGGTGATTGGGGGGGTTTGGGGAATTGGTATTTGGGAAATGGGGGATGGGGTTTCCGAGGGGGGGGGGGTTGGTTTTGGGGGTTCTAGGGGGATGTTTTGCGAGATTTTGGAGGGGTTTTTTTTGTGGTGGAATTTGGGGTTAGGGAGTGGAGCACACTTTTATTCGTAGGGGATTGAGGCACGGTTAAAAGGTTTTTTTTTAGGCGGGCCCAAAAGGGTTTGGGGGAGGGGGTGAGGACTATCAAATTGGGGGGTTTTTCTGATTTTTCGTGTTTGTTATAGCAAAATTTGGGGGGTTGATGGCATAGTGAGGTTTTTTTGCAGGTTTATGGAAAATTTTAAATGTGAGGTACTTAGGGGCGATTTTTGCCCCTTTAAGGGTTGAAGATTGGTGGAAATCCTTTTGGGAGATGGGGAATAGGGGAAAGGTTTTGTGGATTGGGGGGAAAATGAGGGCAAAGTTGAAATCGCAAAATTTTTAAAAGTAAGGGGGTAAGGAGAGGGCAAAGGTGGAGCTTTTGGCCTAAAAAAATTTTATCTTGGGGGTATTTAAAAAGGATGTTATGCAGGGAAACGGGGGGGGGGCGGAGGGGGGAAGGACATGGAACGTTTGCAAAATAGGTTGGGGAAATTTCACAATAAAAAATTTGAGGCAATTGGGATTTTAGGGCGGGGTTTGGGAGGATTTTTTAAAAGGGGGGATAGGCCTTTTGGGTTTTTTGTTTTTAAGGAGGTTTTAGGAAGGGGCGGGCAAAAGACCCCCTTGGCGTTTTATTGAGGCGGGGGTACAGGGGGGGGGGTTTTTTAGGAGGGTAAAAGGCTTTTCCCCCACGGAAAATATTTTTTTTATGCAGTTTTTTTGGTTTGGGGGTGAAGTGGGGGGAGGGGTTGGCGGGGGAGTGGGTGGGGAGAGGGTTTTTGGGGGATAAAGGGGTTTTAATGGGTTTTAGTGAGCAGGACAGTGACAGAATGAGGGTAGATTACTGTAGAGGGGGAAAAAGGGGGCAGTTTTTGGGATGTCCCAGGGAAAAACCCCCCAGGCTTTGAGGGAAATTTCCCAAACGTTTTTTATAGGTTTCATTGGGGGAGTTTTCCCGGCATTGTCTGGGGGGGGTTTTTTGAGTTGTATGTTAAGTAGTGGGAGGATGGGGAAAACAAAAGAACGGGTGTCCCGGTTTTAGTCCCCAAAAAAAGGGAAAATGCCAAATTTTTTGAATGATTACCGTCCCGATTACGTTAATGTGCTCGGATTAAATTTTTTTGGTTTAAGGTTTTTTTGGGAAAACAAAATTTGGGGAATTTTTTGGGGTTTTTTGTCACAGGGGGGGACTTTTGGGAATTGGGGGGAAAAAGGGAAATTGGGGGTTTGGAGGGTTTTTGTTTAGGGGATTTTTAGGGGAGTTTGACGGGGGGGGGGAAATTTATGGGTTTTAAAGATTGGGTGAATGCTTATGATTGCGGGGACGGGGTTTTTTTCTTAGGGGTTTGCTTAGAGAGGTTGGGCGTTTTTTCGGGGGGGGGGGGTTAGTGAGGGGGGTGAACACCTGTTGAGGGGGGGCAGAGGTGAGGGTACGGGGTTCAATGGGAGGTTGGGTAAAAGTTTTACCAATGGGGAGAGGGTTTGGGGAAAAGGGCTGCCCGATGTCAAAGTGCTCTTTGCGTTTTGTGCAGAACCCTTTTTATGGGGTCTGTTGAGAGGGTTGAACAATGGGAGATCAAAGGGGGGGGGCAAAGGGGGCAATCGTTGGGTATGTGGATGATATTTATGTTTTGTAAGGGGTAAGGGGATTTAAAGGGGAGGGGGGGTTTTAGAGGATTCAGATTTTTGGTATAAATCCCGGGGAATGAGATTTTAATTACGGTAAAATCAAGGTTACTAGAGGTCGGTAATTGGATAGGGGGGGGCTTGGGGAGGGGGTTTTTAGGAGGGAAAAGGGTTGACAAAATTAAAGGTTTATGGGGGATTGGTTTTTGGGCCCGGGAAGAGCAGGCTTGCAAAAGGGAAAATTCGGATTTCTAAAAAGGGAAAGGGTTTTTTAAGTAGACTGGAGGTTTTGTGCGAGGGACTTAGTTTTTAAATAAGAGGGTAGTGGGGGGTAAATTCACTTGTCTTTACAAGGTAGGGGGGGGTGGCAGGGGTTTTTTTTTCCCCTTTTAAGGTACGAGTATTGTGGAAATGAAAAAGGAGGGTGCTGAGTTTGTGTGGGGATTTGGGGGGGCCATGGTTTAAAATAAGGGGGTATTTATGACGGATGTTCGGGGGGAGGGGGTTTAGGTTTTTTGGCCTTTGGGGACGAGAGTAATGGTTTGAAATATATAAAGGGGGGGGGTTTATTTTGGGGAAAAAGGGGGGGTTTTGTGAGGGGCGAAAGTGGGAAAGATTTTTGGGGGAAAGGCCCCTTTAAAATGGTGGATTTGGGAAAGGGACTTGGGGTTTGGAAGATATGTTGAGTTTTTTTAAAGGGACATTTGCAACAGGTGGATTAAAATAAAAAGTAAAAACGGTTTTTGAGGGTTTATTTAAAATGGTCAAGGAATTATGCAAGGGGTGGGGTGGTGTATCCAAGTTTGATTGGGGGGTTTTTTGGGAAAGTTTTTAGTAAGCTTCGGTTCCCGGCTAGTGTAAGGGGAATTAGTATATAGGTTTATATGGGGTTTCGGGCTTCCAAGGAGGGGTTAGAAATATGGGGTTTGGGGAAAGGAGGTTTTTTGGTCAGTTTTGTGGTGATGTTAAAAAGGGCCCTTTTTCATGTGGTTTTTTGTACCCCCTTGGAGGGGTTTGAGATATGGAGGGGTTTGGGGTTATAAAGACTTTTTGGGGGGGGGGGTCTTTTTGCCGCTTTTAAGGGCTTTTTTACTAGATGTAAGGGGAGTGGGGCCCAGGGATGTTGGAAGGGGTATAATGTATATCATAGTGGATTATCTGGACAATTTTATGGGGGAAAAGAGGGGGGAAATTTAAAGGGGGGTTTGAGGATAAAAGCCCTTGGGGCTAGATTCTATAGGGCGAAGTGTAGGAAAAGGCGGGGTTTTTTGGGGGGTCCCGGGAAAAAAATTTCCCCGGAAAGGTTATAGGAACCTCACTGTGGGTTCCCCTTTGGCGGGGGTCCCTAGGATGGGGCAAAGGGAGTGGGGCTCCTTTTGGGGGGGGTGTAAAGGGGGGGGGGTTTTTTTTGGTTTTTTTCTGGAATGATGTAGGGGTTTTAAGAAAGGGAAAGGGGGGGGAGAATTAGGTATGGGGGTGGTAAAGCCATGTTTCCCCGTGAATGTTTTGTTATAGTGAGATATAAAATGGGGGTTTCCAGGGTTTTCATTTTAAAACCTGATGGTTATGTTTACTGGGTTTTTAAAAAATTTTTTTTAAAACCAGGACCCAGCCCTTAGGATCTCGTTTTTAAGTAATTAGATTTGGGACCCTTGGGGATCAAAAAAAATTTAAAAAAAAAAAAAAAAAAAATTTTGTTTTTTATCTTTTGAAAATGGGGTCCTTAATGATTTGCGGAGTTGGTTTTTTTTTCGGGTGGGTTTTTCATGTTGTTGTACTGTTTTGGTTTTTTACTGCCTTTTTTTTTCCCTTTTTTGGGTACAATTAACACACCACAAAACCCCCAAAAAAAACAAAAAAAAAAAGTTTGACCGTTTTTTAAAAATTTGATTTATGGTGGGGGTTTTTGGGTGATGTAAATTTTATACGTCATTTTTAAAAATTGACACATGGGTTTTTTACCAGTTTAAAGGTTTTTCATACTGGGGAAAATGAATGAGTTCAAAAGGTTTAAGTACTCCTAATTAAGTTTTCAAAGGTTAGAGGGTAATGTAACATGTGTATGGTTTTGAAGGGGAAAAAAAAAGTAATTTGACAGGGGGGGGTAAGTCGAATAATTCCACTTCGAAACCTTGGGGCCCCTACCCCATTGGGGTTTTAATTGGGTTGTACGTGGTGTTAGGAAACCCCTTCAAAATTTATTCCCTTTTCATTAAAAAATGTACCTAAAAACCTTTGGGTTGTTTACTAAAAAAATTTTTATTTTTCTCGTGGGTAATTATATTTTTTTGAACCCGTTCTATTGTTTTATTGTAACCCTTTAAGTTTTTAAATTTAAAATATAAAAAAAAAAGTCTGGGATGGAGGAAAAAAATATAATTTAAAAAAAAATAAATAAAAAATTGATTATTATACGTGATGTTTAATAAGTTTTTTATTTTGAATCAAATGTTCCTTTTCCCTTTTCAGGGTTTTCCATTTTATTGTTTGGTTAAACACTTATGTTATCACCCTTTTGTTATTTTTTTTATTTCCAGTAATGGAAAAAGGAAACTAGCTTTTTGGGCATTGCAGTGTTTTTTTAAGTTTTAATTTTGGGTTTTTTGAGTTTTTAGGGGGTGGTGGTTAAATTAGTCCAGGGGGGTTTGGTTTTAATTTAAACTTTTGATGTTGAAAATTTTTTTTGTGTTTATCCTTTTATAAACCCGCCCGTTTTAAAAGTTGATGATGTTTCATTGTATTTTATTTCATATGTAATTTTTGTTCTTTTAAATAAAAATAAAAAAAAAAAAAAAAAAAAAAACTCTTTTACAGCGGTGATAGTCGTAAAAATTTTATTGTATTGTAAAATTTGGCAAAAGTTTTTAGCTGTGGGTTCCCCCCTTTCAGGGACAGCGATTTTCGGGGATTCTAAAGGGCGGGTTTTAAAAAATGTTTGGGGGTTCCCCGGTTTGGATTGGTTAAAGGGGGGAAGTTGTTAAGTTACCCGTTAAGTAGGGTGGGTTGGGGTTGATGGGGTTTTAGCGGAGGGCCCAAATGTGTTTTTATTTTAAAAGGGAAGGTTTCCCTGGGGTGTGAAGGGGGGAGTTGGGAGGTAACGACAGGCTGGGGTATGTGGTTTCAAAGGAAAAAGGAGTTGAGGGAATGCGAAAACGTTTTGAGGGCCCGTGATGTTGGTTAGGGAACTGAGAAAGGTTTGTATAAGGGGTTTTTTGTAGGTTATTGTAGGTAGGTTTCGTTTGTCCCAGTTGAAGGGGTTTTTTTTCCCCCTGTTGGGGTGGAAGAGTAAATTTTGGTTTTTTTGATTTGTAAAATGAAATTAAACCCCCGGGGCCTGAGGTGATGTTTTGTTTTCCCGGGGTGGGATCCCTTTCCCTCTGGTGAAAATACTTCGAAAAAGGGGCAGGTTGTAGGGGGGTGGGGGGTGTTGGGTTTTTTGGGAGGGGATAGACAGCGTTCCATTTTGTTTTTCTTTTGTGAAAGGGGGAGAGGAGGTTTTGGTGGTGGTTTTTAAATAGGTTTTTTGGGCCCGAAAGGGGGGGGGGCCGTGGGGTGTCGGTTTTGCGTCTTTTAAATCTAGATATGGGTGGGTTAGACGAGGGGGGGTCATAAGAGCTTTTGATTAAAATCATTGGTTTTTTTTTTTTTTTTTAAAATTTTATAATATTTTTTTTTATTTTCATGGGTGATGATGGGGAGAGGGGGGTAAATGCGGAAAAGAAGGAAGGTTCTTGGGGGTTTAAGTTTTTATTTGTTTCTATGTGGGCGTAACAGGGGTTTGTATGGGAGGAGGTGGGATCAAAGGGTTTTCAGGGGGGGTTTTAGAAAGCTAACGTTAGGGTTTTTCGTAAAACTGGATTTTATAATTTAGTGAGTGAAGGGGTTTTTTATAGGTTGGAGGGGGAAATCAGGGGGTCCCCAAAAACGGGCTCGCCTCCTTTGGGGGGGGGTGGGGTCGTGGGTGTTGGTAAAAGGGGGGGTTTGGAATGGTTTCCTGGTTTTATTGGACTTTATGGCATCCAAGTGTGGGTTTTAGACCCCAAGGTCTGTTATGTTTAATAAAAACCTTTTTAGAAGTTTGGTTTAAAATAGTAGATTTTTTTATGTTTTTAATTTTGTGTGTTTCAGTCTTGTATGACACGTTTTTTGGGGTTTAAAAAGTTCTTTTTCGACTGAAATGTGTTTTAAATTTGGAAATTTTTGTTTCGTTTTGAGTTTTTGCAAAGATGAGTTTCTTTTAAAACTGTTTTGTTTTTGCATTTCAGTGGGATTTGAAATTTAAAGGATTTTGTTTAAACTTTTTTGTGTGTTGGGTGGGGGTGTGTGTGTTTTGGGGTTGTTTTTATATATTCCCTTTCTATTTTATTGGGGCCCCTTTTAAAGGGTCAGGGCGTTTTGGAATACTTTATTTTATGTATGATTCGTTCTTTTTTAAAAATTTTTTAATTATTTGGGCTGTACCCCGATACCGGTTTTGTCAATACTAAGTTCGTGTTTTTTAGTTTTAGTCTGTATGATATAAAAGACATATCTAGGGCAGTTTTGTGACGTAAACCTTTTGGGGTCTGGGGATTAAGTATAGGGGGTTTTTTTAAAAGTTTTAGCGCTTCAGTTTTTTGTGTTCTGTATTTTTCGTATGTTAAAATATGTAAAACTTATTGTTAGGGATGCGTTTGTGATGTTCTAGTAAGATTATGATGTTTGGTTTTGGTTTTTTGAATTTAAAGCGAAAGGATGGGTTTTTTAATGATTTTAACTTTTTCTGTATATTTTTGTTCAAGTGTATTGAGCCTTTGGCAGAGGTTATGTTATATGTACAATTTATATATAGGGAAGGTTTGCATCAAAAGGGAAAGTGTATATGTCCCAAATTTTGACCTGTGGGCAGTTTTTTTTTTTTAAAAAGTGTTCTTGCCCGTTTTTTTGTTTTATGTTTGGCCAGCAATATCTTGCGAGCATAATTTTCAACCCCTTTTTTCAGTTAATTTGATTGAGATCTTTCTGTTTCTTTATTTTTATGTTAAACTGTATTGGTTTTAAATAAAATATAAAAAAAAAAATATAAAAAGGAAATATCAGGCGTTAGTACCGGGGGCCGTACTTGGTATCACATTTTTTCCAATTTCCCCTTTTTAACCCCCCACGAAACTTTTCTTTAAACCCCCATCGAGGGGAAAAAATTTTTTACTCTTCGATAAATTTTTTGATACCATTTGTGGAAGGCTTCAACCAAACGCACTAGCATAAAAAATTTAAAATTGGGTTTTAAAATTTTGGGGGCCCTTTTCCCCTCTCAACATTTAAAATTGGGATTTAATTAATTGGGGATTTTTCTGCTTTTTGTATACTTTATTAATTACAACGTAAACCCCCCCTTGAGATTTCCCTTTTTAAACAGTCATAAACCCCCATGAGAATATTTCATATCTAATTTTACTTAGTTTTCAAGAGGGGGTGTTTTTTCCCAACTTTAATGAAAGGGGAAACTTTATTTAAATTTCTAAAATCTAGGTTTTAAAAAATCTTTGAGGTTTTTACGCCCCTCCCTGAAGACATCGGCTAACAATCCAACATCTGTCTTGGGGATATAAATCAAAAAAAAACTCCTAAAGTCTTACATTTACCCAAGGGCAAAAAAACTTTCAAAGCTCATGGTCATTTAAAAAAACTTTGGTAAAAGCGTTTTTTCTCAAAAAATTAAAAAAAAATTTTTTTTCTCGGTAATTTTGTTTTATCGAGTTTTTTTTTAAACTTTTCAATTTTAAAAATTTTAAACAAAAATTGTTTTCCTTTACATAATTTAAAAGGGAAGACTCCCGAGGCACATCTTTCCCGAATTGCCTCGTATATTTTAGTGATTTACCCGCCTTGATATTTTTGTTTTGCTAAAGTGGAAAGGGACCCCTTCAATAAAAACAGGGAAATTTTAAACCCCAAAACCCACCCATGTTACTTTCAAAAATTTTAACCCTTGTTTCGAAAAGAAGTTCAATTCATTTTTTTCAACCCGCAATTCCCTTTAAAAAATTTTTCCCAAAACATACGAGATGTTATGTCAAAAAAGTAATAATTTTTCTCACTTTTTATCTTTACATGCCCCAAAATTT
Source organism: Cherax quadricarinatus (assembly GCF_026875155.1). NCBI lineage: Eukaryota > Metazoa > Arthropoda > Malacostraca > Decapoda > Parastacidae > Cherax > Cherax quadricarinatus. The sequence continues at coordinate 26,877,487 of NC_069439.1, forward strand.
CAACAAACCCCATTTTGGGGCCCCAAAATAATTTTTGGGAAATTTTAAAATTTGGTTGATGGGTTTAAAGTTTTTCTTGGGAAATTTTTTAAGGTGTTTCTTTCATAATTCACAAGTGATTGAGAAAACAGGGCTATCTTTCCCCCTCTGTCATTTGGATTAATGTTTCCTCTTCTATTAATTTTTCTTATTCCCTTCACCCCTAAAAAATTTTTAAAAAGAAAATGATTAACCGGGATTCCCCCCCCCTTATAAATCTTCATACGCACTATTTCTCCTTTTCGATCAAATATAATATAACAATAAGCAATTGCTTTATGCGAGGGCTCAAATTTTTCCTGGGGAGAGTGGTTTCTAATGCACATTCGAAATCAAATACCCCGTATATTCGGGTGGAAAGTGTTTTGACTAAAAAATTTTTTAAAATGTAAAAGTTGTTCCTTCCCGGGGGGGAAAAAGAGAACCCGATTGATTTTACTCCATTTCGTGGATATTAAACCCCTTTTGTGTATTAAAATTCATCAAACAATTGACAGCGCTTTACACCTTTTTTGTATTTTAAAAAAACCCTTTTTTAAAGGTGATCATAAAAGAAAAATTTTAAAGGGGAAAACCATTGATAGGGGGAGACTTTTTGTAGTTTACCCACAGGTAAATGGCCCTAGTTAGGGGGATACTTGATTTTACTCCTTAAAAGGGAAAAGGGTGGAGCGGGCCCGCCAAAGGGGGGCCCAGGGAAAACCCGCCAAAAATAAAAACCTTCCCCCTTGCTATAACTTATCCCATTAGGGGCCCGGAAAACCCCGGAGCATGGGGACAGTGTCTTTAAGTTTCTCGAAGAAACTGGGGGTGAAAACCTCGTATAAAAAACCAAAAGGGCCAAAAGGGGGGGCCAGGTTTTTCTTTTAGAGAATCAGTGTTGCGATCCAGAGGGGAAATTCGTTTTAGCATTTGGGTCAAGCGACCCCCCCGCCGGGAGAGGGTGGAAAGAAGTATTCGAGATGTAGCTTAAATTTTTATCTATGTTTTTTTTTCCCTTTTTGTATATTTGTCAGGTTTTTTAATTTTTTGTCAATGTATTTTGTCTTTGAAAAAAGGTCTATTTAAAAATAGGGAGTCATAGGAGAAAATTTTTTAAAAGTTAGGGGGAACCTTGAGTTTTTTCCCGAAGCAATTTATTTTTTTCTGAGGCTGAGGGGCCCCCGGGGCAGTTCCCAAAAGGGGGGGTAACCCCCCTATATTTTATTTATATATATTTATATATTTATAAAAATTTTTATTAAAATTTTATATTTTTATATTTTTTATATTATAGTTATATATTTATTATATATATATATTTTTTTTTTAAAAATTTATTTAAAATATTATAATTATAAATTTAAAAATAAAATTGGTTGTTGTGTGTGTTGCCTTTTGTATTCCATTTAAAAAGGGTTTGGGAAAAAGGGCCAAACAATTCCCCCCCTTTTAATGATTTGGTTTCTGGCCCTTTTTCTTCCCCCTTTTTTCCAAGGGGAAATTTATACCCCCCCCCTTTAAAAAATATTTTATGGGTTTCCCCTCCCCTTCTTTATTTTTCCCAGGCCTTAAAAATTTAGGCCCGCCTAACTACTTACTTTCCCAAACATCCCCTTTTATTACCCGGAAAAATCTTCAACTTTTAAATTTGAATTTTTGGTCTTTTCCCTTCCCCTGGAAAACCTTTTTTGTCTTTGTCCCTTGGCTTTTCCCCCCCTTTTTTTATTTTTTATGTCGTTATCTTGGGTTTCCCGGGCCCCCCTGTCCCCAGTGTCGTTTAGGCCCATTTCCCCCAACCTTTCTTCGTAGGACAATCCCCGTAGCCCTGGGAATAATCTTGTGGGGTGGGGTGTGTGTGTGTGTGGGGTGTGTGTGTGTGTGTGTTGTGTGTTGTGTGGGTGTGTGGGGTGTGTGTGTGTGTGGTGTGTTTCTAACCCATTGTGGTTTTTTAGGGGTTTGTGTGGGGGTTAAACATCGGAAACTTTTTAATGCATGCATATTTTTTAAAATTTTTAGAGTCTTCAGACGGCCTTGCAGGGTTCCTTGTGCAAACATTAAGGTAGGGGAAAAAATTTCCCTTTTTAATTCCCTTCATTTTCCTTAAAAAACACAACAAACGAATATATAAAGTCGGGGTTTTTTTTTTTTTTTTTTTTTTTAGGGAGAAAGGGAAAAACAGTCTTCATTGCATTTTTTTTTATTTTTTTTTTAAAAAAACACATTAAAAAACATAAAATAAAAGAATTTCAATAAAGAAAACCCTTTGCAAATACAAAGAACAACCAGCAAAACCCCCCAAAAATACCCCAAGTGTTTCGTCATTTTTGTATTAAAGGGGGTATACCGTCACCTAACAATGGGAAAAAAAAAGGATAACACCTTCACAGGAAAAAAAAATTAACAGAGTTTAAACCTACATTCTTGCCCCCCCCGTTTTACCAGTAGGGGGGGGAAGGGGGGGGGGGTTTTTAAGGGGGTTTTTAACATTACAAAAAGTTAAACAAAAGGGGGCCAAAATAAACATTTTAAAATTGGGAAAAAAAAATTTCCCACAAAAAAAAAAATACTTTTCCGCAATAAACAGGGAAACTCCTTTTCCCTGGAAAATTTAAAAAATGGAATTTTTTTCTTTACACTTTACCCAAAAGACGACAGATTTGGGGGCGGGAAAGTTTAACTCCCGGGACAAAGATCTGGGGAAAAGGGCATTTGGGCCCCCTGAGCCGTAGGGAGCGGGGGGATTTTCCAAAAAAAAGGTTTAGGAAGATCAGGGAAGGGGGGGCTAGGGGAAGAAGTGGAGAAAATCGCAAAGGTGTTAAAAATATTCTAAGGGAAACCAAATTTAAAGAATCTTCAGGTGTTTTTAACTCTAAATGTTAATGGTTTGAAATCAGACAACAAGCGTAACTGTCTGGGGGGCGTTATTGAGGGAAAAAATTTTTTCCCGACGTTGGTTTTTACAGGAACAAAAACCAAAAAATCTTTGGGAATTTATAATTCCTTTAATTTGTAGTGTACAGGGTTTTTTTAGCAGAAAGGAAAAGGAGGTGGGGGAAATGTTAAAAAAGAGGCCAGCCCCTTTTCCTTTACAAACCCGTGAAAGGTTTGGGGGAAAGGGGGGGATGGGGGGTTGGGGTGGTTGGGGGATGGGGGGGGGTGGGAGGTGGGATTCTTTGGGGTTTTGGACCGCGGGGGGAGTTTAAATTGCGGAAATAAAAAAACGTTTTTTTTTTTGGGTTTTTTTGGGGGTTTTATATTTAAAGGGTGTCCCCCCCGCCGTCAAAAAATAATCGGGGGGAGGGGTTTGGAAAATTTTTCTTAATCCCGCAAAAGGGTTTTCCCCAAACCCAGGGGGAAAAGGGTTTTTTTTTTTTGGGTTTTTTTTTTTTGGGGGGACCTTTCTGCGGGGTGTGAATGTCATTGGTGTGGGGGGGGGAAAAGAGGTAGGGAGGATGGGCCCTACGTTCATTTTGGAGGGAGTATGCAGCGCGATTTGGGGGGGCATTAAAATTTCTAGGGGGTCCCTGGTTTTGAACCCTTTTGGATCTCTAAATTTTAGTTTTTTTTGGGCCCCTAGGGATTCATGGTGGACGTGGGGTTGGGAGGGGAAATTTCCCGGGGGATACAGGGGTTTCTGGAAAATGGAAAGTTGGGTTCATGAGTAAAAGGAGCGGAGGGAATCTTTTGGAGTGTATGGAAGGAAAAGGTGGGATAAGTGGGGGAGGGGGAAATGATTTTTTTTTGAGTTAGGGGGGGCCAAGGTTGGCAAGGGAAGGTGAGGGACTTTCTATCAGAAGGTTTGTTTGGGGGAAGGAACGGAAAAAGCAACGGGGGAAATTTTGTATTTTTGGGGGAAAACCCAAATGCGGGAAAGTTATTTGATGGTTTCGGGTTTGTAACCCCGGGGGCGGAAAAAAGAAAACTTAAAAACGCCCTGATAGGGGTTTTTCATTTTTCGTAAATTTTTATGCGGCGCGGTTTGCGAGTGGGAAATTTAAAGAGGTTAAATTTTGGGGAAAATCGCCCTTGGCGGTTGTTCCCGCGGGGGAGCAGGGCAAACCCCCGAAAAGGGGGACAGGGAATTTTAAAGGGGGTTGGAAGTGCAGGAGCAATTGGGGCGTTTGCAGGGGGAAAAACATTTTTGACAAATGAGGGAATGAGTTGCTATTTTGGGGTAAAAGGATGAATCGCAATTTTGAAAAAGTTTGGGGTCTCTAAAGAGGCGCCTAAAAAAAAAGGCGTGGAAAAAAGGGTAAAAGTTGTGTTTTAAAGAAAAAAGGGGATCGAATTTTTTTTGAATGGATTGGGATAAGTGAGGAGGAGGATTTTGGGGGTCGGGTAGAGAGTTGAGTGCTGGGAAATCACGGGGAAACGAAAGGGTTTTTTCCCTTTTGATTTCTACAAAGGGAAAATGGGAATGCTAGCCCAATTTTTTAGTGGTAAATTTTTTTAACGAAAAAGAAAAAAGGGGTTAAGAATCGGGGAAAACAAAGGGAAAGGGGGTTGTGGGTTTTGATTCCAAAAAAAAGGCCTTTCGGGGAACTGTGTTCAAAATTTAGGTTGTATCATTATTTTTGGTGATTATAAAATATTTCGAAAATGTTAGGTTTTTAAAAAATTTAAAAGAGTGTTAAAAAAAAGGTATTTGGGTGAAGGGCAAAATGGGGTTACCGGAAGATTTAAAAATTTGTGTGGGGGCAAGGTTTTTATACCCCAGGTTTATTGACGAAAAACGGGAAAGGGTTTAAAGCAGGGGGATTCCTGGCTTTTGGGTGGCCCCGCGGATACGTTGTTTTGGGAGGAGGGTTTATGGAGAGGGAGGGGGGGCTACGTAAGTATTATCCAATGTATGCATGGCGTGATATTTGGGGTCGCTTGAAGGAGTTACGATTGAGGGCCGGGGTACGGGAGGTCATGCATAAATTCCTTCTCAATATATTGCCTTCCGGGAAGTTAGGTAAGACACATATGCAACAGTTAGACAACTTTATTCCGAAACGTTTCGCCTACACAGTAGGCTTCTTCAGTCGAATACAGAAAGTAGGCAGAACAGTAGAGATGTGAAGACGATGTAATCAGTCCATCACCCTTAAAGTCGTAGAATTTGAGGTTGTCAGTCCCTCGGCCTGGAGAAGTTCAGTTCCATAGTCAGGAACTATCTGAAGATTAAGCGACAGTGCGGAGACTTAAATACTGTCGGAAGGAGAGGTGCAGGGTAGTAGTAGTAGTAGTAGTAGTGAGAGGCAACTGAGAGGTCATGTCCCTCTCAGATCCAACCCTTCTCACTTGAAAAGCTTGTCCAAGGTGTTTTCTGTACCAAGATGCCACGTGTTGCAGTGTCTGACAAGATGAACATCAAAATGGTATACAATACCGACAGGTTGTTAGGTAAGACACATATGCAACAGTTAGACAACTTTATTCCGAAACGTTTCGCCTACACAGTAGGCTTCTTCAGTCGAATACAGAAAGTAGGCAGAACAGTAGAGATGTGAAGACGATGTAATCAGTCCATCACCCTTAAAGTCGTAGAATTTGAGGTTGTCAGTCCCTCGGCCTGGATAAGTTCAGTGCACCTCTCCTTCCGACAGTATTTAAGTCTCCGCACTGTCGCTTGATCTTCAGATAGTTCCTGACTATGGAACTGAACTTATCCAGGCCGAGGGACTGACAACCTCAAATTCTACGACTACAAGGGTGATGGACTGATTACATCGTCTTCACATCTCTACTGTTCCTGCCTACTTTCTGTATTCGACTGAAGAAGCCTACTGTGTAGGCGAAACGTTTCGGAATAAAGTTGTCTAACTGTTGCATATGTGTCTTACCTAACAACCTGTCGGTATTGTATACCATTTTGACCTTCCGGGAAGGTTTTAGCGAATAGACGTGTGCATGAGGGTAAGGAGCGTTGTGTGTGTGGGGATATTCACACGGCTTTCCACGCAGTGTATTTTTGTGAGAGATTGGAAGCGGTAAGAGTGTGGTTTAGCAGAGTTATACATATGCTGGGAGGTGGGGGAATTAGTGTCTTAAGAGCGTTAAGTTTAGATGTGGGGGGGGGGAGGGTTGCCGGTACAAAGGGCAATTGGATATCTAGTCACTGACTTTGTATATACTTCATGGGCCTGCAGACACGTATCAGCAAGAGAGGATCAGGGCGCTGGCAGCGATTTTTTATGGTACACAGCAGAGGAATAGAGAGATTGCTGGAGGTAGATGGCTTTCGAATTTTTCGGTGGGATATTGTAATTTCCATATGCGTGATTTATGGGCATTAGCACCGTAAAGGGTAGACGTGGCTGGCCTTTTCGTGTGTGGGCGAGGGTGACTGTTGTACGATAACCTTTTATAATACACATCTTTTGTAGCAGAATTAACACATGCTATATTGATATTGTCGTCAGTATGATGACTTAAGGTTAGATTTGAAACTATAAGGGTTTGAGCAATCCCTGGCACACGTTGGCGACCCTAGTCGCTATTAGTTGTACACTGATGTACCCTAGGGTCAACATTTACGATAACTATTAATTTTCGCAATGATTTATTTTTTGCTTCAAAATAGGGAAATAAGGTTTGAATGTGTTGTAACTAGATCGTTTTGGACTGTACGTGTAATGTTAAATCTTTTACTTGCGGCTGTTTTGCCTAACGTTTAGGTTAATGTTCTGTATCCTTTTAAAATTTGTAGGTTGTATGACAATTGCAGTGCAACTTGTGCAAGGGGTCTTATTCAATAGAGCAGTGGGGGGGGGGGGTGAGTGCTGACATAAATCGTAAGCTTTGTTTGTGTTAATGGGTTTGTTCCGTGCTGAGCTCTCGCTATTTTATTCTATTCTGTTCTGCGGGACGTATTATGGTGGTATGTCTTGGCAATTTTATTGAAGGCTTAGGTTTGCCTTTTGTTTCATTATTGTAATGTATAATGTTTTTATTCCTATGTTTATCATATCTCCTGTGTGCTTTGTGCACGGGGGTTTTATTGTACAGTGTAACAGGAGTGTATTGTAGGTTTAGACTCTGTTAATGTATTTTTTGAGCGGGTGTTATCATGCTCTTGTCATTGTTAGGTGATGGTTTACCCTTTAATACGATAAGATTGTAACACTTAGGGTATGATGGGGGTTGACGGTAGATCATTGTATTCGCAAATGGCTAATTATTGTATTATTTTATTTTTTTATATCTTGTACTGTGTCTCTTTTTTTTTTTTAAATTAATATGTATCGTGAGGTTTTGCAATTTTTTCTTTCTGCAAGGCTAGGCACTCAATACAATGTTTGCTGTTTGTTTATGATGTGGACGGATCTTGTTAATGTAATTTGACTACAGGAAATACTTTATAACCAATGTTAGAAATCAAACTGTTCCATATTTACATAATGTACTTATTGCACTTGCAGTTTGTTTTGTAAGTCGTGAGGCAGTTATAACCTTCACCATTTTAAGTTTTGGGAACAGATGTATCATTGTAGTTTATGCTTCATATTCTTACGTGGTGGAAGATTTATACTTTTGGATAGCATTATAGATGTGTTAGGGTTAACTTAATTTATTGTGCACTCTTGTGGTTCTAATTTTATGTTGTACCTTTCAGATAGGGGGAGGTTCTGTCTGGGGAAGGGGGGGGTTCTGTCTGGGGAAGGGGGGGTTCTGTCTAGGGAAGGGGGGATTTAGTTTGCAGGGTTACGGTATGTAACATACTGTGCTCTTTTGAGTTATTACCTTATGACGTTAAGTCATAGTACAGAATATCTGGTTTTACTTTTGATGTAGTTAGTACGGAAGTTTGTATCAATTCTCTCCTTAATTTGGTTACTGTTTGTGTTTTCATTAGATAATATTTGTTACATGTATAATTATTTATATTTGTATGTGGTATTATATGGCCATGGAAAGTTTATTACATTTGTTGACGGATAAGCCTGTTTGTTTTTTTATGTGCTGTGATGTACTATTTAAATGAAATATATAAAAAAAAAATTGTTAACTAAAGACCAACCTTCCTCCTGACCTAAGTCCCCAGGATATAATCCCCCACACGCATAAGCATGGACTTTTCCTTATTAACCGTCATCCCCGTTGCTCTCCCGAAAAGATCCACCAATTCACCCACTTTTCGTAAATCCTGTGATCCCCTGTATAAAATCGTAGTGTCGTCCATACATCCTACGATTCCTGCGTTTACCCCCCCCCCTCGCCTCTCACTCACATTTACACTCCCCCGTACAGCCCTGAAAAAGGGGTCCTGAATTAATGCAAACAGAATCTGCGACACAAGACACCCCTGTCTCAAACCCCTTTGCATTCCAACTAATTTCCCCAACCTGCCATTTACCTGTACCTTAAACGTAGCTTGCTCGTACAAAGCCATTGCCCATCTTACTATTTCTTTCCCAAATCCTTTCCACTGCATAATTTTCCACAAAGCCTCACGCTCCACACAATCGTATGCCGCGTGCCAGTCCAGAGCCAATATTTCCCCTGCCTTACCCTTCCCACTTTCCTCAATAAACCTACGTATTATGCCTTGACCCACACACATTGATCTCCCGGGTATCCCATATTGCCCTTCATTCAATACCTTCTCTAACACCCTCTTAATCCTATTACCTAGCATTTCTGCAAAAATTAATATAATCGCCACACATTAATGATATCGACCTATAGTTATGTATACAGTTTCCCGACGCCTTTTTCGGAATCATAACCACAACACGTGTTTTTTGTTGTACCCCGAGGCGTCCACTATCTTTCATAGTATTAAATAAAACCACTAAAAATTCACGGAGACATTCCCCGGTGATTTCCCAGCGTTCATACTCTCAACAGCTATTCTAAACCTCCTCACTTATAGGTCCGTTCAAATTCATTCGATCCTTAATCTCAAGATCGCAACATACCCATTCACCCATGTCTCCTATTACTTCTTTTGAAATTCCCACTTTTATGTATTGCGCCTCATACCATGCATCTACATAGCATCCCATGCCCTCAGTGGACGTAATGAGTTGTCCCCCTACGATACGTTCCCAATTGCTCCTGAACTTCCAATTCCATTATTTCTGTCTCCCTTCGACGCCTTGCCCTGCTCCCTTAAAACAAATGCCGAAGGACGATCACCCCATAATACCTCATATATACCACTCGCTATCCGGGCCGCATCAAAATTATGATTGTGGATATCCCCAATTAGTTGTTTAAAACTTTCAATTTCAGCCACCGGATACACCCCCCTGCCATTCACATAACATTCCTGCAGTTGTCCTTCCAGATAGTGCAAAAACCCATATTGCATTCTCCGTTCTTCGACACCACTCTTCTGATAGAAGTCCCTCACCTTCCTTTTCCGATTGTGTCCCACCATTCAATAACGTCATCCCCTCCCCGACATTCATTCCACCAATCCTTCCACACTCTCGCAAATGACTCCCTTAAACTTTTTTTTATGCATTAACCCAACATTCAATTTCCAGAAACCCCTAAAACGCCTTGGTAATCCCACCCAATCCACATCCGCCATAACTCCTCTATGATTGGAGTAACTCACATTTAAAGCGCAAACATTTCGGACCTTAATTCCTCTAGAAACATATATTCGATCCAATCTCGCTGCATACTCCTTCCTAATAAACGTGTGCAGTCCCCCCACCTCATCCCCCCACATCCATAACATTCACACTCCTCAGTAAATCCCCTAAAAACCCTGAAAAAATACCCCGTCCTCTAGGCTCTACATCTTTGCGACGATCAATGCAATTCCAGTCTCCCCCAATAATCGTTACGCCTGGCAGCGACCTTAAATGGTACACCAAAACGTCCCTAAAAAAAAACATTTTTAATACGCATATCACTTTCCGCTGGCCCGTAAACACCAATGAATCCCACTTGCACCCCACCCCATGCGCCAACCACCCGCACCACCCTCCCCTCCTCTCCAACCTCACATTTTTGTAGAGAAAACGGGCTGACCTCTTTTATTAAACACTGCCACACTCCTTCAATCTACTAGAACAACCCATGTACACCACATAATCAGGAATTATCAATTCCCCTAAAGATTTATAATTATGTTCCTGTAAAAACACTACATCAGGAACGTATTTCCTTAATAGCATCTCCAGACATTTGCGCTTATTATCGACTTTATCCGTTAATATTTAAAGTAATGCACCTGAAGATTTCATTGGCGGTTTACCCTTAGATATCTTTACATTCCTAACGACCTTGCGGCACTCCCCACCTCTTCCCCCACGCCCCCCTATGCCTTCTTTCTCATGCTGAACACTTTTAGATCCGCCCGTATCTCGACGGGTCTCGTCTTTCCATGCTTTTTTCCCAGATCTTTGGCCGGGAGTTAAGCCAGCGTCACTATCCGTTATCACCGCAGCCCTCTTGCGGCAACTACGATCAATGCTCAGATCGTCCTCTGAACTATTATCCCTGTGTACCTCCACAATGACAACCTGCTGTTCCGCAACCGGCCCTATGTCACCTCCTTCCTCCTCCTGTGTGCTTGCATCCTCCATTCCTCCCGATTTCCATCGTACGCCGAAGCATTTAACAAAAAATCAAAGCCTCTTGAAGGGATGCCTCCATAATATCCTGGGGAGGTACGCATACCTCTCTGATATCGCCGACACCAAGCCTTCGTTTTCCCCAACGCCAGGTCGAGTCAAACAAACAGGTGACTCCTCTTGTTCCCCCACGACCTCCTCACTCCACAGTTTTCCAGTCGAAGATGCACGCTGTGTGGCCACAGCGTATGACTGCGGCGCTGCTGCCCCATCTATCCTCGTTGCAACCCTCTGTTCTTCCACGCCTCGTAGGCATTGTGCTGCAATGTGATCGTACGTCCCACAAATCGGGTTTAAGCATATCGATTACTCAAGGTTTTTAAGTCTGGATGTAGTCTGTTCCCAGATTCAAGAGCAGCACGTTAATACTTCGGAACAATGCTCTTCTCCGACTGAGGGACTGACCACCTCAAAACTTTAAGGGTGATGGACTGATTACATCGTCTTCAAGTCTCTTCTGCTTCTATCAACTTTTCTGTACTCGACTGAAGAAGCCTACTGTGTAGGCGAAACGTTTCGTAATAAAGATACCTAACTGTTGCATATGTGTCTTACCTAACAACCTGTCGGTATTTTATACCATTTTAATGTTCAAAATATGAAGTAAATTAAACTCTCTTAATTTTTATATAGTGAGAGACATGAACTTATCTTTCTGTTGTCTGATATAAAGATATTTATGTGATCAATGGTGTGTCTGACACACTGTGTCGGGAGTTTACTCTTTTTAATCGCGAATCTTCAGTAACAGCTTTGGAGTTGTGGATCTGTTCAGAATAAGTTTCAGAGTTCGAAATGTTTTTCAGGAACAGCTTCGCAGCTGTGAATCTGTCATGTATAGCTTTGAGCTTTGAATCTGCTCATAAACATTTTCGGAGCTTTGAATCTGTTCAAGTACAACTTCGAGGGCTTTGAATCTCCCCATGAACAGTTAGGAACTCTGAACTTCATAACAGCTTGGAACTCCTAATCTGTTCAGGAACAATTTAGAGCTCCAAATTACTCTGGCATATTATTGCTTTAATGATAATACACAGCCGATAAGTGGATAAATAATACTCATTCACATATGTAAAACCTGGTATACCTTTATTGTGAGACATTTACATAAATAATGATACCCAAGGTTTGTAAATGTATGTTATTCATTTATCCAGAAAGATCTTCGGAGCTCCGAATCGAAATATTTCAGACCACCATTTGCTCAGTATGTCAGAGGGACACTAGTCTGCATGACTCTCTTCATGCTCAGCTATTTTAATAAACAGAATTACGTACGAGGATGTATCTCGACGATCACCGGGAGATATATTGTATATCAGTGTGTATATATAGTGAGAGTGTATTTTTTTTTTTTTTACATTTGATATAAAGCGTTAATGAGCTTCGTGTATTAGATGGTCTTGACACATAACCAACAAACATACAAATAAATGTTAGCCACTTTAATTTAGCAACAAAATAGTGTAGATGCATGTTTGATATAAACATCTGTTTATGTAACATTAGATGTTTGTAGATGGAAAAAAGTTTGTAGACGAAAATTAATCGTAGACGAAGTGTTTATAAGCGAAATGGATCAAGATGTACTTTATTTCCTTTGTGCTTTTATGTATATTCTATAAAGTGTGTTGGATATAAATATATTAAATACTTTGGTGCTTATAATGCTTGTCAGGAATCAGGACAAGTGTTTGCTGACGCGGGTCTTAGTAATATGATCACCCGCAGTTGGAGCTTTTGGTCATCTGGTCGAGGCCTCCCGCTGGCTTACTGGTTCACCCCCTTAAAAATTATAGTAAGTAAGTAAGTAAGTAAGTAAATTTATTCAGGTATACACAATACAGTTACATAGAATTATCATACATAGCAGCATATGTGTAGAGAACCTGGGATAACCCAAAAAAGTCAGACAGAGTGACTTATTTCCATTGGGGTCCTTTACTTATAAGTACTTAGGGCGAAGTGCTAAGTAAGATAAGTAAGATAACTGCTATTTTTATAAGTGCTCCTCCGGGTTAAGTTAGAGTTTATTGAATTGGTTTATCTTACTAACAGTATTAAAACAAAACTTCCTTCCAGTTGGTTTATAAAATAGCCGAGACGACTGTATAAACCCCTTTAATAAATAAGAATTTACAATTATATGACAGTCATGTTGCCTATTATCACCTAAATAATTTATTCGGGAAATTATTTTTCCCGTGTACAAGATAATAAGGTTGTTTTTATAATATATAATGTGAAGTGTCTTGTGTGACGGCGAGGATCTTCATGACGACCGCGAGGTGTTTGTAGACCCAGCTGGAGCACCTGGGCCCCAGCACCACCTGGGTCCCAGCACCTCCTGGGTCCCAGCACCACCTGGGCCCCAGCACCACCTGGGGACCAGCACCACCTGGGGACCAGCACCACCTGGGGACCAGCACCACCTGGGCCCCAGTACCACCTGGGCCCCAGCACCACCTGGGTCCCAGCACCACCTGGGTCCCAGCACCACCTGGGTCCCAGCACCACCTGGGTCCCAGCACCACCTGGGCCCCAGCACCACCTGGGTCCCAGCACCACCTGGGCCCCAGCACCACTGCCCCAGCACCACCTGGGCCCCAGCACCACCTGGGCCCCCAGCACCACCTGGGCCCCAGCACCACCTGGGGTCCCAGCACCACCTGGGCCCCAGCACCACCTGGGCCCCAGCACCACCTGGGCCCCAGCACCACCTGGGCCCCAGCACCACCTGGGGTCCCAGCACCACCTGGGCCCCAGCACCACCTGGGTCCCAGCACCACCTGGGCCCCAGCACCACCTGGGTCCCAGCACTACCTGGGCCCCAGCACCTGGATCCCAGCACCACCTGGGCCCCAGCACCTGGGCCCCAGCACCACCTGGGCCACAGTATCACCTGGGCCCCAGCACCACCTGGGGTCCCAGCACCACCTGGGCCCCAGCACCACCTGGGGTCCCAGCACCACCTGGGCCCCAGCACCACCTGGGGTCCCAGCACCACCTGGGCCCCAGCACCACCTGGGTCCCAGCACCACCTGGGCCCCAGCACTACCTGGGTCCCAGCAGCACCTGGGCCCCAGAAGCACCTGGGCCCCAGAACCACCTGGGCCCCAGCACCTGGGCCCCAGCACCACCTGGGCCACAGTATCACCTGGGCCCCAGCACCACCTGGGGTCCCAGCACCACCTGGGCCCCAGCACCACCTGGGTCCCAGCACCACCTGGGCCCCAGCACCACCTGGGTCCCAGCACCACCTGGGCCCCAGCACCACTTAGGCCACAGCAGCACCTGGGCCCCAGCAGCACCTGGGCCCCAGCACCACCTGGGTCCCAGCACCACCTGGACCCCAGCACCACCTGGGTCCCAGCAGCACCTGGGCCCCAGCACCACCTGCCGTCTACCATCATAGAAAGGTGAATTTCATTTTAGTGTGTGAAGGCAACATAAACATCAGCTCCACTACATCCTGAGAATTATTTACATGACATAAACTGTTGTGTAAATTTAATTTTTATGTAAATTTTCCAACACTGACTTGTGCAATGGAGGTATTTATTTCTGGCCTATGACACAAAATGATATTTTTGGTCGACAAACCAAATGTAATCAAACCCAAGCTAGCCAAAAATGTATTAGAAAAAGAGTTTAATTTGAACATAAGAAAGAAGGAACACCGCAACAGGCCTACTGACCCATGCGGAGCAGGTTCATGTTCCTTCCCCCTCTCCCGGATTAGACCAATGACCCACTCAGTCTGGTCACCTCCACTCAAGGAAGGAGCACGGCACCAGACCCAGCAGCACAAGCTAGTCAGGTCCAACTCACACCCACCCACACCCATTCATGTATTTATCTAACCTTTTTTTTAAAACTACACAACGTTTTAGCCTCAATAACTGTACTCGGGAGTTTGTTCCACTCATCCACAACTCTATTACCAAACCTGTGATTTCCTGTATCCTTCCTGAATCTGAACTTTTCCAACTTGAAACCATTGCTGCGAGTCCTGTCTTGGCTGGAAATTTTCAGCACGGTATTTACATCCCCTTTATTTATTCCTGTTTTCCATTTATACACCTCGATCATATCCCCCTAATTCTACGCATTTCGAGAGAGTGCAGATTCAAGGCCCTCTGTCTATCCTCATAGGGAAGACTTCTGATATATGGGATCATCTTTGTCATTTGTCATCCTCCTCTGTACGTCTTCCAGAGCATTTATATCCATTCTGTAATACGGTGACCAGAACTGAGCAGCATAGTCTAAAAGAGGCCTAACCAAGGATATAGAGAGTTGAGAACAACCTGAGGACATCTATTCTTTATACTTGTAGATATGAAGCCAAGAATTCTGTTAGCTTTATTGCGAACACTAATGGACTGTTGTCTTGGTTTTAGATTACTGCTAACCAGAACTCCTAAATCCTTTTCGCAATCAGTAGTATTAAGATCTACATTATTTAGTTTATATGTGGCATGGTTATTTAACTGTCCAACATTTAGAACTTTGCATTTGTCTACATTAAACTGCATCTGCCACTTCTCCGACCATTGCATCAATCTATTGAAATCATCCTGGAGTGCTCTAGTGTCCTAATTAGAATGAACTGGGCGGCCTATTTTGGTGTTATCAGCAAATTTGCTTATGTCGCTATTTATTCCCTCATCAATGTCGTTTATGTAAACTGTGTACATCAAAGGGCCCAACACTGACCCCTGAGGAACACCGCTTGTGACGTGCCCCCATTCTGATTTCTCCTCATTTATGCAAACTCTCTGCTGCCTATTTATCAGCCATGCCTCTACCCAGGAAAAAAATTCTCCTCCTATTCCGTATATCTTAAGTTTCCTCAATAGCCTCTGATATGGAACTCTATCAAAAGCCTTACTGAAGTCCATATACACAATATCATATTCATTACCATGATCTACCGCCTCAAACACCTTAGTGAAAAATGTTAGTAAATTCTTAAGACAGGAACGCCCTTTTGTAAAACCGTGTTGAGATTCATTAATTAATCTGTACCTATCAAGATGGCTACGAATTGCTTCGGCAATTATTGATTCCATAAATTTTCCCACTGTGGAGGTAAGGCTTATTGGTCTATAGTTCGAAGCCAAGGACCTGTCACCTGCCTTGTAAATAGGTATTACATTTGCCATTTTCCACTTATCAGGCACTATGCCAGTTTGGCTGATTTAGGTTAGGTACCAGAGTCCAATTTTTCCCTATTGATACCGCCATTGCACTACCATTTGTACATTAATAAAATATATAATAAAATCTAGACAACTAACGTATAACTTGGGATTCTTCCTGACGTTTTAAATAAAGGTTACAAGTTTCAGTTCTTCAGGTTGTTGATCAAGGGAATATTTCGGATTCTTTCTGAAGTTGTCTATGACAGGTATAACTTGGGATACTTCCTGAATGTGTGGATGAATGTGGGATACTGAAGGTGTCGGTGAAGGGATAACTCAGGATACTTTCAGAAAGGAAGGAAGCTATAACTGGGAATGAAGGTTGAAGTTGGAAGGTATGACTGCGGACTGACCGTGCCAGCTGAGAAGTATACATGGGAGTGGGACTTGTGCATAATAAGTCTTTGTTTACGTTGCAGGTAAGTGAAAACTGACACGTCGTCGAGGGACAGTTGGTACATCAGAAGGTAAGTAGATGTTTTACAAAAGTTGCAGCAGACACAGCTATTGTTCCGCTGAGGAGAATAAGTTAATGTGTGGAGCGAAATACGAATATTTGCAATGAGGATAAAATGGAATAGTTTGCATAACCCTTCATTACAAAGAGCTCCGCTTCCTCCCTCGCTAAGAGGTCAGCAAAATTCTCTACTTTCCATAACAGTGGATGTGGACCCGGGATGTCTTGTTCATTGCCAGAGAGGATATGGAAGACCTCAGGTCATTATCTTTATTAAGGAGGGAAAGGAAGACCCCATGTCCTTGCCTTTGTCAGGGAGGACATGGAAGACTCCATGTCCTTGCCTTTGTCAGGGAGGACATGGAAGACCCCATGTCCTTGCCTTTTGTCAGGATGGACATGAACTCATTCCCTCCTGCGAGTCAATTTTCAACACTGCTTCACAAGCTCCTCGTGTCCACGTAGCAGAAATTTGCCGACACATTCGCCTGGTGACATAAACGGTAACTAATCGTATTTATCACTTCGGCGGCGCTGGTCACGAATCTGTTCATCATCTCGTCACGCCGTAGATTAATTTTTGTATTTTTTTTTTAAATTTACTGTTTTTCAATCTGGGAGTTGAGACTATCCACCACCCACCAGATGGCACCCTTGTACAACACCTGTGTCTCTTCTAGGATTCCATGGTCTTGCTGTTTCCATTAGATCAATGGTATAACATCAGGCTAATGTACGTTACAACATCATGGAATCTTAAGATTTATAAGTGTTGCACACGCTTTTTATTCATCACATTTTCGGTATTACGTCAGAGAATGTTCTCGCAACACAAATTCGGGATGCGACCCTGAGTTTAGGAACTCCCGTTTTAGCTTTTGAGAGCAGGGTGGTCAACCTTAAAATGTTGGCTTATTTGGGCATGAGGTTCGCGGGTCACAAATGGTAATTTTCTTCCAAAAAACGTAATAGCATGTAAGACTAGCGGCACTAGCCTACACAATGGATAGGTTCACATATTATGGCCACAAAACACACTGCAAACATTTCTGGTGTAACAGAGCAGCTTGCAATCCTAACAGGCCGCCGCTTCATTGTAATGAATACCTTTAACTGCATTTTGTTTTGACTGGTTACTTGATGTGGCAGGGTAAATATACAAATTTATTCCTCGAAGTTCGATGAAAATGAATAAAACTGATAACTAATGGATTGAAATGTGGTAAAAGTAAAATGAATAGAGCAAATTACTATTATACTAGTGCTGATTTTATGGTTGTCTAGTAATGGGAAGTCTACATTAACTGGAAGAATGTATCATTATCTGTGTTCATGGTAGTCGTGGACGAGTCTCCAGTGTGTCATTTCCCACTTAGTCTCGGGTCTTTGATTTCAGTTGTTTTATCATTAAAAGTAATTCTACATAAAAGTTCACTGCAGAATATTGAGTGTATCTTGAGTTTAAAATAATTTAGACTGGCAAAAATAATCGTTGCAAACCTGTTTCAAGAAACTACGAAAGCTTTTATCTTTCTGGTCAGCAAAAATGGGCAAGACTAGATAACAGAGTTCATGCTGAATAATTGTCTTTCTACTGAACTTGTGCTGGGATTGTTATATAAGTGGAGACTCTAGACTTCACCTGTCGTATCCAAATCTCTCTCAGTTCAACAATTAGTTTCATTTTTCCGTAAAACATGAAAAGGATGCCAGATATCTTCCTTTATTTGGCGACAAGAAGTCAGTGCTGCATGACCCTTGTCGGTTTAGCGCTTTCTTTGATTATAATAATTTGACAAGAAGCATAATAATGTGCAAGAATTGCAAGATCATTCTTCCTAAAACACAAACGTTGAGTACCTGCGAGTGAGTTGCGGTGTTGTGCTGGTTGATCTTGATATAATTGTGTGTCGCAAAGTTCCACATACTAATTGAACGATATTTTTCCTTAGGGCAAAGAAATAAAAGAACGTTTTCCTAGCGGTCTGGTACCTGACATTTGAATGCTATGTTAGATACCTTCCGCATTCAGTTTAAGGAAAGAAATGAATTTCCTACCTGAGGTTTGTAATTATCTCTAAATTTCCCAGGCAACACTTACCATCACATATCTCAACACTAATATCTTGATACCTTAAACATTTTGGTGAAATATGCGGTTTAGTTGAATGCAATTTAATCTATTTTCTCTCTTTTTCTGTACAACCGCAACTAATCCTCCTTCACTGCCAGTTTATTATTCTTGTACCGTCAGATTTTAGATCATCCAAATTCACTTACAGTTGACTCAAGTTCTGCATAAATACCTGAATATTTTTCATAACCTGGAATTTTCATTCCGATTCCTTCATGTAGCCAGAAATGCTCACCTTCAGTACGTGTAAATGTTGTTGACTGTATTTCCTCCAAAATCAACGAAAAGGCTTTCATATATTTAGTGTTTTGGCGGAAATATGTTTATTCATTTTACTTAGTCTTCTTGCAATTGTTTGAAAAGACATTGATACACTTACAAATTTTCCGGCAATATTATTTTTTTCCCCGATCGATTGTAAGATTTTCCCTGCAAACTTATCGTGTGTCCCATATCCGAGTAACTTTTTCGTAAAGCAACAGAGAAAGTTTATATGATGTCGTAAAATTTGTAATTTGCTCTTTGTAAAAGTTAGAGAGTGTAGCGTCTTGTATGTGATGTTTGCTTCTGATGTTCATTATACCATCAGTTATCAGTTCATAATTTACGTATATACTAGACATATTCTGTTCCGTGTTCTATGATGCTGCTTAATATGTCCAAGTACGCGAAAATAAGAGCAGACACATTACTGGACTAAGAAATGATAACAAAATAAAAGGTCACAGTGGCGAAAAGTCGCTGTCAGTTAATGTCATGATTGCGCAATGGTGTCGTATTTTCTCCTGTTATGTTCTTTAAACAGAGCATCAGCTTATAGGCAGGGATAACATAAGAGCTCTCTATTAGTAGGTATCCTGGGAGGGGATACCTTATAATAGTTGTTTCAATTTATAACCTAAGAATACCTCATCCGATCCGTTTCAAATTTTTATGGCTGTTGTGGAAATTTATTGAGTTCGAGAAATCCCACAGGATCATTGTCCCACAGGATCATTGTCCCACAGGATCATTGTCCCACAGGATCATTGTCCCACAGGACCATTGTAACAAGCAGTAGAAGCCTTTAAAATCCACGCAGACAAACAGCGGAAGTCATGAGTCATCATATAATTCATGAAAGGGTTACACTAATTTGATAATTACAGATTTTAAGTAGAATTGGTGTGTTGCAACTAATAACTGAATTAAAATGTGTAATTTTAGGCTTTAATATATTTACATTAATAGAGATATTAGATAAGTAGAGACATCTACCGGTGCTCCAATGAACTAATGAGGAAGAAGGGCGCTGGCAGCCATCTTTTGGGACAAGGACCCGTAGCAACAAGAACTCCCTACGAGTTACTAGCTCAGGGACCCATGTGATTTTTCAAAGTTATCTGGCAGGTAACGTCGTTCTACAGAGGCCTTCTAACGAATTTGTGGATACAAGTCTCTGCTCCCGACCCGTTATGTAACCTCTAGCGACATGGCCACAATACTGGGTGGGGAAATCAGGGATAGTTAACTTACGGTTATTAAGTGTGCGAATGACAACGATCAAGTAATTTTTAATTGATATTGACCTATTACAATTTTACTCCTGAAAGTGTTGTACAAGCCACTTGTGAAACTGAGATGGTGGGAGTCTTGGGGGACGGTGTCAACAGTCCTTGCTAGAGAGAGCTTAGAACGCAATTACCCTCCAATCCTCCCTTCCCATTCCATCCACTCCATCTCCCCCTTTTTTTCTTTCCTACCAACTCCCAACTTTTCCCCTTTTCCCCATCCCGTTTGTAGCCTCTTGGGTCCTCCCCTCTGGCATTACGCTCCATTAGGTTCCTCGGGTGTGGTGTAGTTTGCCGTGGAATCAGGATTATCTGGAGGCCCCCTGCTCCCTTTCCGAATTTCCGAGAAGTGGATGGAGTGTCCTGCAGATGACGGGTGTACCTCCAAAGACTGCCTTTCGGATCTGGGAGGTAACAACCGAAGGAGGTATGCTTTGTGGCGGATTTCCGACCGTCCTTTTGTCTAGAAATACAGACAGGAGTAGCAGCCCAGCCACCGTGGAGAGAAGACGTCGTCGTTCCTGCTCTGCAGCTGAGCAACTCTGAACACTGTTGCTCGAGATTTTTCTTGAGTTATCCTGAGTAATTCTTCACCAGAGCTGAGAGGAAACTTGCTTGCAGTTACTTCGAGCCCCATCCCATCAAGAGGGTAAGGCGGTGACTTGCTTGCTTGTTCACCCCTCTCATCCCCATCCCCCCATCCTTCCCCATCCTCCCCCATCCTCCCCTCACCCAAACATCAACACTGGCCCACACACTAACACACTACATACATTGCTATCCTTCTGACTTTCCTATCTTCTTCTTTTTCGGCAACTTCGCTTTGGCGAGTTAACACAAGGCATTTTGACCATCCGGTAGCCCGTGTGGTTTTTTAAAACCCGGCCGATCTTTGCCTTGGGCCCTTTCCCCTCACTACTCGAGGGAAGGCTATCTTAGGGGCTGACCTTCATAAGTCAGCTGAAATAGGATGTTAGGCTAACATTAAGGAAAGATCCCTTTTTGTTAAGAAACTCCTCTGCCAGATGTTCCTTCCTAGACATCATGGCGAGGATACGAGTAAGATTACGTATTGATGGAAATCAAATGTCGATGAAAGATTCTAGCATGTATTTTCTCGAACTCAACTGTTGCTCCAGTGGATGTTTTTCAAACCCACGCTGGAGCAGTACTTCTCCTCTCTTCGGAAGAAGAGTTACTTCAACTACTGAAGCATGATGTCCTTGAAAAACTGAAGACTTCTGGTGTTACCCCAGTTGCACCTGACAGCTATCAAGCTCAGAGGACTGTGTTTGTGGCCAGAATCAACAGTTTTATGAAACATAACACTGTGAATGAAATTGTTGAGGACATTAATACAGAGAATTCTGAATTTAGGGCTGTAGAAGCACACAAATTCTCTAATCCTAACAACAACAAGGTAACCTTAAAATTAATACTCGAGACACCTGAGGAGGCCAAACTTGTGTCAAAATGGCTTCAAATGTTTTGGCATCAGATGTACACCTGACCAAATCTCTCTTGAACGATTTGTCAGTGTGACACAATGTTTTAAATGTTATGCTTTTGGGCACAACACCAACAAATGCAGTACTCAAGGGCAAATTTGTAGCATTTGCTCTGGCCAACATTCTTATCGAGATTGTAATAATAAAAATACACCCAAATGTGTCCTCTGCAACGCAAAACATCATGCTGTTTCTGCTATTTGTCCTGAAAGGAAAAAGGAAATGCAGAAAATTATTGAAGCAAAGAAACTGTCCACTTCAAAGAAGACCACTCCCCAGGCACCGCCAACGATGTCCCAAACTTCCTTCCCAGCTCTGCCTGGATCAAGTGGGACTCCTCGGGTCTCTACCAATGGTTTCCAATTTTGGAATTCTGCCCCTCTTGGAGCGCCCCAATCTAACCCTCACCTACAACATACACAATCGCAACAACAAGGTTCAGTCTCGTCTATGTCTCAGGTATCCACAGCTGGGGATATGACGAGAGCACAACTAATGTATATGCTGGCCAAAGACATAGCAGGTGGTGACATTCAACTCTGCTCTCAGGTTTTAAATGATCTGTTAATGGCTAATGGGATCACTCCCATCACTATCCCAGAAAATGTGAAGGCTATTATGACCCAGCCTTCTCATAACAAGAAGTATGTACCCTACTCTACATCTAAAAATAAGCCTAAGTCATCCCTGGCCCAGGGATCGCCCACCTCGCATACCCAGGTTGTCAACTCCCCTCAACCCGATAAGTCAACACCTGAACATAACAATGCCCCAGAAATTGGTGCCTACTCTCCCGCTATTGAAGCTGATCCTGTTGAACAGGAACTTTCCCAGGATAACTCACCTTGCCTACCTAATTTTCCCTTGGAGCCTCCACAGTCTCCCATACTCTCACGAGCCTCTGCTTCCTGTAACTGGGAATATCATACCTCAGTTTTCTGATGATTACTCTAACGATTCTAATGAATCTGTTAATATTACTACCTCTAGTGAAGATGATGGCATTTTTAATACACAAGCACCTACGCAGAAGTTCCCTCCTCCCCTTGACGAATCCAGCAGGGACAGTGTGGATACCAAACATGACACTACTTGCAGGCGTTCAGACCGCAGTACACGAGCGAAGTGCAAGAAATAATGGGGATTACAATTTTCCAACTTAATGTTCAACATTTCTTTAATAACCGTTACCTCCTTGAGGTTGAACTACATAATTACAATCCCGATGTTATACTCTTGAACGAGACAGCTGCAAGAGTTGATCAACATATTAAATTACGTGGTTACTCTACTGTGGAGAAATCGAGAGGACCCTTTAGTGGTGTAGCCATCTTAGTTAAATTAGGCTATACATTTAAAAATATTCATGTTGATGAAGATAACATTCTTGCAATAGAAATGACAACGTCTCATGGACAACTAGTGATAGCAACTGGATATTTTCCCCCGAGACAATATATAGAGTCAATTCCTCTACATAGGATATTAAGCAGAAATATTCCAACAATTCTAGCGGGAGATTTTAATGCTCATCACCCTGCCCTCTTCAACTGTGGAGCTGGTATTCCACTGGGTGACTTAAAAGGAAAACAACTCTTTAATATCATGACAGCTAGAAACTTGTCATTTCAAGGCCCATTCTTTAAATCGTACATTGGACCTCATCCAGGGACACCAGATGTAGTACTGACAAACAGAGAATGTGACATCTTTCACTGTCGTATATCTCCTGGTGGAAATGTAGGATCTGACCATATCTCTGTTATAATACAACTACAAACTTCTCCATTTAGAATCCCTGTACCTCCTAAACCCAATCTTAACACCCTAGGATTTGACCCCTTCAGGACATTTCTGGGTGACGATGAAATTGTGTCATTGGAAAATCTACCTTCCACTGCAATTGATGATGCAATCAGGTCCCTGCATAATCGAATAATTGAAGCTACTAATGCAACTTGTCAATTAGCTTCCACAAAGATTTACCAACAATATAAACCTACTAGGGAAAAATTTGAGACAATTTAAGAAATTATCAAGCAGAATGTCGAAGGCATCTTCAAACGCGACAACCACCAGCAGCTACACTGCCCCCGATTAAGGCAAGAATTAAAATTTAAAATGATTAGTCATCACAAAAGGGACTTATGAAAATTGCTAGTTCTTCAAGCTAATCAGTATAAACGTGAACCAGCAAAATTTTGGAGTAAGATCCGACAACTTTTAGGGGCAAAGCATAAGGCTCCTAACTACCTAGTTCATACCTTCACTGATGAGGATGATGAAGATGTTGAAATTAAACTTGACGATCCACAGGACCAGGCTAATTTGATGGGTGATGTATGGGAGAAAATTCTCTCCCACAATAACAGTCGTCAATTTAACAATAATCATTATCAGTTGGTAAATGAATGGAGAGATGAGAACTTGGATGACCTACAACCACTACCTTCCATCGATACTTCAACTCTTGAAGATACCCACCCGCTTACTAGACCTATTACATTACTAGAGATTAGTCAGGTTATTGGAAGAAGGAGAAATAGAGCCCCTGGCCTCTCTGGAAAAACAATGAAACAAAGTACCTACCTAGAAAATGCAAACAGTCCTTGGTAAATATCTTTAATGCCATCTTGGCCTCAGGACATTTTCCAGTTGTTTTTAAGACTGCTAGGATGATCTTTCTTGTTAAGCCCAATAAAGACATCCACCAACCTGGGAACTATAGACCTATATCTTTACTTGAAGTCACTGGAAAAGTTCTTGAGAAAGTCATTTCCAACAGATTGAATTACTATATGGAGTTTAATCACTTTTTTACTGAAAAACAATTTGGCTTTAGAACACATAGAGGTACCAATCATGCAATAAATGTTATTTTCGATGCTGTAGCAAGTCGAAAACATCAGGGGAATCTTGCCTTAATTGCCACCAGAGATGTTCATAAAGCTTTTGATAGCTTATGGCATGATGGCCTTATATACAAACTCATTGACCTACCAGACCATAACTGGACTTTTCTCAGAGTAATTTATAATTTCTTAACTCAAAGAAAAATCATTCCCACCTTTCATGGCAAGTCGACAGAGCCTTTTATACCGACGGCTGGTGTCCCACAAGGTTCTTGTCTCAGTCCACTTCTGTTTAACATTTATGTGAATGACCTTCCTCAACCAGAGTTTAATGACACAATTGTGACACAGTTTGCAGATGATGTTATTCATGTCGTCTCATCAACTCCAGTAACAGGAAAATACAAGTATGAGAGAGTCATAGAAAAATGAATATTGAACTTCGTCGAACATCTAATTGGGAGAAGAAATGGAGAATTACGACTAATCCTGACAAGGTCCTTGTTAGCACGATAGGATGTTTTGCATCAACCATCGAAGATAAAGGGGGTATCTCCATCAGAGGTACACCTGTAGCCATTAGAAACCCTAACAAATCTTGGGATATGAAATAGACAGGCTGCTCCACTCAACATCTCGTGTAACTAAAAAGATCAACACAGCCAAAGCCGGTCTTAGCAGACTCTTTCGATTCAATCAAGCCCCTCAACATGTCAAAAAACATCTGTATAAAATGATAATAAGACCTATACTCGAATACCCTTGTGTCCCAATGTCATTAACAACAAAGACCAACATGCTAACGGTTACAAAGGGTCCAGAATAGAGCTCTTCGCTTTATTACCGATACCAGGAGGAGAGACAGAGTTAAAATGGCAGATTTACACATACAACAAGATATTACTGCCATAAATGTACGCCTTGACACCCTAAAAAAGAAACAACTTTATACAATGCAAGAACTATACATGCCAGATAGAGAACATCCTATACAAGTGATAAATACCACCGATTACACCATCAATACTCCACCTCACAGGACTCAAAGAATGACTCTCCCACAGAGGGTTCGTCGTTTAATTTCGTCGTTTTATTCATAAAGATGATTACCCTCGACCCATGATTTTGAGCAACTTACCTGATGAAGAAGATTGGATACCACCAGAACCCTTCTATGTATACTGAAAAAATCATCGCCCCCAATTAGGGAGACATCTTAAATAACTTTCTAATGTAAAATTATGCTATTGACTATGGTTGGACACCAGCATTAAGAAGCTATTGTCACGAACTTATAAACTGGCCAGAAAATTATTGCCTTTCTTGTCGTATAAATATCCGTTGTGCAATCGCGTAAAAAAAAAAAAAAAACAATTGCAACTTGTATAACTACTACCAATTCAGAGTCATGTACTTATATACCTATTATATCTATGTGACTCTGATGGGTTAGTATTATACCCCTTAAAGAATATCTTATCAATTCACATACTCTCTTTAAATTACACCAAAGTGGTTGGGCCACTTACCTTTTATATCCTACCTCTCCCCCCCCTCCCACCCTTTTCCAATATTTCCATCCTTACCCATCCTTCTTCCTTACCCATCTTACCAAAGCTCTGGTCATCAGAACTAGAACTAGAACTATGGCATGTTTGGATTGAGTGGACTATGTGGCGTGTGTGTGTGTGTGTGTGTGTGTGTGTGTGTGTGTGTGTGTGTGTGTGTTGCATTTTCCGGAACAAACTAATATACACAAGCTGTCTCAAGCGTCTCATGACAGTTCTGAGAATCATAGTTAACAAGAATGCCCATTAAAAATTAATTTAACACACACAAAATGGAAATTAAAATTTGTGGGCCAGACAGTGAGGGCCATAATGCAGACCGGAATGTGTTCTCAGTGTTTTTAACGCACTTCATAACTTTTAGTGTTGGTAGAGAGAGTGTGCATGTGTGGCACCAGCCAAGAACTACTAGACTTTTATGGACCAGTCACCTCCTGGGATTTGATCGGAGAATTCTCTGTGGTTCGAAAATCTCAATTTGTTCGTACTCTGAATTTGTGGTGATGTGATTCTAGTTCCTGGATCTAACTTTTACTTCAGTTGGTCTAATGAGAATCCAAAACTCTTTCATATGTGTGAAAAAAACTCATTTTCAACGTGATTAAATTTTATGTCGTCTATTCAAGTGTGGTTTGAAACCACAGTACTCAAAAGTAAACAGTTTATTAGTGTAAATATTTTGGAGTAATGTAAACTGTTATGTTCTGTTATGATGGTCCTTCTAGTCCTCCACCTGTGAGATCGTCAGTGTTTTATCTGGTTATGGTAAGATTTATTTAAATTAATAAGTTCATTTCTGTGTTTATACTGTATGTGATTATCAACACATACGACGTGGGTGATTCAAGTAAGACAGGTGTCACACTTGGATGTGTCTTTCTTGCGAAAGTTATCGCCTGCACGACAGGCTTCTTCACTTGAATACAGAAGCAAAATTAGCTGGTGGTGTTAGACATTTTTGTAGCTCAGCCTAAATAATCCGGAAGGTTGATATGGTCCATTTTTTTGCTGTAATAGGTTAAAATACAAGCTTAACTGAATTTTCAAGTTTAAGTTCTAAGTATTGTTACCCCACTACAGACCCTTCTCAAGAATACTTTAAATTTAGTTCACTTTTGAGAGAATCGCAGTTTTTTTTTTAACATGGCAATATAAAACAATGTCCAGTGGATATTACGTATAAAAATTCACATGATCCATACGTGGCATAGTAATGTGATAATATCAAATATCTTAGTTTCGAGACAAAATATAATCTTAAGATCTTACTTTGGCCTGTACTAACTTACATCTTGTACGTACTGGCTTAATAACTTGGTTCCTTGTTTTTGGTACTTCCCACAATGTTTGTTGCAACTTATTTCATGAAGTAGTAATCTGTATATTTGTTGTATAGAAAGCTAAATCAACATTAATTACGGCAAGTATAGCGATACTCGGTTGCGCTGTGCAACTGACAAATCCAGACTTTTCTTAGGCTTCATCATTCACGAAATTGTAATCACACAGCTGCAAACAAACTACGGTACGGGTGGGGATCGAAATCGTAGCAAGTAAGTCTTAAAACTTCAGGCCAGTACGTAAGCCACCGGCCAGCTGGTTTACATAAACATTCATCCAACTAGGTATGTTTATACTCCAAAGAGAGGTTAGCATGAGCCGTAAAAAAATCTAGCTCAAGTCCTTAGGTCCAGGGATCCAGTAGACACGTCTCTGTATTTACTAGCAATACAACACAACCAAAGTTGTATAGAAATAATTATGGGATGAGAAATTTCTGGATAGCTTTATAATGGTTTAAAGTAGTCTGAAACTACTACGAATGCTGAGGTAGACAGGGATGCAGTAAGTATTACAGCCATGAGAAATGGCTGTTAAAATGCTATCTGGGTCTAATAAATGACCTGCTATAACAATGTCCGGAAAGACAGGTGCAAACTCTACACCTTCAGACTATTTAGAAACCCTACACCTTCAGACTATTTAGAAACCCTACACCTTCAGACTATTTAGAAACCCTACACCTTCAGACTATTTAGAAACCCTACACCTTCAGACTATTTAGAAACCCTACACCTTCAGACTATTTAGAAACCCTACACCTTCAGACTACTTAGAAACCCTACACCTTCAGACTATTTAGAAACCCTACACCTTCAGACTATTTAGAAACCCTACACCTTCAGACTATTTAGAAACCCTACACCGTCAGACTATTTAGAAACCCTAAACCTTCAGACTATTTAGAACCATCAGCAAACATTGCAATGAGATAGGAAGTAGGAAAAAGGAAACGAGAAGTCACAGTAGATGATTCAGCTTTCGCATACGGTAGAGGGGAGTAAGAGATGTATCTTAGGAACTATATGAGGGAAAAGAGAAAAATTAGATGCTGGCCGGACATACAAACGAGGTAAATGAAAAGAAACCACTAGAGAATAAATACGGAGATAAAAGGGAGTAAGAGGGGCGACGATCAAACAAACGATTCCTGCTAACATTAATAGTGCGTAATCTGGCAGTGACTACCTTTCTCTGGGGTTGTTTCCCCTGAGTGACTATATACCTTTCTCGGTGGTTCCCATATGACTACCTTTCTCTGGTTGTTTCCCCGAATGACTATACCTTCTCTGGGGTTGTTTCCCCTGAGTGACTACCATCTCTTGTTGTTTCCCTGATGACGGCCTTTCTCTGGGGTTGTTTCTCTGCCTGAGAATAGGACTTCCTTTCTCTGTGTTTTTCCCCTGAGTGACTACCTTTCTCTGGGTTGTTCCCTGAGTGAACGACCTTTCGCGGTTGTTTCCCCCTGAGGGACTTGCCTTTCTCTGGGGTTGTTTTCTTCGCCTGAGTGACTATCTTTCTCTGTGGTTTTTCCCCTGAGGGACTACCGTTCTCTTTGTGGCCCCTGATGACTCTATACCTTTTCATCTGGTTGTGTCCCCTGATGAATTTCTCTGGGTTTGTCCCCGAGTCCTACTTTCTCTGGGTTGTGTCCCCATAGAGACTACCTTTTCTCTGGGTGTTTTCCCTAGTGTGACACCTTCTCTGGGTAGTTTTCCCTTAGTGACAAACCTTTTTCGGGGTATTTTCTGTCCAAGGGACTACCTTTCTCTGGGGTTTGTTTTCCCCTGAGTGGACTACCGTTCTCTGGTTTGTATCCCCTGAGTACATCTTTCTCTGTGGGTGGTTTCCCCTGAGTGACGACCTTCCTGGGGTTGTTTCCCCGGAGGACTTCCTTCTCTGGGTTTCCCCCAGTGTCCTTTCTCTTGTTGTTTCCCCCGAGTGGACACTTTCCCCTTGTTGTTTCCCCCAGTGACTACGTTTTCTCTGTGGTTGTTTCCCCCGAGTGACTATACCTTTCTCTGTGGGGGGCCCCCAGGGGACTACATTTCTCTAGGGTGTTTCCCCCGAGTGACGACCTTTCTCGTTTGTTTCCCATGGACTTCCTGTCTCTGGGGTGTAGTGCCCCCGGGATCCGCGTCCTGGGTTGTTTCCCCCTGAGTGACTTCTCTTGGGTCGTTTGCCCTTTGTGACTACATTGCCTGGTTACCCCTGAGGACGACCGTTCCCTGGGTGTTTCCCCTAATGACTACCTTCTCTGGGTTGTTTTCCCTAAGTGATACCTTGTCTCTGGGTTTTCCGCTGAAGCTATACCGGTCTCTGGGGTTGTTTCCCCGGAATAACTACCGTTCTCTTGGGGGTTTTTCCCCTGAGACTTCCTTTCTCTAGGTTTTCCTCTGAGTGACTACCTTTCTCTATTTTGTCCCTTAGTGACTACCTTTTCCTGGGGGAGTTTTCCCTAGTTACGACCTTTCTCTGGTAATTTTTCCTTAAGGGACCAAATCTTTCTCTGGGATTAGTTTTTCCCTTAGGACGACCTTTCTCTGGGGGTAGTTTTCCCTGTATGACTATACCTTCTCGGGGTAGTTTTTCCCTTAGTTGACTACCTTTCTCTGGGTTGTTTTCCCTAATGACTACCTTTCTCTGGGGTTGTTGCCCCGGGATTGACTACTTTCTCAAGGTTTTCCCTGAGTGACTAACGTTTCTCTGGTTTGTTTCCCTAACGACTACCTTTCTCTGGGTATTTTTCCTTAGTGACTACCTTTCCTCTGGGTATTTCGTCCGTTATGACTACCCTTTCTCTGGGGTAGTTTTCCCCCAGTGACACTTGTCTCTGGGTAGTTCCCGTTGATTAACCTTTCTCTAGTTTTTTTTCTCTGTGGGTAATGAGAGTTTTTCCTGGGGTTAATAGCGTTTTTCTTCGATTATCTCAAAGCCCAGATCTTCAAACGTTCATGAGCAAAACCGTGTTAGGGATCATAAACGCTATCCTGGGGGTGATTTGGATGTTTACGCGCGCTAGCGAGCGCTCTCTCCACACACACGACACACACACACACACACACACACACACACACACACACACCCACACAGCACACGCACACGCACACGATACTGAGTATGCAGCACCTGTTTAACTCCGCACTTGTATAAAGGCAGCTAGTTAACAGAGAAGTACAAAGGTTTGCACAAGGTTAGTTCCAGAGCTAAGGGAATGTCCTATGAAGAAAGATTAGGGAAATCGGGCCTACGACACTGAGGAACAGGAGGTCAGGGGAGACATGAGAACGACATAGAAAATACGGCTGAATAACAAGTGTACAAGACAATGTTTCCAGGGAGAGGGACACAGAAACAATAGCCACAATTGGAAGTTATGACTAAAATAGTCAAGAATATAGGAAGTATTTTCTTCTAGTCAAGAGTTGTATGCAGTGGAATAGCCTATAAAATACGTAATTTGGAGGCAGGAACCTTACACAGGTTTTTAGACGAGTTTGAAATGCACATGGAGCGGGAGTGAGAGGCCTAGTACCACCGTGAAGAGCGGGCGCCAGAGCTAGGACTGCGGCCCCTGCAACCACAAAAGATTGAGTACAAATAGGTGAGTACACACTTATTCTCTGTCTCACTCTACTATGTATTTAAACACAAGTCGCAGCACACGTACAATACATGTTATCTTCCACTATGTCACTACAATATGCACTTATCTGTACTGTCCTCACACAACAGCTATATTGTATTTATATATTATTGAATTTTAATAGAATTCGGATTATTCGGATTGATAAAGGCTATTATATTGTAGTTTGGTAATATTCTTTTAATAAGAAATGTGAAGAGATAAGGAAGTAACAACCTGTGAAATGCTTGGATAAATGTTGAAAATATTTCTTTGAATTTTGAAACAAATTAGTTTTTCTCTCTTATTAATTTTTTCATGTCTTGGCTTCTCTCTTCACTTCACTATATTGAGAAAAATATTTCTAAACATAACGAAAAAAAATGGATAGAAATGAGATTTACAAACTGAGAGAGTCAAGCAACCTCTGATGAAAGTGATTGTTGGAGGGATGTATACAACCGGGCCATACATCTCGTTTGTATGGTGGTGTTTATGTTTACAACCTGGCCAGGTACAACTCCCTGTGGTAGGGGTGTTGATGGTACACCTGCCAGTAGCAACTCCTGTTTTATTGGTGGTTTGATTTACAACCTGCCAGTACTTACTCTGGTTTATGTCGTGAATACGCTGTTTTTTAGTATTATTCTCGTGCTCTACTCTTGTGTGGTCCTTGTGTCCCAATAAACCGTTTTAAACGGTATGATATTGTACTTTTCTGTGGTGGTACAGTATTTGTTTTTAGTATATTATTGTATTGTACTTCTTCTGTGATACTGATCTGCATGGTTTTATGTTGTTCTTTTTGTTATTATGTGTTACTTTCTTTGTTTATTGTACTGTTCTCCTGTATTAATACACTGTTTCATGTGGTTAGTTAAGCAGTTCTTTGCATTTACACTAGGAATTTTCTTCGGGTTACTCTATGTTATTGTACTGTCTTGTGTGGTTTGTGGTATGCTTACTCCTGCATTTACTTACTTTGCTGTATGTTGCCATGTTTACTGTGTTGTTGACATGTTTACTGTGTTGGTGACAGTTTTAGCTGTTTGTTGACATGTTTACTGTGTCTTGACATGTTTACTGTGTTGTTTGACTGTTTTACTGTGGTGTTGACATTTTACTGTGTGTTGTTGACATTTTACCTGGGTTGTGTTGACAGTGACTGTGTCGTTACATGTGGTACTGTGTTTTGACAGGTTTTACTGTTGGTTGGACATGTTTTTCTGTGTCGGTGACAGTTTTCTGTTGTTGACATTTACTGTGGTGTTGACATGTTACTGTGTTGTTGACATGTTTACTGTGTTGGTGACATGTTTACTGTGGTTGTTGACATGTTATACTTGTGGTGTTGACATGTTGTACTGTGTCCTTGACATTTTACTGTTGGTTGACATGTTTACTGTGGTGTTGACATGTTGACTGTGTCGTGACATGTTTACTTGTCGTGACATGTTTACTGTGTTTTTGACATGTTGACGGGTTGTTGACATGTTACGTGTCGTTGACATTTTACAGTGTTTGTTGACATGTTTTACGTGTCGTGACACATATTTACTGTGTTGTTGACATGTTGACTGTTTTGTTGACATGTGTACTGTGGTTGTTTAGCATGTTTACTGTGTTTGACATGTTTACTGGTCGTTGACATGTTTATACTGTGTGTTGACATGGTTTACGGAGTTTGGTGACATTTTACTGTGTTATGACATTGTACTGTGCCTTGACATGTTTTTACTGTGTTGTTTGACATTTTTACTGTATGTTGACATGTTTACTGTGTTCCGTTGACATGTTTACTGTGTTGTTTGACCATTTTCTGTGTTGTTGACATGTTTACCACTGTGTTGTTGACATGTTTACTGTGGTCGTGACATGTTACTGTGTTGTTACATGTTTACTGTGTCCGTTGACAAGTATACTGTTTTGTTGACATGTTTACTGTGTCGTTGACATGTTTACTGGTTGTTGACATGTTTCTAGTGTCGTTGACATGTTTTACTGTGTCGTTGACATGTTTACTGTTTGTTGACATGTTTTACTGTGTCGTTGACATGTTTACTGTGTTGTTGACATGGTTTTACTGTGTCGTTGACAAATTATACTGTGTTGTGGCATGTTTTACTGTGTCGTTGACATTATACTGTGGTGTGACATGTTTTACTGTGGTCCGTTGACATGTTACTGTGGTCGATGACAGTTTACTGTTGTTTGTTGACGATGTTTACTGTGTCTTTGACAGATTATCTGTGTTGTTGACTTTTTTACTGTGTTGTTTGACAAATGTTTACTGTGGCGATACATGTAGTTACTGTGTTTGGTGACATGTTACTGTGTCGTATGACATTTTACTGTGGTTGGTGGGTAAGTAAAGCCACCCACAGTTATTATTTACATTAAGAGACTTCAAACTTTTCCATTCCATCTTCCACAACAGTGTCTCCCACCTGATGTTCATTGTAACACTTCAAGCAATCACCTTGCAAACACTCAACAATCCTAACACATTCACTTACATCTCCCAGGATCACACCACACACACGACTGACAGACACACACACGACACACTCACACACACACTACACACACACAAACAACACACACACACACAACACACACACACACTCATAGTCACACACACACACTCATACACACACACAACCATACACACACACACACCCACACACACACGACTCACACATTACACACACACACACACATACACACTCACACACACATTCACACACACACACACGCACACACACACACACACACACACACACACACACACACACACACACACGACACACACACACACATACACACACCATACACACACATACACACACACACACACTACATACACACATCACACACACATACACACACACACACACACTCACACACACATAATACACACTCACACACACATACCACACACACTACACACACACAACACACACACATACTCACACACACACACAGCACACACACACATTACACACAGACACACAGAACACTCATACAAACAGACACACTCACACACACACACAGGGCACACACACACAACACACACACACTAACACACACACACACACACACACACATCTGACCGCCTTCTGATATTTTCCCTTTCCCAGTTATGAATAACTCTAAATCTCAGGTAACCGTTATGTAAAATTAACACCTGAGTGATTGTCAGTAAGTTTTCCATTATTATCACCGGAGCATGGTCAGTAAGATTTACCATTATGTTAACACCTGAGTCCAAGTGTCTGGTAAGGGTTAGCCAGTTTAGTAACACCGGTAGTGATTTTCAGTAAGGTTTTACCAGTTATGTAACACCTGAGTGACAGTCAGTAAGTGTGACCATTATCAACACCTAGGGACTGACAGTAAGGTGTTACCCAGATATGTAACACCTGAGTGACAGTCAGTAAGGTGTTACCAGTATGCAACACCTGAATGACTGTCAGTAAGTGTTACCAGTTATGAAACACCTGAGGACTGTCATAAGGTGTTACCAGTTATGGTAACACCTGAGTGACCTGTTCAGTAAAGTGTTGTACCAGTTTTGCAACACCTGAGTGACTGTCAGAAAGTGTTTACCATTTATGTAACACCTGAGTGACTCGTCAGTAAGGTGTACCAAGTTATAGCAACACCAGGTGACTGTCCAGTTTGGTGTTACCAGTTTTTAACACCTGTGTGACGGTCAGTTAAAGGTGTTACCAGTTAGTGAACACCTCAATGACTGTCATAAAGGTGTTACCAGTTAGACAGTTTCCTCTACTAAACAATTAACTAAACAGGATGAATTATGCTAGATTTGAGAGAATTTTTATATAAAATTGTTTTGGGAAAACACAATGTGTATTCCTGGTGGATGATTACCAGACTGGAACTGAGTAACATAGTAGTAGTGTAATGTTAATAGTAGTAGTATAATGAAAGTAGTAAGTAGTAATGAGTAATAGTAGTAAGAGTAATGACAATAGTAGTAGTAGTAGTAATGATAATAGTAGTAGTAGTAGTAATGACAATAGTAGTAGTAGTAGTAGTAATGATAACAGTAGTAGTAGTAGTAATGATAGTAGTAGTAGTAATGTTAATAGTAGTAGTAGTAATGATAATAGTAGTAGTAGTAATGATAATAGTAGTAGTAGTAATGTTAATAGTAGTAGTAGTAATGACAATAGTAGTGGTAGTAGTAGTAATGATAACAGTAGTAGTAATGATAACAGTAGTAGTAATGTTAATAGTAGTAGTAGTAATGACAATAGTAGTAGTAGTAGTAGTAATGATAGTAGTAGTAGTAGTAATGATAATAGTAGTAGTAGTAATGTTAATATTAGTAGTATTAATGATAATAGTAGTAGTAGTAATGATAATAGTAGTAGTAGTAATGATAGTAGTAGTAGTAGTAATGACAATAGTAGTAGTAGTAATGATAACAGTAGTAGTAGTAGTAATGATAATAGTAGTAGTAGTAATGTTAATAGTAGTAGTAGTAATGATAATAGTAGTAGTAGTAATGTTAATAGTAGTAGTAGTAATGTTAATAGTAGTAGTAGTAGTAGTAATGATAATAGTAGTAGTAGTAATGACAATAGTAGTAGTAGTAGTAGTAGTAGTAATGACAACATTAGTAGTAGTAGTAATGATAATAGTAGTAGTAATGATAGTAGTAGTAGTAATGATAGTAGTAGTAGTAATGATAGTAGTAGTAGAAATGATAATAGTAGTTGTAGTAATGATAACAGTAGTAGTAATGTTAATAGTATTAGTAATGATTATAGTAGTAGTAGTAATGATAGCAGTAGTAGCAGTAGTAATGATAATGGTAGTAATATTAATGATAGTAATAGTAATGATGAC
Source organism: Cherax quadricarinatus (assembly GCF_026875155.1). Taxonomy (NCBI): domain Eukaryota; kingdom Metazoa; phylum Arthropoda; class Malacostraca; order Decapoda; family Parastacidae; genus Cherax; species Cherax quadricarinatus. Next base: position 26,913,208 of record NC_069439.1, read on the forward strand.
GGTAGTAATATTAATGATAGTAATAGTAATGATGACGGTAGTAATATTAATGATAGTAGTAGTAATGATGACGGTAGTAATATTAATGATAGTAGTAGTAATGGTGACGGTAGTAATATTAATGATAGTAATAGTAATGATGACGGTAGTAATATTAATGATAGTAGTAGTAATGATGACGGTAGTAATATTAATGATAGTAGTAGTAATGGTGACGGTAGTAATATTAATGATAGTAATAGTAATGATGACGGTAGTAATATTAATGATAGTAGTAGTAATGATGACGGTAGTAATATTAATGATAGTAGTAGTAATGGTGACGGTAGCAATATTAATGATAGTAGTAGTAATGGTGACGGTAGTAATATTAATGATAGTAATAGTAATGATGACGGTAGTAATATTAATGATAGTAGTAGTAATGATGACGGTAGTAATATTAATGATAGTAGTAGTAATGATGACGGTAGTAATATTAATGATAGTAGTAGTAATGGTGACGGTAGTAATATTAATGATAGTAGTAGTAATGATAATGATAGTAATATTAATGATAGTAGTAGTAATGATGATGGTAGTACTAGTAATAATGATAACAACAATGGTGTTAATTCTAGCAGTAGCCTAAACTCTTCTTCTGTTCTTTCTATTGGAAAGTCAGTCATCAACACCAGAAGTCACAGAAACTAACGAAGTCTCACTAGTAACTGAATCCGTTCAACAACAGGACACAGTTAACGTCCTTACCAGGGCACAGTCTAAGGTAAAACCTATACAACCGTTGTTTTTTTCCAAAGGAAAATCTACTGAGCTTTCTCAATTAGATTTAGAGGGTCTTCAAAAGACTTGTCCTTCCATAGAGGAAACTCGGAAGTTGTTTTTTTTTTTTTTAAACTTACACTATACAAAAATGCACACAAGCTTAAAAATGTTGTCCAACAAATGCACCAATATTAAAACTTTCACAATTTACAACATCAACATAATTAATACCACACCAATCCAAAGAACACTAAACCCATACACTCTGTTAACACTCACTCAAAACCTGCAAAGTGCAGGATTAGAAACCCTCGCCGCCACACAACTGTGGCACAACCCTCTTCCCCTTAACTTAGTTTGTAACTAAAACACTCTTCCCCAATATACAGATACTTGATATGAAAACACTACTAATAAACAAATTTATGCAGTATCATGTTATTACCTGGAGTTTACCTGGAGAGAGTTCCGGGGGTCAACGCCCCCGCGGCCCGGTCTGTGACCAGTTTGTACCTAACTATTACAACCTAGGATTTCAAATGGCCTGTTATCCCAGGTGTAATGGGAGCAAATAAACACAGTAGAAAAAGTTTAGACTTATATTATCCTTCACCAATTAAAAACAGAAATATGTACAAAATTTTCAGTGATAAATATAGTGCCTCCCCCGGTAAGAAAGGGCAGAAATAAAGCCACAAGAAAGAGACCGTGCTTCAACAGCTTAGAGTGGGAATAAACAAGGGCAGACAGGAGAGCGGAAATCCACAAAACCCTCGCGATTGTAAATCCCACCTTTTTATTGGTAAACCTTTTCACTAGTTGAACGAGGGCCCCCCAAATCTCAATCTTAGAAACCCGGGTTCGTGGGTTGGGGGAGGATAGCCTTTAAAATTTGGGGGGTGTGCCCAAATGCGCCGAATAAAGGTTACGTACTCTTTGCTTTCCACACAAAAAAACCCCAATGTTAGAAATCTGCATACAAAATTGAAAAACCCCCTTAACATCGTTTTAAAACCCTTTCAAAATTGCATTACCTCACCTTAGCCCAAAACTACCCACAAAGGAGAGTTTTTTTAGAATCCAGAAGGTTTACACTTGCTTTTTCCACCTTCCCCCACAAATTATAACATCCTCTAAAAACAATTTTTGCCTATTTTCCCTTTTCTTTCTTTAAAATTCCCCTTCAATTATTACAATACTTTTTAACAGTTTTGATGCCAACCCACCCCCCATTTTTTTATTTTTTTTTAAAACCGCATATTACAAAATTTTAAAAATTAAAAATAGAAAAACATTTTGCCCTAAAAAAACAGGTATCCTAACAAAACAAAAAAACACAGAAAACATAATTTCCATGTACTGTACGTTAAAATTGCATTTTAACTTTGTATTTGGGCAACTTCTAAACTGTTGCAATTTTTACACTTCAAGCGACCTGGGTGTACCTCTGTGGTCCAAAAGGTCCTCCTACCATTTAACAAAAAAAATTCTAAAGCCCCCTGCAGTAAAAACCTAAAAAAAACCCCCTTTTCGCCCCACCATAATAACTACTATAAAAGCGGATTTGGGAAACCTATAACATATCTTTTTAAATACAAATTAAAAACATAAAACAAAATGGCAAAAAGAACATCCCAGCCATCAATGCTCAAAGGCTTACCACGCAAACAGGGATTCCAGTACCTGAGTTAACTTTTCCCTCTTAGACAATCCCCCTTTTACAGACATATAATACCCCATTTTCCTTAAACCATCGAAACACAACCACCGGATACCACATGTATTTAGCAAATACAATTTCCCCCTTTAAACACCTACCCTGACCACCCCCTAAAAAACTCTACCACCCAAAGGTCCCAACTGTAAATATGCCATTATGCTTACGTTCCCACAGGCCCAAAACCCTGATGGAAGAATCCCAGATTTAAAAATTTTAATGTTTGTGGATTTTAAAGAAGCCCAACATGACACTTTTGGAAATTAAATAATTAGGGCGAGACACAGTAGGGTGAAAAAATTTTTTTAAAAACTAACATTTTTTCTTAACATATACTCGAAGTACACAAAATTAAATATTTTGGGTACACCCCACATGAACTCAATGTATTTGGTGTAATCATACGTTCCAAAACACTTTTTTTAAATCCCATCTTCAGCCTGTTTAACTTCCCACGAGCCCCTCCTTTAAAAAAATCTTTTTTTAAGTACAAAAACGTAAAGTGTTTAAAAAAAAACTGGTTTTAAAAAAAACCTGTTAAACCGCAACATATTTTGACAAACAAACCACACTTTAAAAGCCCTTTCCCAATCCCCCCCCCCTCCAAAAAACTAAGTGACCCTTTTAAAAGAGAAAACGCCCCTTTTTCATTTTAATTAGCTTGAAAAAATTTAATGAGTTCTTTTCTGTAATGTTGGGTATGAAACCCGGGAAAAAAGAATTTTCCACGTTACCCAAAAAGGGAGTTTTTTCCTCAAAACCTTTCCCGATAATACCTGCCGCAACGGGCCCAAATTTTAAAATCCCCCCCCCCCGTGCCCCCTTCTTTCCCCAAAAAAAAAAAACGGGAAAATCCCCCAACTAGGGAACAAAATAGCCCGTCTCACGTCCTCAGAGCTCCTCGTATCTCAAAATTTAGGCTCGCAGAAACCTACTTTACCCCCAAAAAACAATCTGAATCCCTTTTTGTAAAACCTTTAACCGACCCCCCCCCAAAACCCCTCAAAAAAAATTAAACGGGTAAAAAAGCGTTCTCTTTCATTACAATGATCACAGGTCGCTTCCTTCCCGACCCCAATTACGAGAAATGAAAAGTCTTTGAAGCAAAAAATTCCCATTATAAATCTAAAAAACCAACTCTCTCACACTTTTTGCTTTCAAATTAAGTTTTCCCCCAAATAAAATTACCCTTTATTTTTCCCCCCCAAATCATCCCCACCAAAAAAAAAAAAAAATTAAAAAAAAATCCTTTTCCCCCCCCCCCCCCCCGTCCGCCCCTAATTTTTGGGTTGGGCCTCTCACATTCACGAAAGTCCTTTCCACCCCCAACCACCTTCCCCACACCCTTTCCCTTTCACCCTTCCAACTCTTACCCCTCTTCACCCCCCTCCCTCAAAAAACCTTTTTTTTTACAAAACATTGCCTTTATTCTCAAACTCCAGCGCCAAAAACCCCCAAAACCCCCCAACGTAGGGTTTGCATTACCTCCTCTTTCAAAAAGCCACGCCCTCCCAAAACCCCAAACAAAACGTAACGCCCGTTTTCTGTATCTCTTTTAACCCCCTTTAAACCCTTTAAAAAAACCATTTTTTTTTAAATTTGGAGAAGTGAAACCCTCCTCCCCCTTGTTCCCTCAATTTTTCCTAAAGGATCTATATCCAGTTGGAAAACAGACCCCGTGGTTTGGGTGAAGTGAGTACTATGAAGTTTTGGGATGCCTCCATGATTTTTTTCATACAAATTCTCACACTGATTCATTTTTCCCCACGGGCCTTTTGGTGAAACCAAAACTTAATTTTTTTTTTCCCAAAAAACGGTATTTGGGGGGGGGGGGGGGGTTTTTTGTGGATTTTGAGCCCCGGGATCAATGGGAGGCTGCTGGGGAAGGGTTTGGGTTTTTGTTTTGGGAAATTTGGGGGGTTTTATGAGGCCCCACCTTTGTGGGTAGTTTTTGGTTCTGTGGGTCGTTGGGTTTGCTGGTTCCCCTTGGGGCTGAATGCTCCTGTCTATCTAATTTCCCCCTCTCTCTCTCTTCTCTCTCTTGGCCCCTTTTGTCTTTGCATCCCTGTAACAATTTTTCATTATCAAGGCACATCCGCCTGTGTTTTTCCCCCCCTTTTTGCCCCTGTTTTCGCTGCAGGAAAACCCGTTTTTTACAAAAGTTTTTCTCTCTCCTATTTAAACCCTTTATTTACCCCCAGGGTTTTGTCCATCTTATCTATTCCCAAGGGAGTTTTTGTATATCGGGTTTTCATGTTTCCCTGGCGCTCCTGCCCCAATTTTCTTCGTAGGGGCACACCCCGGGGCTCCGGAAAATTTAAACCCTTTTTGCAAACCTTTTCAAATTTCCCCTAATTTCGTGACGTGCTTGACCAGGTGGGGTTAAAAACTGGTGCTTTCCCTACTCATAAAGGGCCTGATGTACACAGTGTTCAGTGTCTTGAACCCCATTCCCTTTCAAGGTATCGGAACGATATTCCCCAGATTTGGGCCCTGGGGCCCCCTATGCTTCAGCAGTTTTTGGTTGATGTGGGCCTCCGGAGACAGCTTCCCCTGTTATGGTCCCCCCCCAAGGGCTTTTCTCCTTGAGCGAAGTTTGCAGTCTTTGGCCACCTTTTGCCTAAACTCTGTCTGCGGTCTTCTTTGCCCTTCTCCGATTTTTATGACCTTTTTCATTTGGCAGGGGTTTTAATTTAAGAAGCCCCTTGCCCGGACCACGTTTTCCCCCGCCTTTCCAAAGGGCCTTTTGAAGTTTTGCTTTGATCCTCATCTGATTTAAAATTTTTCCCCCCATTAAATTCACATCATCTGCGGGAAAAAGGGACAACTCTGAGTCTATCCCTTCCTTCTGTCAAATTTACATATACCAAAAATACATGGGGCCTAGGACCGACCCCCGGGGGGACCCCCCTTTGTTTACAGGTGCCCCCCTGTTTATAAACCCCATCTCGTTGTTGCCCCCCTATTTAGGTATTTTCTGAAACCTTACAGTGCCCTTCCTGGGTTTACGGGAAAGGGCAAATGTGTGTGTGGTGTGTTGGTGTGTGTGTGTGTGTGTGGTGTGGGGGTGTGTGTTGGTGTGGGGTGTGTGTGGCGGTTTTGTTGGTGGCGTGGTGTTTTGTGGGCGTTTTGTGTGTGTGGCGGTGGGGTGTTTTGTGTGTGTGTGTGTGGCGTTTTTTGTGTGGTGGTGGTGTTGTGTGTGTGGTGTGTGTTTTGTGTGTGTGTGTGTGTGGTGGTGTTTTTGTGTGGTTTTGTGGGCGTGTGTGTGTTGGGGGCGTGTGGTGTTTTGGCGTGGTGGGGGGTTTGGGTGTGTGTGTGTGTGTGTTTTTTGTACTCACCCAGTTGTACTCACCTAGTTTAGGTTGCGGGGGGTTTGAGTCCGAGCTCCTGGCCCCGCTCTTCCAATGATCGTTTTCTAGGTCACTCTCCCCAAACCGTGAGCTTTATCATAACCTCTGCTTAAAGCCATGTATGGATCCTGCCTCCACTACACGGGTTCCCCAAAAAATTCCCCTTACTGACTACCTTTTGGCGGGAAAAAATACTCCAAAAATCCCCGTTTATTCATTTTGTGTCTTTAGCTTCCAACTGTGTCCCCTTGGTTTTCTGTTCCAAAAATCTGGAACAAACCCCGTTTTGTCCCCCTTGTCAAATTTTTTCCCCCCAGAATTTTTTTATTCGTTATCATGTCCCCCCTTCTTTTCCTGTCCCCCAGTGTTTGTCAGGTTTATTTCCCTTAAAACCCCTTCCCCGTAGGACATACCTTTAGCTCTGGGGCTAGTCTTGTTGCCCAAACCTTTGGCCAAAATTTTTTTTTCTAGTTTCTTTTAGGGGCTTTGCTAAGGGGTGTGGGTTCCAAAATGGTGCCGCATACTCCAATATGGGCCTAACGTATACGGTTACAGGGTCCGAAAAGATTCCTTAAAAAGATGTCGGAATGCTGTTTTGGGGGGTTTGCCCAGGGCCCATTTTCTGCAACAGTTATTTGGGTGATGGCGCTTCAGGAGATGGGCCTGGTGTTATACTCACCCCAAAATCTTTTCCCTTTATTTAGGTTTGTAGTCTCTGACCCCCTTAAATTTACTCCCCTGCGGGCCCTTTTTTGCCCTTTCCCCCAATCTTTATGACTTTTTCACTTGGGTTTGGGGTTTAACTCCAGGAGGGCCAAATTTCTGGACCCCGGTCTGCAGTCTGTCCAGATCCTTTGTAGTTCTGCCCGGTCTTCGATCGAGTGTTTTTTTCTTTAACAACTTCACGTCCCTCTGCAAACAGGGAAAAACCCCAGAGTCCCAAATTTCCCTTTCCCTCAAAAGTCGTTCAAAATACCAGAAACAGCATTTGGGCCTAGGGCGCCCTGGGGAACCCCCCCTTGGGCACAGGTGCCCACTCTGACACCTCGCCCCCGAAACCGAAATCGGCTGCTTTTCTTCCCGGGCAAGTATTCCCCGGGTGGTGTTTTAAGGTTGTATGGTTTTTCCCGAGGTAAATTGTGTTTTTGTGCCCTTTCCCTTGCTGTTCTGGCCCCGCTCGACTGACCTCGCGGAAACCTTTCCCTTTACTCTTTTCCTAGCCCTTTCGTTTTTTTTTTTTCCTTTCCCTCCCCTTTCTGTCGTTTTGATTTTTTTCTTCTCGTCTGGAACACCCTCCTTTTAATCTTCCCCCAGTATTTTTAATCGTGGTTTTTTTCTTTGGGGATCAGTTCCGCCTTTTTTCCGCCTGAGAATCAGCTTGATTGGTCGGGTTTTTCCCCCTTTGAGGGACCCCCCTAAATTTTCTGAAAATTTTTCAAACTCGCCCTCTCTTCAAAACCCATTTCCGGGGATGATTTTTTTTTCAATCTCCTTTTCCCTTTTTCCGCTTCCTTTCAGTGGTGTCCTTTCCTCTCCTCCTGAAGCCCATGGATAAACACTGGAAATTTTTTCCTTTTTCTTCCTCCCAAATTTCCTCACCCTCTGTGACTCTGGATTTCCTTTTTGGGGGTCAAATTTTTTTCCCTTGATTTTTTTCCCGGGGGTTTGATAGCCCTTTTTTGGCCTTTAGCCTTTCGACCTATCCCCTCCCATCTGCAACCAGTGATCTTCCCCTTTTTACTCCCTTTGGGCCTCCTTGACAGATTTATTTTGACCTTAGCAAAATTCATAATTTCCCCCCTTCCCGTTCAGCCCCGCAGCTTTATTGCTTTGTCTTCTTGGTCACTGCCCCTGTAAAATCGCTCCACCTAATTTTTCCCCAACTTCAGGACCCTTATCTTGGCTACTGCAGTTTTGGGCTTGTGCCTTTCCCCCTTCCCTTTTTTTCCTGCCCCCAAACCCCTTTCCAATTTTTACAGGGGAGCTTTTTTCCCCCATTTTTTCAGAAAGCTCTCCAAAATTTTTTCTCCCCCTCTTTTTCCATTTCCCTTTTTCCCCTTTCTCCTCCACCACTCCTCCCTACCCGAACCATTCTCATCTGATCCTTTTGGGTTTCCCGCAAATCCCCACCCTTTTTTTTTTTTTTTTAAATGTAGGAGAAAGGGGGGAGTTAGCAGGGAAATGGGGACGAGAGAGAGCAAGAGAAAGGAGGGAAGAGAGGGGAGAGAGCAAGAAGGGGGGGAGAGAGCAAAGAAGGGGATCGAGGGGAAGGGGAGAGCAAGAGAAGAGCAAGAAGAGAGAGAGCAAGAGAGAGAGAGAGCAAGGAGAGAGCCCAAAAGGAGAGAGCAAGAAAAGAGAGAGAGAGAGAGCAAGAGAAGAGAGAGAGAGAGAGAGAGAGAGAGAGAGAGAGAGAGAGAGCAAGAGAGAGAGCAAGAGAGAGAGAGAGAGCAAGAGAGAGAGCAAGAGAGAGAGAGAGAGCAAGAGAGAGAGAGAGCAAGAGAGAGAGAGAGCAAGAGAGAGAGAGAGCAAGAGAGAGAGCGAGAGCAAGAGAGCGAGAGAGAGCAAAGAGAGAGAGCAAGAGAGAGAGCAAGAGAAGAGCAAGAGAGAGGGCAAGAGAAGAGAGAGCAAGAGAGAGCAAGAGAGAGCAAGAGAGAGAGAGAAACAAGAGAGAGAGCGAGAGAGAGAGAGAAACAAGAGAGGGAGAGAGCAAGAGATCGAGAGAGAGAGAGAGCAAGAGAGAGAGCAAAAGAGAGAGAGCAAAGAGAGAGAGAGAGCAAGAGAAAAGAGAGCAAGAGAGAGAGCAAGAGAGAGAGGGGAGAGCAAGAGAGAGAGAGAGAGAGAGAGAGAGAGAGCAAAGAGAGAGAGAGAGCTAGAGGAGAGCAAGAGAGAGAGCGAGAGAGAGAGAGAGCAAGAGAGAGAGCAAGAGAGAGAGAGAGAGAGCAAGAGAGAGAGAAGCAAGAGAGGGGAGGAGCAAGAGAGAGAGAGAGCAAGAGAGAGAGCGAGAGCAAGAGAGCGAGAGAGAGCAAGAGAGAGAGTAAGAGAGAGAGCAAGAGGGAGAGCAAGAGAGAGAGAGAGCAAGAGAGAGCAAGAGGGAGCAAGAGAGAGAGAGAACAAGAGAGAGAGCGAGGGAGAGAGAGCGAGAGAGAGAGAGAGCAAGAGAGAGAGAGAGCAAGATAGAGAGAGAGCAAGAGAGAGAGCAAGAGAGAGCAAGAGAGAGAGAGAGCAAGAGAGATGAGAGCAAGAGAGAGAGAGAGCAAGAGAGAGAGAGAGCAAGAGAGAGAGAGAGCAAGAGAGAGAGAGAGCAAGAGAGAGAGAGAGCAAGAGAGAGAGAGAGCAAGAGAGAGAGAGAGAGAGGGGCAGAGGAGAAAGGTTCAGATGGTCAGTTCACAGGACGGTGTGAAATCCTGTGTATGTGTGTTTACAGCTGTGTGTACTACAGCTACAAGTGCTTGTTCCTGTGTGTGTATGTGGTGTATGTGTGTGTGTATGTGTGTATGTGTGTGTGTGTGATGTGTGTGTATGTGTGTGTATGTGTGTATGTGTGTATGTGTGTTGTGTGTGTATTTGTGTGTGTGTATGTGTGTGTGTATGTGTGTGTATGTGTGTGTGTATGTGTGTGTGTATGTGTGTGTATGTGTATGTGTGTGTGCGTGTGGTGTGTGTGTGTGTGTGTGTGTGTGTATGTGTATGTGCGAGTGTGGGTGTGTGTGTGTGTGTGTGTGTGTGTGTGTGTATTACAACCTAGGATTTCAAATGGCCTGTTATCCCAGGTGTAATGGGAGCAAATAAACACAGTAGAAAAAGTTTAGACTTATATTATCCTTCACCAATTATAACAGCAATATGTACACTATGTACAGTGATAAATATAGTGCACTCCACGGTAAGCAAGGCAGAAATAGAAGCCACAAGATAGCAGACCGTGCTTCAACCAGCTCTAGAGTGGGAATGACAAGGGCAGACAGGAAGCGGTATCCACATAACCTCTGCGATTGTCAATCCACCTTCTTATTGGCTAGAACCTGGTCACTAGTTGAACGATGGGCCCCATCATCAACTCTTAGCAACCTGGTTCGCTGGTTGGGGGAGATAGCCTGTAAATGAGGGTGTGTCCATGCGCCGAATAAAGGTTACGTACTCTTTGCATGCCACCCCCACCCCGAGAAGGCTCAGGATTAGGCTGCCACCTCCCAGTGGTAACCGTGCCGCCATGGCACAAAATAATGGGACCGCCTATCCTCTCCACCATCCAACTCTTAGATAGAGCTCAGCTTTCTAGTGACCAAAAGCCAAACTCTAAACTCAGAGTGAGACAGCAGTCAGATAGGCCACATAGGTCCAAGATACAAGCGGACGGTAGCCCGTATCCCCTCACTAAAAAAAACCCCCCCATCAGGGGATAAAAAAA
>NC_069439.1:26923947-26938947 GCF_026875155.1 Cherax quadricarinatus
ACCCAAAAAACCCATTTTTACCGTATGAAGGTGAGCATTTTGGCTACATGAAGAAATGGGAATGAAAACTCCAGGTTATGCAAAATATTCAGGTATTTATGCTGAACTTGAGTCAACTGTAAGTGAATTTGGACGATTTAAAATCTGACGGTACAAGAATAATAACTGGCAGTGAAGTAGGATTAGTTGCGGTTGTACAGAAAAATGGAGAAAATGGATTAAATTGCATTCAACTAAACCGCATATTTCACCAAAATGTTTAAGATATCAAGATATTAGGGTTGAGATATGTGATGGTAAGTGTTGCCTGGGAAATTTACAGATAATTACAAACCGCAGGTAGGAAATTCATTTCTTACCTTAAACTGAATGCGGAAGCGATCTAACAGTATTCAAATGTCAGGTACCAGACTGCTGGAAAAACGTTCTTGTATTTCTTTGCCCTAAGGAAAAATATCGTTCAATCAGTATGTGGAACTTTGCGACACACAATTATATCAAGATCAACCAGCACAACACCGCAACTCACTCGCAGGTACTGAACGTTTGTGCTTTAGGAAGAATGATCTTGCAGTTCTTGCACATTATTATGATTCTTGTCAAATTATTATAATAAAAGAATGCGCTAAACCGACAAGGGTAATGCAGCGCTGACTTCTTGTCGCCAAATAAAGAAAGATATCTAGCAACCTTTTTATGTTTTACGGAAAAATGAAACTAATTGTTGAACTGAGAGAGATTTGGATATGACAGGTGAAGGCCAGAGTCTCCACTTATATAACAATCCCAGCACAAGTTCAGTAGAAAGACAATTATTCAGGATGAACTGTTATCTAGTCTTACCCATTTTTGCTGACCAGAAAGATAAAAGTTTTCATAGTTTCTTGAAACAGGTTTGTAACGATTATTTTTGCCAGTCTAAATTATTTTAAACTCAAGATACACTCAATATTCTGCAGTGAACTTTTATGTAGAATTACTTTTAATTATAAAACAACTGAAATCAAAGACCCGAGACTAAGTGGGAAATGACACACTGGAGACTCGTCCACGACTACCATGAACACAGATGATACATTCTTCCAGTTAATGCAGACTTCCCATTACTAGGCAAGCATAAAATCAGCACTAGTATAATAGTAATTTGCTCTATTCATTTTACTTTTATCACATTTCAATCCATTAGTTATCAGTTTTGTTCATGGTCATCGAACTTCGAGGAATAAATTTGTATATTTACCCTGCCACATCAAGTAACCAGTCAAAACAAAACGCAGTTAGTTATTTTTTTCATATTTTATTTAAAACATGACATTACAAAAATATAATATATAAAACTCGTGTAGGGCTATAAAATTAACACAGTCCTACCTACAGCTAACATTACACACCACACTTACAACTCCGTGTGGGTACAACCCCCCCCCCTCTGTTCCCTCATCCTATCACTTAACCCAAACCTGTTGGAGCTACCCAACAGAATTACACAATATGAACAACACTTTTATATACAGATCCCTCGAAATGGCACTTAATAATCAACTACAGACCATTCAATTCATTGCACTGAACATATACACAGACATATTACCCCCCCCCCCCGTGGTTACCCACCCACTCCACTATTTACAACCTAACATACTACAAACAATGGATGTTACCTAATCTAATGTCACACAGCAATGATCAAAACATTAATTTATGTAATTGTCCTAATGCTTCAGTTACATAACAATATGTATCACACAACAATGGTGATACAGAGAAGTCATAAAGACATACAAAATTACTACAAAGCCATAGGTATAAACTTAGTCTCAAAAACCCAACACATTTAAGCTTCATAGTGCTATTGACAACAGTACAATACAACATAAAATATAACCATGACATAAGTAACTCATAAAGACTGTGCCTAGCGCACACCTAACCACAAAAACCTATAACACCACTGTTGCCCAACTTTATTTACACCATCTGACTTACATTAAACTCTTTACTCTGAAAACAAAACTGAAAATTGCAGATCACCAGTGACGAACAATAATGCACAGACATTAGTACAAACATATCACAACATATCTCTGGACACCGTGCAATTATTAGAGTTAAACTCCAAATTACATTGTCATTACCGTAAATCAATATTATCACACACAATATGTATAATAAAGCAGTAGATTATCAAACAAATTGGCGTTAATCCTACTGGAGAAAACCTATCAAACCTCTTAATGTGTCGCACTCAAAACTCACCTCAACATCCTTTTCTCACACAATTCCACACACACACAATCGACCTCTGCAACACACACAACCCCCCCTCCCGGGGAAGGCCAGCCCGTTCATGCCCCTGATCGCTTATAAAGTCCATAAATCCCTCAAAAGAAAGTCCCTGTAGCCCTCCGAGAAATCCCTCTCCCACCTCCCCCCATATATTTCCCTGTTGCGACACTTTGTTCTATAAAAGGATGCTCCTATGGCCATCCTACGTTCCTCCGCCTCTTTGTCTCTCATTGCCCATGATATAAACACGAAATCAACCACTAAGTAAGCCTTTGAACCTTTACCCCAACCCCACCTAACATCTAAATTGAGCGCTCTCAAAACGGACAACCCTTTCCCCCCCACATACCGGATTACCTTCCCTAACCATTCCCGCATAATCCCTAGGCTTTCGCAAAAATAAACTACATGAAAAGCTGATTCATCTACCCCACAAACCTGACACTCCCCACCCTCCCTTATTCGCCTATTTCGTAATACAACCCCAGACGGCAATATTCCGTGAAGAAACCTATACATTACCTCCCTCACGCGTGGCCGGATGTGTAACCCTTTTAATCGACCCCAAATGTCTTCCCATGCGTACATCGGGTACACTCCTCCCGTTGCCACTGCCACCCTAGGCCATAACTTCCTCTCCATGGACCCTACCCGCATGTTTCTCGGATCTCTGACCATCATCAATAGACGCAACAACTCCTCACATCTCTCAAATCCTGTCCCTTCACCATCTCCGAATATCTCCCTGCAGCATCCCCAACCCTCACTCCCCTCCCCCGAACCCTTAGAAACCCATGTTTCACATATACACACTTCAACCTTCTTTCCAAGTGAATTAACCCCAGCCCTCCCAAGGCCACGGAAGTGTTACCACCTCCCTTTTCAACAATCGCATCCGAACCCCAGATAAAACAGAAAACCCTGCTCAACAATCTCCGGACATCCCCATACACCAAAGGGTACAAAGCTGCCACATGCCATATTTTGCTGTACAAAAGCACATGACCACAATGACCCTCTGGTGTAGCGTAAGATGTGTCGCCGCAATCCTGACAATCTTCCCAATACTCTATCTACCACACCCTTTGAATTAACCTCCCTCGCCATCTGAGCATTACTCATATACACAACTCACAAATTTTCACCCGGTCCACGAAATTCCACCTCACCCCCACCCCGCCCTCCCGCCCATCCCATTCACCCAACCTCATGAGCTTTGATTTATGCACATTCACTGCCATACCTGTTGCCATCCCAAGAACATCTATAACTCTCTCCAGACCTCCAATCCCTCCTCCCACTCACTAGGACAGTTGTGTCATCAACATAACTATGATACTGGGACTCCCACCTCGTATGTCTCCTTACCCCCTCCTGTATGCACCTTTCCACTGTCCTATAATATTTGTGACAATGGGCAACCCTGCCTCAATCCCCTGCCCATTTTCACATGCAACCCACCCTCCCATTAATCTGTACACACACATCCCGGCTCCCTGATATAAAGTACGTACCAATTCACAATGTCCTCCCGAACCCCTGCCACTCATGATTCTCCACAGAGCTTCCCTATCGACACTGTCATACGCCGTTCTCCAATCCAAGCCAATACCCGTTCCCCCTCTCGCGATACCTCAATAAACCTTCTAATAACCCCATGCCCTCATGCATTGATCTCCCGGAATCCCATATTGACCCCTCACTATTACCTTTCCAATGACCTTTTTTATACGATTTCCCAAAATTTTTGTAAAAAGTTGTAGTCTGCGCACATGAGTGATATCATCGGTAATCTCTCACCGTGCACTGACTTTCACCCTTTGGCACCAAACTACTAGCGCTGTCGCCTGCAACGGTCCCAACGCACCCCTCTCTTTTATAATTTTAAATAATTGCACCAAAAAGTCTTTTAATACTCCCCAAAGCTGTATGTAAAACTCTGCAGGCAGCCATCTATCCCCGGCGCCTTACCCCTGCTCATACTCATTAAAGCCGTCCACACCTCTTCCTCCACAATAGGCCCCTGTAACTGTTCCTGTCGTCCCTGTCCAGCACACACTGCACCATCCCCCCGTCTCTCGTAAAGCCCCTCTCTCACACCCACACTCCTCATATATGCACTAAGCCAAGCATCAACATACCCTCCCATCCCCTCCGTGAACCTGAGCTTGTTACCACCTGCAGCTCATAAGACTGCCATCCCCACGAGCCCCTTTGGGGCGGGGCAGATGGCAGACCAGAGGCCTAGCTTCTTCCTACGAGCCCCGTGAGGGCGGGGAATGTGGCTAGGCCTGGGGACACTTGGTCCCAAAGATGAGGGGGTACTTGTACCTCCTCCCATGGGAGACTTAGGTCTCGAGACACTCCCCAGATAGGGAGCCAAGGCCGGGTCACCACTACTGGGAAAAGACCCGGGCCGGAAGAATACCGGCGAATAAAAAAAAAAAAAAATCCCCTCCGTTGTCACCAAATCTTGTCCCTCCCTATACCCCTCGATGTCCTCAAGAACCCTCAAACCCACCATTTCTTTGCAACGCGCCGGCGCCCCTGCCCTCGCAGGACACGCCGATGGTCTATCACCCCACATGACCTCCTTCAACCCCCCTAAAACCCTTTCCGCATCAAACCTCTCATTTTGCACTTCCATTAGGCGTTCCTTCATTCCCTCTATGTCAGCCACTGGGGCTCCCATCCCCCCCCCTTCCTCTCTCATAATACTCTCTTAACTGCCCCTCAAGATACCTAATAAGCCCATAAGCCAACTGATTCTCGTGCCGTCCCTGTCGTACATAGAACTCACGAATCCTCTTCTTCGCCGTCACATCCCACCATCTCAACACATCCCCAATGACTTCCATCCCCTCCCATAAGCCTTTCCACCATTGTGCAAATAGGACCTCCCCTCAACATCTTGAAGCAACCGAACATTCAATTTCCAATAACTCTTATGCCTGTTCGGCCGACCCTCCCATCCCAATCCACCAAAACACCTCTATGATCAGAAAAAAACATCCAAAACCCTTACACTCCGCACCACTACTTTCCTTGTCACGTATATCCTGTCCAGCCGTGCAGCATACCCTGCTCACAAAGGTGTGCTGCACCTCCCACGCCGCCCCCCCCTCCAAATGCACCAACCCCACCCCGGTTAACGGTCCCTCAGAACGCCAGAACAATTATCCTGCTCCCCTAGGTTCCACATCCCTGCGGCGTATGACGCAATTCCAGTCCCCTCCCACCACAGCTAATGCTGGAAGCGACCTTAAGTGATACACCAACACTTCACGTACGAACTCATTCTTCACTCGACTGTCCCCCTCCGCCGGACCATAAACACACACAAAAGACGTCTTATCCCTTCCCCACGTCCCATCCACTCTTATAACCCTCCCCTTCCCCCTCTTCACAATGAGTTAAAGTTATTCATTACAATGAAGCGGCCTGTTAGAACTGCAAGCTGCTCCACTACACTAAAATTGTTTGCAGTGTGTTTTATGGCCATAATATGTGAACCCATCAAACATTGCCATTGTGTAGGCTAGTGCCGCTAGTCTTACATGTTATTACGTTTTCTTGAAGAAAATTACCATTTGTGACCCGCGAACCTCATGCCCAAATAAGCCAACATTTTGATGTTGACCACCCTGCTCTCAAAAGCTAAAACGAGAGTTCCTAAACTCAGGGTCGCATCCCAAATTTGGGTTGCGAGAACATTCTCTGACGTAATACCGTAAATCTGATGAATAAAAAGCGTGTGTAACACTTGTGAATCCTAAGGTAACATGATGTTGTAACGTACATTAGCCTGATGTTATACCATTGATCTAATGGAAACAGCAAGACCATGGAATCCTAGAAGAGGCACAGGTGTTGTACAAGAGTGCCATCTGCTGGGTGGTGGATGATCTCAACTCTCAGATTGAAAAACAGTAAATTTAAAAAAAAATACAAAAAAAAATCTACAGCGTGACGAGATGATGAACAGATTCGTGACCAGCGCCGCCGAAGTGCTAAGTACGATTAGGTACCGTTTAGGTCACCAGGCGAATGTGACTGCAAATTTTTGCGACGTGGACAAGAGGAGCTTGTGAACTGACTCGCAGGAGGGAATGAGTTCATGTCCTCCCTGACAAAGGCAAGGACCTGAGATCTTCCATATCCTCGCTGGCAATGGACAAGACATCCCAGGTCCACATCCACTGTTATAGAAAGTAGAGAATTTTGCTGACCTCTTAGCGAACGAGGAAGCGGAGCCCTTTGTAATGGAGGGTTATGCAAACTATTCCATTTTATCCTCATTGCAAATATTCGTATTTCGCGCTACACATTAACTTATTTTCCTCAGCGGAACAATAGCTGTGTCTGCTGCAACTTTTGTAAAACATCTACTTACCTTCTGATGTATCAACTGTCCCTCGACGACGTGTCAGTTGTCACTTACCTGCAAGGTAAACAAAGACTTATTAATGCACAAGTCCCACTCCCATGTATACTTCTCAGCTGGCACCGTCAGTCCGCAGTCATACCTTCCAACTTCAACCTTCATTCCTTTCTGAAAGTATCCTGAGTTATCCCTTCACCGACACCTTCAGTATCCCACATTCATCCACACATTCAGGAAGCATCCCAAGTTATACCTGTCATAGACAACTTCAGAAAGAATCCGAAATATTCCCTTGATCAACCTGAAGAACTGAAACTTATAACCTTTATTTAAAACGTCAGGAAGAATCCCAAGTTATACGTTAGTTGTTTAGATTTTATTATATATTTATTAATGTACAAATGGTAGTGCAATGGCGGTATCAATAGGGAAAAAATGGACTCTGGTACCTAACCTAAATCCCCAAAACTGGCATAGTGCCTGATAAGGGGAAAAATGGAAAATGTAATACTATTTACAAGTCAGGTGACAGGCCCTTGGTTCAAAACTATAGACCAATAAGCTTACCTCCATAGTGGGAAAATTTAGGGAATCAATAATTCCAAAGAAATTTATAGCTCTTGATGGGACAGTTTAATTAATCTCAAACGGTTTTACAAAGGGGCTTTCCTGTCTTACGAATTTAAACATTTTTCATAAGGTGTTTGAGGGGTAATTGGAATGAATATGATATTGGTTTTGGGACTTCAGAAAGGTTTTTGTAGAGTTCCACTCAAAGGTATTGAGGAAATTAAAGGCACAGGAATAGGGGGAATAATTTTTTCCGGGGTGGGCATGGCTGATAAATAGGCAGCAGAGAGTTTGCATAAATGGGAGAAATCAGAAGGGGGGCAGTCACAAGCGGTGTTCCTCAGGGGTCAGTGCGGGGCCCCTTTTGTTTTTCAAGTTTAATAAACACTGTGGGGGAAAAAAATGGACTAAGCAAATTTTCTGATGACACCAAAATGGCCGCCCCCAATTTATTCTAATTAGGACACTGAGCACTCTGGGGTGATTTTAATAGACTGTTGAATGGTCGGAGAAGTGGAGATGCATTTATATTGACAAATGCAAAATTTAAATGTTGGGGCGTTTAAAAAAAACCATGCCCCATAAAAATAAATAATGGACCTAATATATGTTTCGAAAAGGATTTAGGAGGGTTTGGTTAGCGTAATCTAAAACCAACAACAGTCACTAGTGTTTGCAAAAAAAGCTAAAAGAATTCTTTGGTTCATATCTAAGTATAAATAATAGAAGCATCAGGTTTTTCTCAATCTCTATTCCTTGGTTTGGCCTATTTTGCTATGTGCTCAGTTTGGTCCCGTATTACAGAATGGATATAAAAGCTTGGAAGAGTACAGAGGGGATGACAAAGATGACCCCAGTATGAGAAATCTTCCCCCTGGGGAATGACTGAGGGCCCCCGAATTGCACTCTCTCAAAAAGGGGTAGAATTGGGGGGTAGATCAAGTGTATAATGGAAAACAAGAATAAATAAAGGGGATGTAAATACCGTGCTGAAAAATTTCCACCCAAGACAGGACTCACAGCAATGGTTTCAAGTTGGAAAAGATCAGATTTAGGGAAAGGATATAGGAGAGCAGAGCACAGGTTTGGTAATAGAGTTGTGGATAAGTGGAAGAAACTCCAGAGTATGTTATTGAGGCTAAAACGTTGTGTTAGTTTTAAAAAAAGGTTATATAAATACACGAGTGCATGTGGGTGGGTGTGAGTTGGACCTGACTAGCTTTGTGCTGCCGAGTCTGGTGCCGTGCCTCCTTCCTTAAGTGGAGGGGTGTCCAGACTGAGTGGGGTCACTGTCTAATCGGGGGGAGGGGGAGGGACATGAACTGTCCGCATGGGTCAGTAGGCCTGTTGCGGTGTTCTCTTTTTAATGATCTATGTTCAAATTATATAATCTTTCTCTAATACATTTTTGGCTAGCTTGGGTTTGATTACATTTGGATTTGTCGACCAATTATTATCATTTTGTGTCATAGGCCGGAAATAAATACCTCCATTGCACAAGTCAGTGTTGGAAATTTTACATAAAAATTTAATTTACACAACAGTTTACGTCATGTAAATTAATTCTCAGGATGTAGTGGAGTTGATATTCTTATACCTTCACACACTAAATGAAATTCACCTTTCTGTAATGGTAGATGGCAGGTGTTGCTGGGGCCCAGGTGCTGCCTGGGGCCCAGGTATACTGGACCAAGGTGATACTGATGGCCAGGGGTGCTGGGGCCCAGGTGGTACTTAGGGCCCAGGTGTGGGGCCCGGTGTGCTGGGGGCCCAGGTGCCTGCGGGATCTAGGTGGGGTCCTTGGACCCAGTTGTGCTGGGGGCCAGGTGGTCCTTGGACCCAGGTTGTGCCTGGGGCCCGGTGGTTCCTTGGTCCCAGGTGTGCTGGGGCCCAGGTTGGGTCCTTGGACCCAGGTGGTGTGGGGCCAGGTGGTCTTGGGACCCCGGTGTGTGGGGCCCAGGTGGTCCTTGGACCCCGGTTAGTGCTGGGGTCCAGGTGGTCTTTTGACCCAGGTGGTGTTGGGGTCAGGTGGTCCTTGGACCCAGGTGTCCTTGGACCCAAGGTAGTGTGGGACCCAGGTGGTCCTTGGACCTCGGTAGTGCTGAGGCCCAGGTGGTCCTTGGACCCGGTGGTGCTGGGGTCAGGTGTGGTCTTGGTCCCAGGTGGTGCTGGGGATCAGGTGGTCCTCGGACCCAGGTGAGTGCTGGGGGTCAGGTGGTTCTTGGACCCGGTGGTTGCTGGGGCCCAAGCTGGTCCTTGGGCCCGGTGGTGCTGGGGGCCCAGGTGGTGTTTGGTGGTCGTGGTGGTTCGTCTTGGTCCAGGTGTGTGCTGGGACCCAGGTGGTCCTTGGACCCCGGTTATGTGGACTGGGGCCCCTGGTGGGTCCTTGGACCCCAGGTTGGTGCTGGGGCCCAGGTGGTCCTTGGACCAGGTTGTGCTGGGCCCAGGTGGGTCCTTGGACCCGGTGGTTTGCTGAGTGAGGCCAGGTGGTCCTTGGACAGGTGGTGCTGTAGTCCAGGTGGTCCTTGGACCCAGGTGGTCTTGGACCCAAGGTAGGTGCTGGGGCCCAGGTGATGTTGGGGTCCAGGTGGTCCTTGGACCCAGGTGGCCTTCGACCCAGGTAAGTGGGCCTTCGACCCCGGTTGTGCTGGGGCCCAGGTTGGTCCTTGGACCCTGGTGGTGAGGATGGTTTGAAAAACCGACAATTGAAGATGATGCACTTATGCAAGCATATGCTGCAATAAGAGTCTCAATCTCCGGACCCAGGTGGGTGCTGGGGACCTGGGGATCCTTGGGACCCAGGTGGTGCTGGGGCCCAGGTGGGTCCTTGGACAACAGGTGGTGTGGGCCCAGGTGTGGTACTTGGGACCAGGTGGGTGCTTGGACCCAGGTGGTGCTGGGGCCCAGGGGTTGCTTGGACCCAGGTGGTGTGGGGCCAGGTGGTCTTGGATCAGGTGGTGCTGGGGCCCGGTGGTCTTGGACCCAGGTGGTCTTTGACCAGGGTGGTCCTTGGAACCCCAGGTGGTCCTTGGGACCCAGGTGGTTGCTGGGGCCCAGGTGGTGTTGGGGTCCACGGTGGTCTTGGACCCAGGTGGTCCTTGGACCCCGTAGCGCTGGGGCCCAGGTGGTCCCTGGGGACCAGGTGGTGCTCGGGCCCAGGTGGTCCTTGGACCCAGTGGTGCTGGGGCCCATGTGGTGCTGGGGCCCAGGTGGCCAGCTGGGTCTCAAACAAATCTCGCGGGCCCGTCATGAAGATTCTTCGCCGTCACACAAGGACATTCCATTATATATCATAAAAAACAACCTTATTATCTTGTTGCATGGGAAGATACTTTCCCGTAGAAATTATTTAGGTGATAATAGGCAACATGACTGTCAAATAATTGTAAATTCTTATTTATTAAAAGGGGTTTATACAATCTCTCGGGCTATATTTTAAACCAACTGGAAGGAATTAATACCTTTTAGTAAGATAAACCAATTTCAATAAAACTCTACTTAACCCGGAGGAGCACTTATAAAAATTAGCAGTTATCTTACTTTATCTTACTTAGCACTTCGCCCTAAGTACTTATAAGGAAATGGTTATAATTCACAACTATTAATTTAAAGGGGTGAAGAGTAAGCCAGCGGGAAGGCCTCGACCAGATGACCAGAAGCTCCAACTGCGGGTGAATATATGATAAGACCCGCTTCAGCAAACAACTTGGCCTGATTCTCTGACAAAATTATAAGCACAAAAGTATTTAATATATTTATATCCAACACATTTTAGAATATACATAATAGAACAAGGGTATATAGTTCATCTTGATCCATTTCGCTTTAAACCTTCGTCTACGATCATTTTCGTTACAAACACTTTTTTCCATCTACAAACATCCAATGTTACATAACAGGATGTTTTATCATCAAACATACATCTACACTATTTTGTGTACTAAATTAAAGTGACTAACATTTATTTGAATGTTTGTTTGTTATGTGTCAAGACCAATCTAACACACCAAGCTCATTAAGACTTATATCAAATGTAAACCAAAAAAATTAACACTCTCAC
The DNA here is from genome assembly GCF_026875155.1 of Cherax quadricarinatus. Classification (NCBI taxonomy): domain Eukaryota; kingdom Metazoa; phylum Arthropoda; class Malacostraca; order Decapoda; family Parastacidae; genus Cherax; species Cherax quadricarinatus. Next base: position 26,935,248 of record NC_069439.1, read on the forward strand.
TATATATACACAGTGTGATACACACTGTGATATACATCGTATCTCCCGGTGATCGTCGAGATGCACCTTCTTAGTTAATTTGTTTACTTTAAAATAGCTGTGCATTGAAAGGACAGTCATGCAGACTGTGTCCCTCTGACTACTGAAGCAAATGGTGCTCTGAAATATTTCGATTCGGAGCTCCGAAGATCTTTCTGGATATATGGAATAAACATACATTTTGCAAACCTTGGGTATCTTCATATGTAAATGTTCCACGAATAAAGGATCCAGGTTTTATACATATGTGTATGAAGTATTATTTATTCACTTATCGGCTGTGTATTTACATTAAGCATTAATATGCCAGAGTAAATTTGGAGCTCTAAATTGTTCTGAACAGATTAGGAGTTCGAAGCTGTTATTGAGATTTTGAGCTACCTAATATGTTCATGGGGGAATTCAAAGCCTCGAAGTTGTACTTGAACAGATTCAAAGCTCCGAAAATGTTTATGAGCAGATTCAAAGAAAAACATTTCGAACTCTGAAACTTATTCTGAACAGATCCACAACTCCAAAGCTGTTACTGAAGATTCGCAATTAAAAAGAGTCAACTCCCGACACAGTGTGTCAGACACACCAACGATCACATAAATATCTTTATATCAGACAACAGAAAGATAAGTTTATGTCTCTCACTATATAAAAATTAAGAGAGTTTAATTTACTTCATATTTTAGGTATTAACGTGCTGCTCCTGAATCCTGGCGAACAGACTACATCCTGACTTAAGAACCCTTGAGTAATCGATATGCTTTAAACCCGATTTGTGGGACGTACGATCACATTGCAGCACAATGCCCTACGAGGCGTGGAAGAACAGAGGTTGCAACGAGGATAGATGGGGCAGCAGCGCCGCAGTCATACGCTGTGGCCACACAGCGTGCATCTTCGACTGGAAAACTGTGGATGTGAGGAGGTCGAGGGGGAACGGGAGGAGTCACCTGTTTGTTTGACTCTACCTGCGTTGGGGAAAACGAATGCTTGTGTGTCGGCGATATCAGAGGAGGTATCCGTACCTCCCCAGGATTTATGGAGCATCCCTTCAAGTAGGCTTTGATGTTTTGTTAAATGCTTCGGCGGTACGATGGAAATCAGGGAGGAATGGAGGATGCAAGCACACAGGAGGAGAAGGAGGTGACATAGGGCCGGTTGCGGAACAGCAGGTTGTCATTGTGGAGGTACACAGGATAATAGTTCAGAGGACGATATGAATCATTGATCTGTAGTTCCGCAAGAGGGCTGCGGTGATAACGGATAGTGACGCTGTCTTAACTCCCGGCCAAAGATCTGAGAAAAAAAGCATGGAAAGACGAGACTCGTCGAGATACGGCGGATCTAAAAAGTGTTCAGCATGAGAGAGGAAGGCATAGGGGGCGTGGGGACAGAAGTGGGGGAGTGCCGCAAGGACGGTTAGGAATGTAAGATATCTAAGGGTAAAACGCCAATTGAAATCTTCATGCATTACTTAAATATTAACGGATTAAAGTCGATTAATAAGCGCAAATGTCCGGAGATGCTATTAAGGAAATACGTTCCTGATGTAGTGTTTTTACAAGGAACATAATTATAAATCTTTAGGGGAATTGATAATTCCTGATTATGTGGTGTACATGGGTTGTTCTAGTAGATTGAAAGGTGTGGCATGTTAATAAAAGAGGTCAGCCCATTTTCTCTACAAAAATGTGAGGTTGGAGAGGGGGAGGGTGGTGCGGTGGTTGGCGCATGGGTGGGGTGGCAAGTGGGATTCATTGGTTTACGGGCCAGCGGAAGTGATATGCGTATTAAAATTGTTTTTTTTTTAGGGACGTTTTGGTGTACCATTTAAGGTCGCTGCCAGGCGTAACGATTATTGGGAGAGACTGGAATTGCATTGATCGTCGCAAAGATGTAGAGCCTAGAGGACGGGGCATTTTTTCAGGATTTTTAGGGGATTTACTGAGGAGTGTGAATGTTATGGATGTGGGGGGGATGAGGTGGGGGGGGACTGCACACGTTTATTAGGAAGGAGTATGCAGCGAGATTGGATCGAATATATGTTTCTAGAGGAATTAAGGTCCGAAATGTTTGCGCTTTAAATGTGAGTTACTCCGATCATAGAGGAGTTATGGCGGATGTGGATTGGGTGGGATTACCAAGGCGTTTTAGGGTTTTCTGGAAATTGAATGTTGGGTTAATGCATAAAAAAGGTTTAAGGGAGTCATTTGCGAGAGTGTGGAAGGATTGGTGGAATGAATGTCGGGTAGGGGATGACGTTATTGAATGGTGGGACACAATCGGAAAAAGGAAGGTGAGGGATTTTTATAAGAAGAGTGGTGTAAAAGAACAGAGAGTGCAAAAACCCATATTGCATTATCTGGAAGGACAACTGCAGGAATGTTATGTGAATGGCAGGGGGGTGTATCCGGTGGCGGAAATTGAAAGTTTAAAACAATTAATTGGGGATATCCACAATCATAACTTTGATGCGGCCCGGATAGCGAGTGGTATAAATGAGGTATTATGAGGTGATCGTCCTTCAGCGTTTGTTTTAAGGGAGCAGGGCAAGCGTCGGAGGGCGAACAGAAATAATGGAATTGGAAGTTCAGGAGCAATTGGGAACGTATCGTAGGGGACAACTCATTACGTCCACTGAGGGCATGGGATGCTATGTAGATGCATGGTATGAGGCGCAATACAAAAAAGTGGGAATTTCAAAAGAAGTAATAGGAGACATGGGTGAATGGGTATGTTGTGATCTTGAGAATAAGGATCGAATGAATTGAACGGACCTATAAGTGAGGAGGAGGTTAGAATAGCTGTTGAGAGTGTGAACGCTGGGAAATCACCGGGGAATGTCTCCGTGAATTTTTAGTGGTTTTATTTAATACTATGAAAGATAGTGGACGACTCGGAGTACAACAAAAAACAGGTGTTGTGGTTATGATTCCGAAAAGGCGTCGGGAAACTGTATACATAATCTATAGGTCGATATCATTAATGTGTGGCGATTATAAAATTTTTGCAAAAATGCTAGGTAATAGGATTAAGAGGGTGTTAGAGAAGGTATTGGATGAAGGGCAATATGGGATACCCGGGAGATCAATGTGTGTGGGTCAAGGCATAATACGTAGGTTTGAGGAAAGTGGGAAGGGTAAGGCAGGGGGAATATTGGCTCTGGACTGGCACGCGGCATACGATTGTGTGGAGCGTGAGGCTTTGTGGAAAATTATGCAGTGGAAAGGATTTGGGAAAGAAATAGAAAGCTGGGCAATTGCCTTGTACGAGCAAGCTACGTTTAAGGTACAGGTAAATGGCAGGTTGGGGAAATTAGTTGGAATGCAAAGGGGTTTGAGACAGGGGTGTCCTGTGTCGCAGATTCTGTTTGCATTAATTCAGGACCCCTTTTTCAGGGCTGTACGGGGGAGTGTAAATGTGAGTGAGAGGCGAGGGGGGGTGGGAGTAAACGCAGAAATCGTAGGATATGTGGACGACACTACGATTTTATACAGGGGATCACAGGATTTACGAAAAGTGGGTGAATTGGTGGATCTTTTCGGGAGAGCAACGGGGATGACGGTTAATAAGGAAAGTCCATGCTTATGCGTGTGGGGGATTATATCCGGGGGGACTTAGGTCAGGAGGAAGGTTGGTCTTTAGTTAACAAAATTAGGGTATGTGG
>NC_069439.1:26943947-27011619 GCF_026875155.1 Cherax quadricarinatus
CCCACATGTCATAACCTGCTTTCCAATCAATCCCCAAAGATCCCCCCCCCCCGGTTACCCTCCCAAAATCCTTAATTTCCATCCCCTAACCAAAATTCGCCCTGAAATCCCACACTTCCCTATGTGGACTCGGCCCCGCACCTTTTTCAAAAGGGTTACCTAAAAACCTTTCCAAAAACTTTATAATCTGCACACATGAGGGAGATCGCCCAAAAGCACCCAAGGTCTTCCCCCCCCCCCCTCCCTTATAGACCAAAACTAACCCCCGTGCCCTCGATTCCCCCAACACTCCCCTTTCCTTCATACATTTTAAACAACCCGGCCAAAAATTTCCTTTCATACAATCCCAATGTGAAAATTAAAAAAACATTGGAAATTCCATAAACCCCCGGCGTTTTTTCCCCTATCAAGCCATTATCGCCTCCCCCCCTCCTCCTCACTGATCCTACCCTTATTACCGCACTCCCCCCTCCCCAAAAAACCTCGAATTCCTTTTCCCCCAAATCTCCCCCTCCCTCTCCCCTCCCTCCTCGCTTAAAATTTTCCCAAAAACCAAAAATCAGCAAAAGCTCTTTCCATCGGTGGTACTAAGTACCTGCCCCACCCAATCCCCCCCCCCCCTTTACACACCTCTAACCCCAAACGTGGTCACTTTTTGCCATTTCCTAAAATCTCCAAAAAAACACATCCTAGGGTTTTGTCACCCCATAAAACTCCTCAAACCTTCCCTCACAACGTATGCATCAAAACGGAATTTGAATCCCTCAATCTCCTTTAAAACCTCTATTTCTCCATGTCTAGCCCCCCCTCCCCCCCTTCAAACAATCATTAGCTGCCCCTCTAAAATTTCTGAAAAACCGTACCTCCACCTGCCTATCCTTTTTAAATGCTGGTAATACTCCCAATCTCCCATTTAGCGTCTTCTCCCACCTTCCAAACATCCCCTCTTCGTTGCGAGCCCCCAAAAGTTGCTTCCACCATTCCCTAAAAAAAAACCCCCTCCCCCTCTCCCTGAAGACCTCACTTCATTTTCCAAAAACCCCATACCTACAAACCCAAACCCTTTCCATCCCATCTCTCCCCAAAACGGACGATGGCCAAAAACCAATCATGTCATTACACTTCTTTGTTATCCCCGAGTTATATATATCGATCCAACCTGGCCGAAAAACCCCTCTGCAAAACGTGTGCCTACTTTCCACCCATCGCCCCTGCAATGCATAAACCCCTGCACCCCAAAAAACCCCCTCAATACTCCAAGCACACACCCGCCCCCCTGGCTCCCACCCTTTTATTCCTGTTTTAAAAATTTCCAACCCCCCCTTTAAGAAACCTTTGGGTAAACCCCGCATTGAAAAGAAAAAACCCCCCTAAAAAAATTATCTTTCCCGTATGTTACTTCTCCCGGGCATATATATCCCCAAAAAACATACTCTAATCTCCCCCCATATCCCTCCCCCCCTCACCACCCTCCCCTCCCCTCCCTCTTCCCATTTGGCACGGGGAATGGGCTGGACTCCCTCACTGCCACTCCCACGCCACCCCCCCCTTAAATTTCCCCGAACTACCAACATCATCCTAAAACCGTTCAGCCTCAACTCTCTGCCATACTTGAAATTGTTTTCTTAAAAATAAAACACACATCAATTTTAAAAAAACCCCGCAAAACACCCTCCAACCAAACCGTTTACCGTCACTCTAAGGCAATTCACTTTTATCGTTAGAACTTAAAGATTCAGAAAGGGTGGCTTTCCTCTATATGTCTGTCTGTCTGTTCCACTTTTTGCTGCTTCTGCTTTTCCCGTGCACTCTTTCCCGCCTGTACCCCCTCCCCCCCTTGGCACACCCTGCCCCTTCTTAATCACCCCTGCCCACGTCTTTTTTCCCGTACGCGAGCTGGTGTTATAAACCTCACCCGCAGCCCCAGCCCTTTTTCTAGATGTGCCCTCATTTCCATATCAGTATTTCCTTTGCCCTTGTGCACCTCAGCTTCCCCCCTTACACTCAACATGCCCCGGCTCGACCCCAGAGGCTCTGGAATCTGCTCAATCAAGTCCTTTTCAACCATCAAATTCTCCTGCTGTGCTGGGTTTTTCCTCCCCAGGAGTCCAGGGAAAAACTTAATCTCTCCTTTAGGGCGTAGATAACTCCGTGGGTCACCGGGCTCTCCCCCCCCCACAGGCTGCTGCTCAAGTCCCGGGCCCGTTTTTGGGGGGGGAGCATCCGAACCACTGGTAGTGCACACAATTCCTAACACGCCCTCCACTTCGTCCGCCCCAAATTACCCTTTTCCGCTGCCCTCAAAATCTTCGGCAGAGGTTCCGCCCGAGACTCTGGACTACTTGCCTTTCCCCCAAGGGCCCCGGGGGCTGCTGCTTTTCCCCATCCGGCCGCCAGTGGCAAAAGCGCCGCCAGACGACACGCTTTCGTTGTCCCGGTAGGTCACGTACACTGTGCCTAAAAATCCTCCAGGACAACCCTACGATGGAATAGGGCTTCTTAAAACATCTTGACGGTGAAGATCCAGCCCGGCAACCCTTATAGTTCCCCCGTCCCCGAACTATGGATTCATTACCTTTGTAATAGTTCAGCACAAAAATTTGGGGCCATATGGGCCCATTTTGACCTTTGTAATCTTTTTGACTACCCCCCCAAGGATGGGTATGGGGTGCAAAAGAATTAAAATAAATGTGTGTGTGTGTGTGTGTGGTGTGGTGTGTGAGTGTGTGTGTGGTGTGGTGTGACTCAAAAATCAATATTTGACCCAAAAACTCTTACAGTTGTGACCGGGGTTTGGAATGTGAATTGCTCATTACTCTATAATTGTTTTGATTTTAGCCAAAATAAAAACGTAAGTAACCTTCTAAGAATTCATTACCTTGGAACTTGTGAGCTCTTTTCCTTTGTAAACCCAGTTCAGCTAAAAAACTTTGGGGGGGCCCCGTCCCCCGGACCCATTAAGGAAACCCCGAAAACTGTAAATACCTTGTAACTTGTCATGATTGGACCCCTTACCGGGTTCATTACCTTTGTAATGTGAGTTTATTACCTTTGAAAAAGTGAGTTCATTAAACCTTTGTAAATTTGATTTTATTACCCCCGAACTTTTCTCAGCTATCAAAACTTTTTGGGGTCCAGTCCCCGGACCAATATTTTACCTCTTATCTTTTGACTACCCCCACAGGATGGGTATGGGGTGCAAATAAAACTATTAAAAAAAACATCGAACCAAGTTATGCATGCACCCCCCTATCTTTGAAAAGTCTCTCTGTATTACTCGTCGCCTCGAAAAGGGAAAGTTGCGGATCCTCACCCCGGGTGTTTTTTAGGCATCCCGCAGGCGTAACCCCCCCGACCGATTATACGGTGATGTTCTTCTCCGGGACTGAGTCACCCTCCTTTCATATGCCCCCATGTGCAGAACTTTATGAAGATTCGTGATGACCATTTAATGCTATTCCGGTAATTCTTTAACTTCAATGCCCAAAATGCCCTATAAAACGTTGGTAATAAAACAGGGGTTCGTTTGGGGAAATTGCCCCTTTAACAAGGTCAACCAACGGGGTTTCTCCCCCGCGGGAGCTGGCAGCCTTTGGTAAAACAGAAGTTGCGCACCAGAGAAAGCAGGAGCTTTTGCCAGTGGTCCACTCACCCGAAAACGAAAGGACAATGACTATTAATTAAAATCGGAATGATATTGTACAGTACAATTATCCTTTATTTTTTTTTTTTTTCTTTCAAATTCCTTTGCTCTGAAAAACAAAAAAAGGAATAAGAATAAGAAAGGACCCCCATAAATTTAGAAACCTCATATGCAAAACCCCCCACTAAACACACATATTCCCCGCCCCTGCCGGTGAGGGGGACTTTGCTACTCCTCTCTGACAGGGGCAAGTGCAGCCACTGCACAATGGTGTTGGGGTGCGAGCAGAATTAACACTGTCGGCATGAATTCTGAAGGTACAATTAATCAAGATTCGGCGTTTTACGTTGTTGCCTTATTACGAGAGAATATGGGAATTGAGGATTTCGACCCTTTTGGTGAGCCAAATGGAAACTACCGGTGTTGGAAACGCTGTATCACCGTGTTGAGGATCTACTTGCTCAATATGGATGTTGCTATCGGGTTAAAAAGGGCATCCCGGTAAAGATGGCGATGTTTCGAGCAATTTCTAGTAAAAATTCGTAATGTGCCTTTCGAGGCAAGAAAACTGACCACGTATGTGTTCGGGAAGTTTGAACTGTACCTAGCCAACAAGGCAAGTGGACGGCAGGGGCTTTTGGATTTCGAAGGTATTTTAGCCTAAAGTGATCTGAGGGAACCTTCCTTTGTAGTGTTCTTGAGGAATTTAGGCACAAATACTCGAAAATTTTGCTGGCCAAGAAAAAACTTAGATTGTGTGGTTTATGATCACATAGCGGCTGAAAGGGTGCGGCGGAGGGTGCCAGGGAATACCAAGGAGTGAATTTCGAGGCGAGGGCCTACGTGACAGTCAGAACCGCCCCCCCCCCCCCCCCCCCCCCTTTTTCCCCCCCCCCCCCCAAAAGGTGAGTGCGTGGTCGTTTGGGAGTGAGGAAGGGGGAAAAAGGCACCCTGAGTAGAAAATTGCAGTGCAGCATTTGAGGGTTCCCCAAAGGGGGAAGTTGACAGGGCGCGGGGGACCGGACGGGGGAAAAGCATCGGGTCCGAAAAAAATGTTTTTCGGTGGCCAAATTGAGAAGGGGAAGAGGTAGAGGGGAGGGGGACAAGAGGGGAAGGTCAGGAGAAACTAGATGGGGAAGGGAAGTGTCCCGAGGGGAAGGGCAGTGTCACCCTAGGACTCGGATGACGCCCACTCCAGCAAAAAAGACCCCGGAAAAAGGGGGGGATTGAGGTGTTTAGAGGCACAGAGAAAAAAAAACGCCAAAGGGGGTTGGGGGGAGGGGATGGGGTGGTGCCAAGGCCGGTGTGTTGAGGCACGGACGGGAAAAAGTGGTGGGGAAAAGTGGGTGGAAAACGAAGCGGCTAAAGGTTTGCAATTAATGTTAATGGTTTTTAAGAGTGGTAAGGTGTGTGGTTTCGAGGACTGTGTACGAAAAAAGGTAGATGTTGCCTTTTATACAAGGGCATAACTTGAAAACAGGAAAAATTGTGGAGGTGAGGAAAAGAGCTTTTGTAACTCCAACGACACGTTTTAAAAGGGGGAGTAGGGGTTTTAAATTTGTGAGCAAGCCCGTTTGTTTTGCAAAAGGGTTTTAGGCGGGGGGTGAGGGAAAAATAATGAAATGGACGGGTGGGGGATGCGTGAACGCGGTCCTTTGTTGGGTGTATGCCCCGGCGGGGAACGATGCGAGGGTAAAAACGGATTGTAAAGGGGTATCGGTGTTTTTGAGAGCGGCCCAGGTTGCATTGATTGGGGGGGAATTTGGGAATTGTAAAAACGGAAATTTGATTGATGCCAGCGGGGGGTGGGTATTTTTTCAAAGTTGCGAGACCTGTGTAGGGATATTGGGGGACAGATGCATTTTGGGGTGGAATAGTGAAGTGCAACATCGTATGTAAGGAGGGGAAAACGCAGCTAGATGGGTAGGATTATATAACCAAGGGGGTTTAGTGGAGTCTTTTAACACTATAAAGCAATTTTTTTCAGATCACAAGGATGTGGTGGGGGGTAGATGGGGCCGTTAGTGAAACGGTTTGAAAGCTACTGAAATAAAAAAGCCTCCTTTAGGATGAGGGAAATGGAGGGGGGTTTGCTTCGCTGTGGGGGAAGCTAAGGGAGGAGCAAAAAGGGGAAATTTTCGTTGGGGGACGTGTGGAAAGGGGGGAAAGTTTTCGTGGTTTAAGGGGAGGGAAGCGAAAAACCATAATTTTGGGAAATAACAAATTTTGGGAAAAGTAAAAAACATATGAGAAGGGGTGGGGGGGGGGGTATTAAAAGAGGAATAGAATCTAAAGGGTTTAAAGAGGTGCGGGGGAAAATTTTCAAAGCTGGGGTGAAAGGGGGGGGGGAAAGTGTTTTGAGGACAACCTCGGCAGGTTTGGGAGACCAAGGGGAAAACCACAATACAATTTTAATCACCTATAAATTTTTCATTTTAAAACAACAATATATTTTTTTCTTAAAATTATTAAAAAAAAATTTTTTAAAAATCTTATTTTCTTAACCTTATCTAAAAACAAACCCCCCCTTTTAAAAAAAATAAAAACACAAAAAAAAAAACCAAAAAACCTAAAAAAAACTTACAAAAAACCCAAAAAAAAACAAAATAAAAAAAAAATAAAATATTTTTCCCAATAAAAATAAATAAAAAACAAAATTTACCCATTTGTCCAAATTTTTCCAAATTTTAAATATTTTAAAATTTTGGGACATATATTTCAAAAGGTCAACTAGGGTTCCCAGGACGGCCGATGGTCTGGGGCACAAATTTCAAAAAGGGGTTTGTTGGGAATTTTTGGGGGGGGACCAGGAAGGGGGGGGGTAGGGTGGCGATTGAGGGGCGGGGTGTTTATAAAGGGTGGAAAGGGGGGTTTTAAGACAGACCCCTTACAAAAAAGGTTTTGGGGGTAAAATTGGGGGTGGGTTGAAACGTTGTATAAAGGGGCAAAGCGGAATTCAGATAAATGGACGCGGGAGGGGGTGAACATGGTAGGGGCTTGAGGCGGGGTTGCCCGCACAAGTTATTATTTGCATGTGTGCAAGACCCCATTTTTGGGTTTGGGTTTGGCCCAGAGTGTGGGTGGGGAGGGGTCGGGGGAGGGCTTGATTGGGCCATCATGTGGGGTTAGGAACACGACACTCCAGTCCGGAAGGGAACAAAATTGAGGGGTTTTTGGGAGGGGTGGTTGGCTGTTTTAAGGGGCACAGGGCATGACAAAAACTTGAGAAAACAAAGATCATGGGGGCTAGGGAGTGGAGAGACAAGTTGATTAGGACTGTGAGTGGGAGAAGGCAGGAAGGGCATTTTTAATATGTGGCATTTGTATAGAGGACCATAGGGGAGGCTGGGGGAGGCAATTTCGTTGAGAATGGGGAAACGCGGGGAAACCCGTTGGGGATTTTACGGCCTTATCACTTGCTTTTTTTGCAACGGCGATTGTTTTTAAACGTATTTGCGTACAGTAAGGTATGGTATGTAGCAGATTTTTTCCCATTGCGGGGGCTGAGATTACTCGTATCCTTAAAGTTTTTTTAGGTTTTTTGGGGGCCCGGGATGGAATGGTGAAGAGGGAGGTGTGACTTTGCGGGGAGGAAGGGAGGTTTGGGTTTGTTGGACCGGGGAAGGGGGGTGAAATGCTTTTTCGTCAGGTGGGAGGGGGAAAAGTTTAGGGGGAAGGGGGGGACAGCATGCAAAGTTACATGATTTTTGGGGGGGAAAGTATGTGGGGGGGGGAATGGAGGGAGTGGAGTTTTTGTTGGGGCATTTTTGGGGGCCGTGAGCCAGACAAATTAAAGGTAGGGATTTAATCGAATTTAGGAGAGGAGAGGGGCCCCGTAGAGGGGGGGCCCGATGTATGAGGGGGCGCTATAGGGGTCGTTGGGTAAACAAAGCAGGGCCCGGGGTGCGAGAGATCATTTTAAAAATTTTTAAGGGGATTCGCCTACGGGGGATCAGTCCTCAGAAACAGACGTGGGTAGAGGAGGGTTGGTGTGGGTTATTGGGGATTGGGAAACAGCCTATCACGGGGTTTAAACTTTTGCGTTTATTTTGGGGGTGTAGGGAATGGCTGGGGAAGGGTCAGGAGGTTAGGGGGGAGGGGTGTCATGTTGAAGCGCTGAGTCTTGTATAGGGGGGGGGGGGAGAAGGGGGCCGGGGGAGTGCTTAATAGGGGGTTTTTCGTGACAATCGGGGGGGAATGAGAGGGGTGGAAAGGGGGGAGCCGGGGAAAACGAGTTTTGCAGGTTTTTTTTGTGGGAAATGAATGGAATCGGAAATTTTATGGGGAGAGGGGGGGGGAGCGTTACTGGGGGTTACAGGTCCATAACTGTTGGGGAGTTGCTGATTTTGTGAGGGGGGGGAAGTGGGTTTAGATTTTGTGAAAAGCATTCGATAAAAAAAGGGGGGGTACAAACGGGTTTCCCAAACAAAAGATTTTGGTTTGGGTGCATGTGCGTGGGTGAGTGAAAAAGTGCAAAGAGAACGATTGTGGTAATTGGGGATGTGCATGGGAGTGCTGAGTTCAGGTTCTTGGTTTTTTTTTAGAAATTTAATGCCTTCTGCTAAAGGGCTATGTAGAGCGTAAAAGAGACAATAAAGATTGCTGAGGGGGACAGCAATTAAATAGGTTTTGACCCCCATTGTAAACTAATTCATTTTCAAAATTTATATATACATATGTATATATAAATTTTAGGACACGCGGGCTTTTTCCCACTACTTAGAGTTTGTTATTGTTTTAAATATAAAAGTTTTTAAAGTTTAATTTTAAAGTAGGGTTAGTTTATAATTTTACAAAAACAACGGTAAAAATGCTGTACATTTTGGGAGCGGGGTAAATAGGGGGGGGGGTTATACTCTTGCTTTTTTGCGGCATGTAATTATTGTTGTGGTTATTGAAATTAGCAGTGGGGAAGGGAGTCAGGGATTCTTTATTTTGTTTTACTTAAAATATTTTATTTTTGTAGTAAAAGAATTTTGTATATGGCAGTATTCCCCTTTTCACTCAGGGACATATTCTGCATATTTGCAGGTTAAAAAATTGATAAATTTATATTGTTGTCGATGCCCGTTTATGCTTTTTTTAAGTATTGATTTTAAAAAATAAAATATAAAAAAAAATCAGCACATGTCTTTTGTACACCCTCTTTTTTATGAAAATACGTTCAAATTTTTTCCAATAAATTGCTGCCATAAAAACATTGAACCACCTTGTTTAATGTCTTGTAATGTCAAGAAAACATTACCCTTTCATAAGTTATTCCATTACCTAAGCCTTTTCCTACTACAATTTGAACGTAACAAACAATAAATTTACCAAAAACCCCCCTAAATTTCTAAATCTTTTAGTACATATTTTACAACGAATAAAAACAATAAAAAGGGAAAACCCATCTCCTTATTTAAATATTTCGACGTCAGTTCCCACATGGTTAAACAAAGGGCAAATTTCTGATGTCAGTTCCCTACATGTCTAAACAAAAAGGGAAATATTTCTGACTGTCATTTCCACATGTTTTAAAAAAAAGGTCAATATTTCTGACTTCATTCTCCACTGTCTAAAAAAAGGTAAATATTTTTGACGCAGTTCCTACATGTGCTAAACAAAGGTAAATATTTTTCTGTCAGTTCTCCTACATGTGCTAAACAAAGGTAAATATTTCTGACGTCATTCTCCTCAGTGCTAAAAAAGGTAAAAATTCTGACTGTCGTTCTCCTACATGTGCTAAACAAAAGGAAATATTTCTGACGTCATTTTCCCCCACATGTCTAAACAAAAGGGAAATTTTCTGACGTCAGCTCCCACATTGCTAAACAAAGGTAAATATTTCGCTGTCGTTCCCTAAATGTGCTAAACAAAGGTAAAAAATTTACTGCATTCTCCTACATGTGAAACAAAAGGGAAAAATTTTCTGACTGTCAGTTTTCCTAATGTCAAACAAAGGTAAAATATTTCTGACTGTCAGTTCTCCCACATGTGCAAACAAAGTAAATATTTCTGACTGCAGTTTTCCCACTGTGCTAAACAAAGGTAAAAAAATTTTTGACTGTGTTCTCCACATGTGCTAAACAAAATAAATATTTCTGCTGTCCCCCTTCTCCTCATGTCAAACAAAGTAAATATTTTGACGTCAGTTCTCCTACATGGCTAAAAAAAGGTAAATATTTCTGACTGTCGTTCTCCCACATTGCTAAACAAAGGAATTTTAAATAAAACAAAATGCCCTTTTAACACATTCACACCACCTTCAATTATAATAATACCTCCTTCAACCAAGAAAAGCAGTACCCGTATTAATCCAAGAGTACAAAAATTTTTCCGTAAAAAATTTAGCAAATTCTCATATTGCCTCCATCGATAAATAATTAAAAGGAAAAAACAAAATTAAAATATCAAAAATAACTATTTCTAATTTACACCATTTAAGTTGTCTTTTCATAAAAAAAAACTCGTTATTAAAATGAAAATAAAGATCTTTTTACCATTTACAATTGAATCAAAATCATTAAAGCCCCTATAACTATTTAATCCATTGAAAATTTTTATCATAAAGTCCTTGAAATGATTTTACAGAAAAAAATAAAATGCAATCGTAGTGCAACACACTTCGAAATGAAACTGTGTATTTTACCTAAACCCCCCGGGGGAATTTAACCCCATGCCCAGAATCAAAACTCAATTATACTCCCTATAAACCTCTCCATGTACACCCCTTCTAGGAAAATACCCGTTGTATCCCCCTTCCCACTTTTCAAATCCCCTAAACCCTTTTTAAAGTGAAATTTTTATAAACCCCCACTAAAATCCCCCCCTCTTCTCCCTACACCCTTTTTCCTCACTGTGTCCTAAAAAAGTTGCGCCCAAACCTTAATTTTTGCACGCACGTCCGCCTCCCTCATAGCCCACATCAAAAATTTTAAATCCGTAATCAATACCCAATCGCATTCTCAACCCTTTTTTTCACCCCGTTATATCTAAACTTAAAACCCCCAAGACCCAAACCCCCCCCCCCACAACCTTAAAAAACCTTTCCCATCCAAACCCTTATAAGTTCAAAACAATCGCAAAAAAACACCGTATGAAAATAGTCGCCAAAACCCCCACAATCCTTGCATTCCCCATCCTCCGTATTCTCTTATGAAAAAAACCATTCCTGACGGGGCCAAAATTCCAGAAAAATCTATACATCTTTTCTGCTTTTGGGTTTTAAACGCAATTTGTTTAAACGCCCCCAAATATTACCAAACAACATCGGGTAAACTCCCTTTTACCGCCCCTACCACAGCCTTACCCTCTACCCCATCAAAATTCTCAATTTAATTTTGAGTGATCCCCACGTTTTTTGAAACCCCTAAAATTGCCTCACCTATCATGAACTCCCGACCCCCCCCCCCGTCGCAATCCGATGTAACCTATGAGACCGTCCTTCTTTCGCCCCCCCCCCCCCTTATAACACGTTTTAAATACAACTTATTACCCTTTTTGACATCTATAAGACCCAGCCCTCCACGGGCCCAAACCGGGGGGTGTGGAAACCCCTCCCTGTTCCCCAAATGAATCTAAAAACACTTTTTTGTAAAACCCTTTTTAACTCACAACGAAATATCGGAAATATTTCTGTAACAGCCATAGTTTACTATATAAAAGCACTTCGTTTTAATCACCCTTTGTTGCAAACTTAAATTAGCAGCTCTTAACCCCCCTAAGGGCGCTTCAGAACACTATCAAGATACGCACGGAATTTTTTTGTTTTGCAACTTAATCACTTACATAAACTCCCCCATATCTTTATTTTGGGCCACCCTTTCCCACCTTTCAGCAACATTCCTTCCCCGTGCCCTTTCCAAGATTCATATCTTTGTTTTTCCCCGTATAATCGTCATGCCCGTACCTTTTCAAAAACTTTCACCAACTTTTCTACCCGAAGCAAAACCAAGTTTTCTCCACCAAAATGTCGTGTGTCGACATATCCAAAAAAATGCCCGTCCCAACCCCCCCTTACATTACCCATCTCTTTTTCTTTCCATAAAACCCTTATCCCTCTATAAAAGGGATCTTGAAAACAAGCAAAAAAAATTTGTGAAAGGGGAAAAATAAATAACAAAAAGGCACAATACCGTGACGGGAACGATACACAAATAACCCGCACAAAAAAGGGACAGAAGCTTACGACGACGTTTGGGTCCGACTTGGACCATTGACAAAAGTCACACTAACAGAGGAGGAGCAGGACGGCTATATATAGGCAGGAAGGGGTAGGAGGTAGTAGTAGTAGTAGTAGTAGTGTAGTAGTTTAGTAGTAGTAGTACAAGAATTGTATAAAATACCGACAGGATGAAATGACACACGCACAACCCCCGGGGCATCCCACTTCCCCTTTCACGCACCTCGGTGCGCTTGCTCTCCCTCTGTGGGTTTCTAGCTCTCTTGCAGTGCTCCCCTTCCTTTGTATTTGACGGGCTCGTCTTCCTTATTTCCCACTTCTACCACTACCACTACTACTACCTTTTTTCTTCTACTATATCTACTGATGAAATTAGACACATGTGGGGCGTCTGGTTGTCTTTGTTGTGGACGTTTCGCCATCCAGTGGCTGGCTGGATGGCGAAACGTCTACGGTGGGGATGCCCGGGTGTTGTGCGTGTGTCATTTTCATCCTGTCGGTATTATATACAATTCTTGTACTACTACTACTACTACTACTACTACTACTACTACTACTACTACCTCCACCTCTTCCTGCCTATATATAGCCGTCCTGCTCCTCCTCTGTTAGTGTGACTTTGTCAATGGTCCAAGTCGGACCGAAACGTCGTCGTAAGCTTCTGTCTTTTATGTGCGGGTTATTTGTGTAAAGGGGACAACCTTGACGCAAACCCCTTCCCATCTGAATTCGATCTCCCAACCTCCCATTCACCTTCACACGCAAGGTTGCCTCCTGATACATTAACTTGGCCCATGATATAATTTCCGCCCCAAACCCCTGCCATCTCATGATCTTCCATAACGTCTCCCGTTCCACACTATCATATGCCGCCTCCCAATCTACAGCCAATACCCCCCCCTCCCAATGTTACTCTTTCTTCAATAAAACTTCTAATCATACCGTGACCTTCATACATAGACCTGCCCGGCACCCCATATTGTCCCTTGTCAGTCACTTTGCCCAGGACTTTTTTTATTCTGTTAGCCAAGATCCTTCCAAAAATTTTATAGTCCCCACATAATAACGAGATTGCACGATAATCTTTAACCGTTAATGGCTCACCTTTAGGAACTAGGACGACCACAGCCAACCTTTGTTGTTCCCCTAAAACCCCATCCCGCTTCATTATATTGAATAAAAGTACCAAAAACCCCTTTAAAACGTTCCAATTTTGAAGATAAAAGTCGCTGGTGCCTTACCTAATTGCGCCCCAGATAAAGCCTCCCAAGTCTCACACTTCGTTATCGGCCCTCCCAACATCAAACGATCATGCTCCTCCAGCTCACAACGCACAAACCTACCGATTGACTGCAATGCAATTTCACTTATTCCAACACATTGCGTTTTCAATTTAACCCAAGCATCAATATACCCACTCATACCCTCCATCGTCGTCAACACCTGATTCACTCTATACCCCTGCATACCTACCTGAACATTCAACCCCATTAACTCCATTGGCTTGCGACGTCTGTGTTGATTCCTCAACACACACGCCGACGGCCGATCTCCCCACAAAACCTCTTCGATTCCACCCTTAAGCCTTTCCCCATCAAACCTTTCGTTTTGTAAATTTCTTAGTTGCTCCTTAATTCTTTCAATCTCTATAACAGGATAATTAGCATTCGCTTGTACATAGCAGTCGCGCAACTGCCCCTCTAAATATCGTTGGAAACCATACTGTAACTGATTATATCTCACCCCTTGACTTGTATAATATTCCTTAATTCGCTTTTTGGCTATCGTTTCCCACCAATTAACCAAAGCCACATCTCCAGGTGCTTCAACCACTAGGCGTTCCCACATATGCCCAAAAGACAAACGACTTTCCTCTCTCTTCAATAACTTTACATTCAATTTCCAAATTGATGGACCCCTCCTAGGCACACCCTCAATATCTACATCCATTACAACTCCTCTATGATCCGAAAAAAACACATTTATCACATTCACTCTCCGCACTGTAACCGCACAAGACACGTACATTCTATCCAATCTCGCCGCATAATCTCGTCTAATGAAAGTATGCTCCACCATGCCACCCCCTCCCCCCCCCCCACACACATCCATTAAACCCACACTCGTCAATAAATCTCCCAGGAACCCTAAGCAACAACCCGCTCCTCGAGGCTCCACATCCTTTCGTCGTATTACACAATTCCAGTCGCCCCCTATTATTGCTACATTTGGTAAACTACGTAGATAATATACTAATACATCTTGTACAAAATGAGTTTTAAGTCGTACATCTCCCTCGGCCGGCCCATATACACTTACAAAACTCATGTGTACTCTACCCCATAAACCCATCCACCCAAATCACTCTCTCCTCCCCCTTATCATACCTATGCCGTACTACAAACGCTATTTTTTCCTTTACCAGAATGGCGACGGGCCCCCTTTAAACCTCGTCGCAATTCCATATACAATCATAACCATCCATTTCTAACTCAGATCCAATTCTTTAATTGTGTCCTGGAGAAACACCACATCCACATCTAAGCACCAAAAATTCATTAAACCCACTTTCGCTTCCGCTCAGATCTCAAACGATAATATTTATTGTCAAAACCTAAAGTCCAATTAAAGGGATTTTCCTTCTTTCTAGTATAGACTTTTTCACTTAACCATTTTACAACACTTCAATCCCTCCCCCCTTTTTTGGGAACCGCCTTGATCAACTCTTGTTTTACATTTTCACTTGTGAGTCCCTTTCCTCGTACCTTCCGCCCAAGACTTTTTCCCTGGCATTGGGAGGAGTAAGCACGCGTCTACCGCAGTTCGTCTTCGCGTCCTACCCACCACCTGCATGGGATTTCTTTAGTACAATCGTGATGCACCTCCACTTCTGCCTACTTTCACCATCATACCATGCACACACTAGACTCAATGCTTCCAACTGTGCCTCACCATGATACTCAACCGATCCCAAAATTGACCTGGATCCCCACACAGTTGACGATCGACTCCGTCTAACTAAACATCCATGCCTTCACTAAAGACGCGTACAATTCCTCTTCCCTCCATAGTGGGCAGAAGTCTCTTTCAAATACTTTATTTATGTCCAATGACGGAGATTCACCCTCGCTGTATTGCATCCTCAAAGCATTTCTCCTGTGCTTTTTCTATCCCCTCATCACTCCAAGATGACGTTGTCGAGACAGATTAGCGGTAAGACTGTTCTCGTCCCTCACCCTCCTCGACCTCTTCCGATGTTGCTGTTGCGATAGTTGGAGATCCCACGACGCTTACCACACGCGCCGCTATGTGGTCATACGACCCACACACCGACACACGACGTTGCCCCGCATATGTAACATATACTTGAGTTCCAAATGCTTGCATACTTAACATCAGGCGGTAGGATGGCGTAAGGTCATTTTGACAGAATATGTTCCAGCCAACATTCCAGAATAAGTTCCAGCGGCCCACCGACTGCAAGAGGCATACGAACCGTACCATAATTACGTAGTTCATCTTTTATAACAAAATCCAGTCGCCTCAAAAGGCACATTCCTGATTTTTACCACATTGTAATGTCGAGCTACAATCATGAAGACTACTGAATACAGCTGAATTGACGGCTATAATGTCCTGATACTTATCAACCACCGCTTCGTAGACATTTGCTGACGCAATTTAACGAAGAACCGTGGCGTCCAATAAGTGCTACATACCACATCTCTCTTCATTTGCGATACGTAGGTATCACGGATAATCGCCGGTAGTAAACAAATCCAACGTGCTCCCGTGACAGCCCAGGGTCAACTCAACGCAGTGTTAGAAGCGCCTGCTGCTATGCGCGCCATGTGGAAAAATAAAGTTTTCACCAGTCTAACGCCAGGTAGCACTCTAACAGGTAAACTGCGCAAAGTCAACTCAATCCAGAGCGTCTGCAGCAGGTCCGCACGGCCGTGAGCGATGCGAACAATGTGGACCCAATGTACTGATACAACAGTTAGAAACGATTGGTGAGGGGTGTCACCGTTGGCCCCGCATCCCCCCCAAGGTTAATAAACCCCAACTCACCTTTGGTTAGTAGCCAGTCAGTGCAATAAGAAAAATTTCCCTCGAGCAAACGTGGCTTGGCAGCGAGTTATCTCTCCATTCACTGTGTTCATTAAATCTTTGTTTCATATAGCAATAATTTAATCCAGTGTAAATATTTTCCTTTTCATGTAATATCTATTGCGAATTTTGCCTCATTTTTATAATCGATGTTTTTGTTTTTTTCATACCTCTGTGACTAAGTATGAAATCATTCCCTTATGGATCAGATGCTACTGAAAATATACATTATAACACGACACGACCTCAAGATACAAACATGTCTCATGACCGTAATGGTTCTTTACCTTCTAACAATGAAGCAGAGAGTAAATCAAACTTTCATTTATTACTGGGAACCACTATATGGTGTTCATATTTATGGTGAAACGTCCAGTAACCCAGAGTACTGGTTTGCATGTATCGCAGTGCCGCTAATAATGTGTTTTGGGGTTCAGCTTGTGAGGGTTGTATAATTAAACTAGCCAAAGACAGTTTCGCTCTTCCGTGTCTAGATCTATGTTCTCATAAACTCTCGTCAATGCCGATGAACCATACCACGGATGGGGTAAACCCGCGATCAGAGAGCACAAACCTGCAGACCGAACGCGTTAGCCACGGACCAGCTAGCTACCTATCTGATGAATCATATTGTGCTAGCTGTCCATTGCTAATGCGCTGTCTGGAGTTTGTGACTCAATGATCGCGGGTTCTACCCCACCCGTGTTATATTTGGGGTTTGTTTTGCAATCGTGCATTGCGATTTTTGTGCGTCATGCAAGATTTTACTCGTTGGCCACAGCATGAACTCTTTCGTGTGTTTTATTTACCACAACTGTTTCTGATCTAATTGTTTGCTGAGAACTGAACCAGCTTATCATGAATCCTCTTGCAAAATTTTCGTACGTCTAACAAATTCTAAGAAGGAATTTTTAAGTCATCAATGGAGCTCAACCTTCATACGTGAAGGCTACTACTCGTTGTGCAATATATACTATCAAGCACTTATTGCACACATATTGCTTGATAGCACATGTGCTCTCAAGTACATATTGCCACTTCCTACTTTACTAATTCTTAGATAATCTGCTTACCGTTGGTATGAAGGGGGAACGAAAACAGTTCCACTAAAAGGCGATCAATTGCTGATCCCAGGTACTTTCCCCTTACTCAGATTCTAACTACTAATTATTGTTGTTGTTACTATAATCATGGGGAAGCGCTAAACCCGTAGATTATACAGCGCCTGTGGGAGAGGGAGATGAGGTATTCAGGCTTAATATTCAGGGAACTGGAGCATAAATCTAATTCCTAGATCAAGAGCCCCTCACCATCATCAAGCAACTCCTTTGAGAATTCTAAACTCTAAGGTCTGCTACATCAACACGCTATTAACTGAGTGGTATCTAGTATTCTCAAGACGATCTTGGTGATCATTCCCGACCCCGTAGCGTTGAAAACAATCACAGTAACAATAGTCCTAGAAAGTGTTTACAATTGTGGCAAGGACCAATTGCTACAAATTGGTGGGTTTGTTCAGAAACAACGCCGCACCCAGATAGCCCTCGTGTACTGTATCCCCCAATAAAACTGGTGCAAATTTAATATGAAGCGTCGTATGCAACATACTTCTCAAATAACATACCATATTGCACTATCCATAATAATCATGGCCATCATACTTCTCAAGTACTGTACTTGCATGGATATATTATCTAGAATTTCTCCTAGTCGCCACAACCGTGGCACAGAAGAAGTATTAGCTGAAGACATGATTTCAAAATAACCAAACCCTTCTCAGGGGTTGGGAGAAGCCACGAACCCAAATCTAGCCGTCCAGTTGTGAAATGTAACTAACAGTCAGCATGGCATCCCTCATCACATTCTTTTGATGTCTTATGCAGTCTCGAGGATGAGTCCCTCATTGACGAAACGTTTGCATGTCTTTCATGAAGGATTTTTTTTTTGAGGGTGAACTTGAGGTTAAGTATTCACTGACAATCTGCGACTCACTGGCCTGTTTGCACGTCCCATTTTGAATGCAACTATAGGTCCATTGTAGAAATTTCTGTGCTGATGCAGACCGTTCATGTCCTTCATGGACTCAGGTGTGCAGTCCAAAATTCGCTCTACACTCTCAGAGATAGGAATTTATAACATTTCTGCTGATCACATCAATTGTCTGAGATTTGCATCAGTGCGCAATCTCTATATATTTTGCTTTGACCCGTATCAATGGCATGCCCGAATCAACTACATAGGTCGTACCAAACTGGGGCTATCAATTGAATCCAAGATATGCCAAACCGCGTCCGGGGCATGTAGTCTGATTAGGTCTTTACAGTCCTGTGGCATTTTCCAGTAACGTAACCAAGCAACCAGACATCTAGTAACACTATATAATCCTGTGTGGAAACAACTAACAACTTCTTGCAAGCAGGATAGTGTGCAACTGCTTCAGGTGCCACCGATGCTCAGGCAACCTTGGCACTAAAATTATTCAAGTCGTTCCTCCTAAGGGACTCCTTGTTGTAAACGACTATTTGAAACAATTATGGCATCCTCTTGTTGATATACGGGCAGTTTGCAGAAAGACGTTTCCTGTTGCGGCTAGTGCCTCAACCTTAGGTGTCAGATGTTTCTCGTGATCCAGGTAGATATAATATAGAGGCTGACTGTAATTCTTGCAGATGAAGGTTTCCAACCATCTTTGCATATTGTACAAGATAAGAAGATCTATCTATTTCATAGCAAATACTGCTATCAGAGTGACCAATCCTCAGAGCAAACAACGCCCACATTGACCTTGTTCACAACAACATCCTGTTCAGGTAGGGGACGTGTTGTCACCGACCCATTAGGTTGGAGCTCTTCCCCCGGGAAGAGTCCGTCTGTTCCATCGGTAGAGGAAAAGATTCAGCTCCTACAGGACTTTCCCCAGATGAAGTTATTAATTTTGTTTATGTGTTTTAACAATTACTGCCCCATAGTATTTCACATGAACATGGTACCAAGGCCTATAATACCTACGTACAAGACACCTTTCACCAATTTCTATAACGAAGAGTTATTCAACCAGCTGCTTGATGATGGCATTGGCACATAGCAATTTAACGTGGAATGCCCCTGTGATTTTATCATTCATGAAAGATGGTACTTGGCGCCCAGTAATTATTTTAGGAAGTTGAAATCTAAACCAATTTTCAAAGATCATTTCCCCAATTCCCTGTTCCAGGTGATTTTATAATTGTAACATAGAGAACAGCAAGGCGTTTTTCCCATCTCTAGAATTTGTTAAAGGGTTTTTGGCATTCCTTCTCATGAGGACAGCCAAGATCTAACAGCCTTTTCTATACTCCTACAGGTCATTTTCATTTCCTTGGAATTGGCCTTCATCATTCTTGATGCTCATGAACATATTTTCGAAGCCTCATGGTGTACTTTGATGAATGATTGTCAAGTCCAAAGATTAAGCAATGGAAAACTCATCACAAAAGATATGTTTTGATGGTCGTTAAGCTTAAATGAACCTATTTAAACATTAAATTCTCTAACTGTCCAAGTTCGCAAATCAGAGATACAATTCTATGTCACATAGTCACATTCTAGAGAGGTTACGACTGACCTATGTAACGTACTGCCGTTCAGAATTTTTCCATCCAACAACAACTACTGATGCCGTAAGAGCCTTTGTAACATAGCAGGTGTCTATAGAGGTTCATTGCAATTTTTTCCATCTATTGCAGTCCTATGAATGGTTAGGATGGATGCTTCTATTATTGGCTTTCCGTCAAAAAGGACATTATAGACTTTAAAAAACAAGTTGAATTCGTTCTATGATTAAACAATCCCAGATTAAAAAAGCTTTTTGTCTGACAAAAGAACGCTAGTTCCCATAGCATAGGTCTTCCTAGCTCAGATGACTAATACCAAAAATAACCACGGCTGAACAATAAGACCATAACTGAGCAGAAAGCTAGCATAGTTTTTGATCTTTGAAGTGCTTCTGAGATATTTACCAGTACCAATTCATGTTTTAACAAGATCTCCACTGATTCCAATGTTCCACAGACAAAACTGAGTAGAATAGAGGGTGTCTGTGGTTATTGACAGATCAGGTCTGTGATCCAGTAAATCAATTATGGTATTCAGCCCATAAACTGCTGCCTTCCATTTCTGTTTTCTGAATTCTTACCTTTAGTTCACACATGGGGCAGAGTGTGGTGAGCACCTGCAGGATAGCTGAAATCTCAGGTGGTCCAGATGTGGCAAGACCCTTCAGACAATCGGCCCCAATTAAATACCAGGAATGCACATCAATGATACACTAGGTAACTTGTGTATATAGAGAGCTGATCACTGTGGGACAACCTGAGATAGACTTGTATTGTGTCGTGCAACTGGCTGGTATAGTAGTGAGATAGCTTTTTATTGCTGTGTGAAATGTTATCTAATTCATGAAGTACTCGACCATTCGTGTTGAATGGTAGAGTACTTCACTGTATCAAGGCCTGTCGTAGGATAAGTCATCCTAATTAACTAGGCTGTTAATTGATCTGCACAGTTGGGCAATTCTTGGTCACCGACTTCACTCGCGCACAAGATTTTTCGTAACTGTCGGGTAGGCAGAGGGCACTCATGGTTGGTTGGAATAAATGCCCGCTGTTCACAGTTGAGTAGGTTGTAAGAGGTGATGTAAATACTAAGCTATATTAATCTAACTCTAACTTAGCTTAAATACACATAAGTAGTAGTGTATAATACATTAGCCTATGGAAACTTTATTACTAGATTAGTCTTATAAATTAAGAATGGATAGGGAAATGTGGCACACGCTCATAGGAATAGATGGATCTGCTCTTTCCCTTTACCTCTTCCCCCAACTTAGGGAGGTTTAACGGCTCTGGAAATCAAAAGCTGCATGATTTTCCACACAAGGGGGGAGGAGGGGGGTTGACCTGGTCAAACAAGGTCATGGATTATAGCGCCCTTGATACGTTGTTGAGCTATCTTCACATCCTTGCGGTGTCGCAAGGCTGGGGTCTCTGTCGGGGGCATAGCTCTCTGTGGACAATTTAGTGTAAGTGGCACTAAACTGTCAGTGGTCCTAGCACACACTGTGCCGGTGGCCTTGGTCACACAACAATGTTTTCCCCATGATTTAGGGTAGTGTGTATGGGTTGCTTCGAAGGATCTGGCATGCCTCCCATGTCTGAGTGAATGGGCCAGTCGGTTAGGGCTGTGCTAAGGAAGTCTGCGAAAATCCCAACGTGACAAACAATGCCTTAATTGTGTGTTGACATTCTGGGTGACCTGGAAAATCCATTAGTACTGGTGCATTTGGTGCAGAGTATAACGGACTGCGCCGTGTAACACGCGTACGTGAAGCGTCATTAATCAGATCCGTCAAACCCAAAGCCGTTTGGGTATTAAGATAAGAGGTACTGTATTTCCTGGTAAGAAAGAAACACAGTACCTACCTATCTACCTACCTACCTACCTACCTACTCTACACTAAATACACCAGACCTACTGGAGGGCATCCAGAGTGTCAATACATAACACAGCTTAATTACACAGCCCTCACAAGCTGAACCACCAAACACATTGTTAGCAGCACTGCGAATACATGCAAACCATTACGGTCATGAGACATGCTATGTATATTAACAGTAGCATCTGATCCACTAAGGGGTGATTCATACATAGTCATAGCAATTGTAAGAGAAACAAAAGATAACGAATATAAAAATGAGGCAAAAACTATAGAAAATACATAAAAGCAAAGTAATAATACTGGCTTAATTCTACGTATATAAAACAGATTTAATGAGCACAATGAATGAGAGAGAAAGATAACTCGCTGGCAAAACCCACGTCTTGCCTTTACTACAGATTTTTCAATTTATCATTAATAACATGCACCAGTCTTTATCAGCACATCCGTATTCCGAGAAAAATACCATAAGGATCAACCAAGGAAGGGCAAGCCATCTGGGATTTAACTTTAGCTAGGGTCAGTCTCCATATGCGAGTAAGTTAGTTGCAATCCGTGCATGGTGACACTTGTAGGTCCTTCGCCCATTACTGTCCAATAAAGAATGTACGTAGATATTTGTAAGGCCACAATAATTATTATTTCATTTCGACAGTGAAAGCGGGAACGATCTCCTAACACAAACTCTCTTAAGATTCCACAATATATTTTTACGCAAGTGCCTTAGTCATCTACTTTCCGGTATTGTGTTCCATTAATATAATGAACTCCCGTTCCACAGTTGCTGTGTGACATCTATGGGTCAGCGCCTCTCCTTAATTAAATAGTATAGTGATTTAATATAGTAGCTCCAAGATTACCACTTCGCTTCTCAATAACAGTACAGTGATAGGTATTTTGATGTGTAATTTAACATACTGGTTGAAAATTCTCCAGATATGAGCATGGTCTCCAGTCCTCTCCTGTTTAAAATTCGCGATGGCGTTCGTACCAATCACTTTCCGCTTCCCAATATTTACTGATAATGTTCCAGCTAAGACTCCATATCTACAATCTCATATAGGTTAGCGCTTATAAGTAAGCACGCGCACGTGCGAACACACACAAACACACACAGGTGTCAGAGTGGGCGCCTATGACGAGCGGGATTCCACGAAGGATCAGTCCTAGGACCGGTGCTGCTTCTGGTATGAGTGAATGACTGATGGAATGGATAGGCTGAGAGGTGTCCCTGTTTGCAGACGATGTGAAGATTGTTACGAACATAGTCAGTTGGTCCCTGGGTTATAGTGCTTTTCGTAACAAAATAAACTTAGTACGTCTAGGGATCTTCACTCGGAGAGGAAAAGGAATTTTCTTAGTTTCTATTTAATTTATTAATAATCATAATAATCACTTAAATCCACCTTCTCATATTTTGCACTACAAGTAGAATACTTCTACCATTTCTCATTAAAACATCACAGTACTAGGTCAAGTATTTACAAATGGCTCTGAGCGAGTCAAGAAATATTAGTATATGTACATGCACAGGCGTTGCCTAAAAACTCGAACACATTAATAGATTTCTTATAATGGGGTTCACTTTACAATAAGTCCTCTTACACTACAGAGGCTTGCTCACTTGCCTTCACTTTCTCTAAGAGCTTCTTAACCGCCTTCTCCAACCAAGATAAGTCTTAGCAATGAGTTCCCGAAAATTCCTGGGATTTTCTAGGGAGGCGAATGGTGGTTTTAGAGGTGGATACTCCCCTAGACCCTTCCTGGTCCAGAGGAAGGTGTGAACTGAACTTAGTGAGGCTTTACCAGCCCACTTTGACTCGGTCAGAGCAGGGGTTGAGCAGCTCAAAATACCTACTGGTGCTTGGCCAGGTCACCAGCAGTTGACACTAATTAAACAACCTACCTATATACAAAGCTAAGAAATACGACCAGATAATATTATAAAGTCGAGTAAATCCATTTTAGCTACTAATGGAATTACTCCTGAATATAATATTAAGTGAAATAGCAAAAATAACATGTAAAAGTATACCATTGTGATAATAACAAGTAGAAACAGTCTACTTAAAATGAACAAAAGGGTGTACCAAAGATAATGCGAAGAATTCAAACGTATGAGGATTAGGCAGGACTTCATAGGGATCTGGACAGGCTGTATGCCTGGTCCAGCAACTGGCTCCTGGAAATTAACCCCACCAAGTGCAAAGTCATGAAGATTGGGGAAGGTGAAAGATGACTGCAACTGAGCACAGGTTAGGGGGCCAAAGACTGCAAAACCTCACTCAAGGAAAAGGATCTTGGGGTGAGTATAATACCGAGCACATCTCCTGAGGCACACATCAACCAAATAACTGCTGTAGCATATGGGCGTCTGGCAAACCTAAGAATAGCGTTTCGACACCTTAATAAGAAAACATTCATGACTCTGTACACCGTGTACGTCAGGCCCATGTTGGAGTATGCAGGACCAGTATGGAACCCACACCTGGTCAAGCACGTGAAGAAATTAGAGAAAGCGGAAAGGTTTGCAACAAGACTAGTCCCGGAGCTAAGGGGTATGGCCTATAGGAGAGGTTAATGGAAATTGACTTGATGACACTGGAGTAGAGGAGGGATAGGGATGACATGATAACGACATATAAAGTACGTTGAAGGAATTGACAAGTTGGATAGGGACAGGATGTTTCAGAATGAGACACAGCTAACAGGGGAGCCACAACTGTAAATTGTAGACTAAAAGAGTCAAAAGTATGTTAGGAACTTTTCTTCAGTCAACAGAGTTAAAGAAAGTGGAGCAGTCTGGAGACTGAAGCAGATGAGGCAGGATGCATACATAGTTTTTAAGAAGAGATATATAAGTCATGGAGCAGCGGAGAGAGTGGGCTTAGTATCAACCAGCGAAGAGGTGGGCCAGGACTGTGAATCGATCCCCCCCCCCGCCCCCCCCCCATAGTTAAGTACACCCGTAATGAGGCAGGACAAAAAAAACAGGAATGACTTGATATTAACATAAAAATACCTGGAAGAAAGCATGTTGAACAGGCAAAAATCTTTGAGAGTCAGTAAACAGATCGGATAAAGACAAGCCCACGGGAATGTTGTTCCACCTATTTTTTTTCTATTTTATTTGTTGGTTGGGATCGGGAAGTGGATACGGACGCAGTGAAGACGAAGAAATTGGTTAAGTTAGGCTTTTTGGCATTAGTTTTAAGAGCAAGGTACGATATGGCCCACGAGGGCCAGGAGGGAGTGAATCTGCTACCCACCAAATAGAGTTCAGGGGCAATGAGCAAATTTCGACCGCTGATACTCATTCAGGTAGTATATTAAGGTGAGACATAGTGTGTGTACATACAAGGAAAGCATATATGTGAGTAATACAGGGAGCACATGTGTGAGTACCATACAGGTGAACATTGTGGGTGAGAACATCAGGTGAGCACATATGGCGAGTACATATAGATAAGAAATATGATTGAGTCATTTGGTTGAACAACATGTGTGAGTAGATACAAGTGAGTACCCACACACAAACACGCCACCAAAGACAGAGAAAAAATCAAGCAGGGACAATATATTAAAGTGGTTGTGGTGAGAGAATATAAATATTCACACTGCTGGCAAGAGAAATCTTAGTTTTTCTAGTGCTGTTGAACCATTTTATTTGCTTCACCGAGGTAATGATTACTCATTATAGACTCCTGAGGTGGACCATTGTTTGGTACCCCGGTGGGCACCTTTAGAGGTACCCATTGTAGTGGTACCAGGTGGGGCACCTTTACGCGGTACCATTGTTTGGTACCCCGGGTGGGGGCAAACCTTTAAGCGGTACCATTGTTGGTACCCCGGTGGGGCACCTTAACTTGGGCCGCTTAACTTTTCATTTTTGTTTTATCTTCTCTGACTTCTCTGATTCCATTTCGTTAATAATCGAAAAAGCTCACATGCAATCGGCTTCGAATTTTCATAATTGGCGTATGGTACTAGGCCCAAATTCTTGGAAACAACTAGCATGTTACGTCGCCTATGACCTAAATTGTTAAAATATTCCGCATCCTGGATGGCTGAGGATAACTTCCTAAAACCTCAGTGGCATAATCTCAGACGTCCTAGTCAGGCGCTCCTAAGTCGACGATGGTGAAGATTGAAATTGAAACGTATATGGGCAGATTTGTCCAATTTTATTGGAAAATGGACAAATAAATTTCAGTTTATTCTTTAGAAAATGATTTCAGTATATTTGGCTGACACATTTTAGGGCCTGGATGGTAACCATTATATTTCCTTGCGTGTAGGTCAAATGTGTTTATGTAGTAAAATAGAATAAAAAATTTATATCGGTGAAATCTTGTGCAAAACTGGAGCCTACTAACGAGATCACTTAATTTTCACCTCCGGTGTAGTTTCTTGAACACCCCCCCCCCCCCCCCCCCCCCCCCCCCCCCCCCCCCCCCCCCCCCCCCTCCAGGACATGCTACTGTGGCTGCCATTAAGACTTTGAACACCAGGATCATGCTACTGTTGGGTGCCATAAGACTCTTGAACACCAGGATCATGCTACTGTTGGGTGCCATAAGACTCTTGAACACCAGGATCATGCTACTGTTGGTGCCATAAGACTCTTTTGAACACCAGGATCATGCTACTGTTGGGTGCCATAAGACTCTTGAACACCAGGATCATGCTACTGTTGGGTGCCATAAGACTCTTGAACACCAGGATCATGCTACTGTTGGGTGCCATAAGACTCTTGAACACCAGGATCATGCTACTGTTGGGTGCCATAAGACTCTTGAACACCAGGATCATGCTACTGTTGGATGCCATAAGACTCTTGAACATCAGGATCATGCTACTGTTGGGTGCCATAAAGACTCTTGAAACCCAGGATCTGCTACTGTTGAGGTGCATATGACTCTTAAACACCGGATCATGCTACTGTTGGGTGCCATAAGACTCTTCAACACTGGGATATATGCTTATGGTTGGTTGCCATAAGACTCTTGAACACCAGGATCATGCTAAGGGTGGGTTCTATGAGTCTTCTAACAAAAAGGATCTTTGCTAATGTGGGGTGCCATAAGGATCTTCAACACCAGGATCATTGTACTGTTGGGTGGCATAATAAGACTCTTCTACACCAGGATCATGCTACTGTTGGGGGCTTATGACTCTTCATCACAGGTTCTTGCTACTGTTGGGTGCCATAAGACTCTTCAACCTGATCATGTACTGTTGGGTGCATAAGACTCTTCAAACCAGGATCTTGTACTGTGGGTGCCAGAAGACTCGTTCAACACCTGGTTCTTGCTAATGTTGGGTGCATAAGACTTTGAACACCAGATCATGTTACTGTTGGCTGCATAGACTCTGAACACCAGGATTCATTGCTACGGTTGGCTGCCATAAAGACTCTTGAAACACCAGGATCATGCTAATGTGGAGCTGCCATAAGACTCTTGACACCAGGATATGCTACTGTTGGCTGCCATATGACTCTTGAACCCAGGATCATGCTCTGTGGCTGCCATAAGACTCTTGAACACCAGGATCATGCTATAATGTTGGCTTGCCTTATGATCTTGTACACAGGTTCAGCTACTGTTGGGCTGCCATAAGACCTCTTGAACACCAGGATCATGCTACTGTTGGCTGCCATCAGGGACTCTTGAACACCTGGATCATGTACTGTTGGCTGCCAGAGACTCCTTGAACCCCCAGGATCTTGCTACTGTTGCCTGCCATAAGACTCTTGAACACCAGGATCAGCTACTGTTGGCTGCCATAAGACTCTTGACCACAGGATTCATGCTATGTTGGCTGCATCAAGACTCTTGACCACCAGGATCATGCTACTGTTGGGTGCCATAAGACTCTTGAACACCAGGATCATGCTACTGTTGGGTGCCATAAGACTCTTGAACACCAGGATCATGCTTACTGTGGCTGCCTTAAGACTCTTGAACACCTGGGATCATGTACTGTTGGCTGCCATAAGACTCTTGAACACCAGGATACTTGCTACTGTTGCTGCCATAGACTCTTGAACACCTGGGATCATGCTATGTTGGGTGCCATAAGACTCTTGAACACCAGGATCATGCTACTGTTGGGTGCCATAAGACTCTTGAACACCAGGATCATGCTACTGTTGGGTGCCATAAGACTCTTGAACACCAGGATCATGCTACTGTTGGGTGCCATAAGACTCTTGAACACAGGATCATGCTACTGATGGCTGGCCATAAGACTCTTGAACACCAGGATCATGCTACTGTTGGGTGCCATAAGACTCTTGAACACCAGGATCATGCTACTGTTGGGTGCCATAAGACTCTTGAACACCAGGATCATGCTACTGTTGGGTGCCATAAGACTCTTGAACACCAGGATCATGCTACTGTTGGGTGCCATAAGACTCTTGAACTCCAGGATCATGCTACTGTTGGGTGCCATAAGACTCTTGAACACCAGGATCATGCTACTGTTGGCTGCCCATTAGATCTTGTAACACCAGATCATGCTACTGTTGGGTGCCATAAGACTCTTGAACACCAGGATCATGCTACTGTTGGGTGCCATATGACTCTTGAACACCAGGATCATGCTACTGTTGGGTGCCATATGACTCTTGAACACCAGGATCATGCTACTGTTGGCTGCCATAAGACTCTTGAACACCAGGATCATGCTACTGTTGGGTGCATACGATCTTGAACACAGGATCATGCTACTGTTGTGTGCCATATAGACTCTGAACACCAGGGATCATGCTTACTGTTGGGTGCCATAAGACTCTTGAACACCAGGATCATGCTACTGTTGGGTGCCATAAGACTCTTGAACACCAGGATCATGCTACTGTTGGGTGCCATAAGACTCTTGAACACCAGGATCATGCTACTGTTGGGTGCCATAAGACTCTTGAACACCAGGATCATGCTACTGTGGCTGCCCTATAAGACCAGTTTGTAATTTTTTTATGAATATTTATAATTCCTTTTCCTTCTGCAATAAACTAATGCTTTTTCTGATTGGCTTCAAAATTTTATTGACAAAGATTTTTATAATTAGGAAAATATTCCTTAAGTTTAGTACGAACAGGACCAAGTTTGAAATTTTACTGAAATTAATAAACTTGGAATTACTTGAGAATTCCTTTTCTGATCGGCTTCAAACTTTTACCATCGGTGGAGTTTATTAAAACAGCCTGTCACACTAACCTACATATATTTCCATATAAGAATTTATTATGTTAATGGTTTACCACATAGCTAGTGAGTGCCTCTTCTAATCACCTTCAAAGTCTAAATGGTGCTGGTGTATCTTCATTAGAAGTATTTGTTTTAAATCTGGGAGGAGTGGATGCTAGTTTGCCATTTTTAAATCAGATTTAATAAAAAAAAGTAAAGAATCAAATATTTTTTTTTGACGGAGTTGTAGAAAATTTTATTAAGTAATTAGAAAAAAAAAAAAAACTAAAAAAAAAAAGAATTTTCGTTTTTTGTCTTCTATGTTTAACGAGGGAAGACTTCCTTATTAACCAGGGAAAACTTCCTTATTAACCAGGGAAAATGTGATACAAATTAACATAGAGATACGGAGGGTCATGATGTGAGACACGTAACAACAGAAACACAAAGGTCACTCTGTGAAGACGGCAATAAACAACAGAGATACAAAGATCATGCTGTACATCACCATAACAACAGAGAAACAAAGGTCTCTCTGTGAGACACAGTAAAACAACAGAGATACAATAGTATGTTGGTAAGTACACAGTTAACAACAGAGATACAAGGTCACGCTGTGAGTCACAGTAACACAGTAGATACAAAGGTCACGATGTAAGACACCGTAACAAACTGAGATACAAGTATCACGCTGTGAGAACAATAACAAACAGTTATACAAGGTGATGTGAAGACACAGTAACACCAGAGATACACAAAGATATGCTGGGAGATACAGTAACAAGAGATACAAAGATCATGCTGTGAGATAGAGTACAACAGAGATACAAAGGTCATTGCGGTGAGACACAGTAAACAACAGAGATACAAAGATTCATGCTGTGAGATACTGTAATCAACAGAGATACAGAGATCATGCTGTGAGATTAGAGTAACAACAGAGTACAAAGGTCTTGCTGTGAGATACAGTAACACAGAGATACAAAGATCATGCTGTGAGATACAGTAACAACAGAGATACAAAGATCATGCTGTGAGATACAGTAACAACAGAGATAGATAGATCATGCTGTGAGACAGTAAACAACAGAGATACAAAGATTCATGCTGTGAGATACAGTACAACCAGAACCAAGACATGCTTCGAGATAAGTAACAAAACAGGTACAAAGATCACTGTGTGTGATACAGTAAACAACTGAGATACGAGTTCATGCCTGTGAGATACTGTAACATCAGAGAGATACAAAGATCATGCTGTGAGATACAGTAACAACAGTAGATACAAAGATCATGCTGTGAGATAGATACATAACAACAGAGTACAAATTCATGCTGTGTGATACAGTAACAAACAGAGATACTAAGATCATGCTAGGAGACACAGTAACAACAGAGATACAAAGATCTATGCTGTGAGGTCACAGTAAAACAACAGATACCAAAGTTCTTGCTGTGAGACACAGTAACAAACAGAGATACAAAAGATCATGCTGTGAGGGCACAGTAACAACAGTACATAGAGATGTGTGAGGTACAGTAACAACTGAGGATACAAGATCATGTTTTGGGACAGTAACAACAGAGATCAAAGATCATGCTGTGAGGAAACTAGTAAACAACTGAGATACAAAGAATCATTGCTGAGATACAGTAACAACAGAGTATATATAGGTCATGCTGTGAGATACTGTAACAAGAGAGATACAAAGATCATGCTGTGAGACACAGTAACAACAGAGATACAAAGATCCATGCTGTGTGATTCAATTACAACAGAGATAGAAAGATAAGGCTTGAGACACAAGTAAAACAGATACAAAGTGCATGATGTGAGGTACGGTAACACAGTGATACAAAAGATCAGGCTGCTGAGATAAAGTTACACATGAGATACAAAAATCATTCTGTGAGACACAGTAAAACAGAGATACTCAAAGATCATGCTGTGAGGAAGTTACGTAACAACAGAGATACCATAGGTATGCTGTGGAAACTCAGTAACAACAGAGATACAAAGATGCATACTGTGAGGATTCAGTATACTCAGAGATACACAAAGAAAATGGCTGTGAGACTACAGTAACAAAGCAGAGATACATAGATCAGTATGAGACACAGTAACAACAGAGATACTAAGATCATGCTGTGAGACAGAGTAAACATCAGATACAAAGGAGCATGCTGTGAGCGTACAGTAACACCAGTGATCACAAAGTCATGCTGTGACATTACAGTAACAAACTGAGATTCTAAAGATCATGCGTGAGGACACAGTCAGTAACACAGAGAATTACAAAGATCATACTGTTGAGATACAGTATACACAATGATACATAGCGTCTGCTGTGAGATATTTATAGTAACAACAGAGATTCACAAGATCAGGCTGTGTGTTTACAGTTAACAACAGAGCATACAATATCATGTGTGTGATACAGTAACAACAGAGATACAAAGATCATGCTATGTGAGATTACAGTAACAACAGATATATACAAAGATCATGCTGTGGATTACAGTAACAACAGATACCAAAGTCATGCTGTGAGATGCAGTAAAGTAACACAGAGATACAAAGATCATGCTGTTGAGACACAGTAACACAGAGATACAAATTTCATGCTTAGATACAGTAACAACGAGTTAAAAGATCATTGCTGTGAGATACAATAACACGAGATACAAAGTATTTGCTGTGAGACAGGAGTAACAACAGAGTACAAAGAGAATGCTGTGAGCTAGGTACAGTAACAAAACAGTGCACAAAGATATGCTGTGACATACAGTAACAACAGAGATACAACGTCATACTCGTGAGATCAGTAACACCATGTACAAAGGTCATGGCTGTGAGATTTGTAAACAACAGAGAACTAAGATCATGCTGTGAGATCAGTAACAAACAGGATACAATAGATCTGCTGTGAGATACAGTAACAACAGAGATACAAAGATCATGCTGTGAGATACAGTAACAACAGGAGATACAAAGATCATGCTGTGAGATACAGTAACACACAGATACTAAGATCATGCTGTGAGATGCAGTAACTAACAGAGATTACAAAGTTCATGCTGTGTGAGACACAGTAACAAACAGAGATCAAATATCATGCTGTGAGTTACAGTAACAACAGAGGATACAAGATCATGCTGTGAGACACAGCAACAACAGAGATACAAAGATCATGCTTGTGAGATACAGTAACAAAATCAGAGATACAAGTCATGCTTGTGTGATACAGTAACAACAGAGATACAAAGTCATGTCTGTGTGACACAGTAATCATCAGTGATACAAAGATCATGCGTGAGCAAGTAACAACAGAGATACAAAGATCATGCTATGAGACACAGTAACAACAGAGATACAAAGGTCGTGTTGTGAGACACAGTAACAACAGAGATCAAAGATCATGCTGTGAGAACAATAGCAACAGAGATACACAGACCATGCTGTGAGAACACCCAGTAATAAAGAGAGATAACAAAGATCCATCCTGTGAGACACAGTACAACAGAGATACAAAGATCTGCTTATGAAGATACAATAACAACAGTGGATCAAAGATCTTTGTGTGAGACACAGTAACAACAGATACAAAGAGCATGCTGTGAGGTACAGTAAACAACAGAGATACAAAGATCATGTTGTGGGGACAGTAACTACAGAGATACAAAGATCATGCTGTGGACACAGTAAACAACAGAGATACAATGATCATGCTGTGGTGTGAGAGATACAATAAACAACAGATGATACAAAGATCATTGTGTGAGACAGTAACAACAGATACAAAGATCATGCTATGAGGACACAGTTAACGACAGAGATACAAAGATCATTGCTTTGAGGACACAGTAACTACAGGAGTACAAAGATCAGCTGAGATACAGTAACACAGAGATATAAAGTCCATTGCGGGATACAGTAACTTCAGAGATACAAAGATCATGCTGTGGAACCCAGTATCCAACAGATACAAAGACATGCTGTGATATCACAGTAACAACAGTGATACAAAGATCATGCGTGAGATACAGTAACAACAGAGATACCAAAGATCATGTTATTAAGACACAGCAACAACGAGATACAAAGATCATGCTGTGAGACACAGTAACAACAGAGATACAAAGATCATGCTGTGAGATATAGTAACAACAGATATACAAAGATCATGCGGTGTGTTACAGAGTAACAACAGAGATAGAAAAGATCATGCTGTGAGATACATACAACCAGAGATCAAAGATCAGGCTGTGAGTTTCAGTAACAAACGACTACAAGTCATGCTGTGAGATGCAGTAACAACAGAGATACAAAGATCATTTGCTCGGTTGAGATACAGTAACAACAGAGATATAATGATCATGCTGTGAGATACAGTAACAAACGAGATACAAAGGTTTATGCTGTGAGATCAGAGTAACAACAGAGATACAAAGTTTATGCTGTGGATACAGTAACACATAGTACAAAGTGATGCTGTGAGAACACAGTAACAACAGAGATAACAAAGATCATGCTATGAGTGACACAGTAACAACAGAGATACAAGTCGTGTTGAGACACAGTAGCAACAGAGATACAAAGATCATGCTGTGAGGATACAATAACAACAGAGATATAAAGTTCATTGTGTGAGACACAGTAACAACAGATACAAAGAGCATGCTGTGAGATACAGTATCTAAACAGAGATCCAAACGTATCATGTTGTGAGACACAGTAACAACAGAGATACAGAGGTCGTGTTTTGACACACAGTAACAACAGAGATACAAAGATCATGCTGTGAGATTCAATAACAACAGAGATACAAATATCATGCTGTGAGACACAGTAACAACAGATACAAAGACATGATGTGAGGTCAGTAAACAACAGGGATTACATCGTCATGTTGTGAGACAGTAACAACAGGATACAAAGATCATGCTGTGAGACCTAGTACAACAGAGATACAAAGATCATGCTGAGATACAGTAACAACAGAGGATATATGGTTATGCTGTGGAGTTATCAGTAACAACTGAGATACAAAGATCATTGCTGTGAGACACTGTAACAACAGAGATACTCTCAAAGATAATGCTTGTGAGATACAATACCAACAGCGATACAAAGATAATGCTGTGGGACAGAGTAGTAACAACAGATACAAAGAGCATGCTTTGACGGTACAGTAACAACAGTGACACAAAGAATCATGACTGTCTGTGAATACAGTAACAAAGAGATCAAAGATATGCTGTGTGGACACAGTAACAACAGAGATACAAAGATCATTGCTGGAGATCCAGTAAACAACATAGAATACAAGGATCATGCTGTTGAGTTACAGTAACATCAGATACAAAAAGATCATGCTGTGAGGATGCATGTAACAACAGAGAGTTACAAAATCATGCTCTGAGAACAGTAACAACGACGTACAAATATCATGCTGTGAGACACAGTACAACAGAGATACAAAGATCTGCTGTGAGACAGTAACAACAGAGATACAAAGATCATGCTGTGAGGACACAGTTACAACAGAGATACAAAGATCATGACTGTGGAGACACAGTAACAACAGATATACAACGATCATGCTGTGAGATACAGTAACAACTGAGATACAAAGGATCATAGCTGTGAGATACAGTAACAACAGATACAATGATTGTGCTGTGAGCTACAGTAACAAAGATATACAAAGATCATGCTGTGAGATACAGAATAAACAACAGAGATATAAGGATCATGCTGTGAGATACGCCCCCAACACCACTAACAACAGATACAAAGATCTGCTGTGTGAATGCAGTAACAACAGAGATTACAAAGATCATGTCTGAGACCACAGTAACAACAGAGATACAATTATCATGCTGTGAGTACAGTAACAACAGAGATACAAAGATCATGCTGTGAGACACTAGTAACAACAGATACAAAGATCATGCTTGAGATGCGTAACAACAGAGATACAAAGATCATGCTCTGAGACACCAGTAACAACAGAGATAAAATATCATGCTGTTGACGATACAGTAACAACAGAGATACAAAGATATGCTGTGAGACACAGCAACATACAGAGATTACAAAGATCATGTGTGAGATACAGTAAACAACAGAGATACAAGATCATGCTGTGAGATACAGTTACTAAACAGAGATACAAAATTCATGTGGTGAGACCAGTAACAAAGAGATACAAAGATCAAGCAGTGAGACACGAGTAACAACAGGATACAAAGATCCTTGCTATGAAACACAGTAAGAACAGAGATAACAAAGTCGTGTTGTTGAACAGTAACAACAGAGATAACAAGATCATGCTGTGAGATACAAAAACTACAGAGATACAAAGTCATTGTGTGAGAACAGTAACAACAGATACAAAGGAGCATTGCTGTGAGGTACAGTAAATCAGAGATACAAAGATCAGCTGTGTGACAGTAAACAACATAGATACCAAAGATCATGCTATGAGACACCAGAAACACAGAGATACAAAGATCATGCTGTGAGACCAGAAACAACAGAGATACAAAGATCATGCTGTGAGGACACAGTAACAACAGAGATACAAAGATCTGCTTGTGAGACCAGTAAACAACAGAGATACAAAGATCAATGCTGTGAGACACTGTTACAACAGAGATACAAAGATCATGGTGTGAGGTACACAGTTACAAACAGAGATCAAAGATCTTTGGTGTGAGGACACAGCCCGCTCTCTCAACAGATACAATGAGCATGCTTGTGAGGAGTACAGTAACAACAGAGATAAAAGATCGTGTTGTGAGACAGTAAACAACAGAGATACAAAGATCATGCTATGAGACACAAGTAACAACATGGTGAGATAACAAAGATCATGTGTGAGACACAGTAACAACTGAGATACAAAGATCATGTGGAGTAGGTACAACTGAGATATAAAGATCATGCTGAGATACTGTAACAACATGAGATATATAAGTATCATGCTGTTGAGACACGTAACAACAGAGATATAAAGGTCATGCTGTGAGATACAGTAACAAACAGATGATACAAAGATCATAGCTGTGTGAACAGTAACAACAGATACAAAGTGCATGCTGTGATACACAGTAACAACAGAGATACAAAGATCATGCTTTGAGACACAGTAACAACAGATACAAAGAGCATGCTGTGATACACAGTAACAACAGAGATACAAAGATCATGCTGGAGATTACAGTAACAACAGAGATTACAAAGATCATGTTATAAAGACACAGCAAACAACAGAGATACAAAGATCATGCTGTGAGACACAGTAACAACAGAGATACAAAGATCATGTTATAAGACACAGCAACAACAGAGATACAAAGACAATGCTGTGAGGCCACAGTAACAACTGAGATAAAGAGTTTATGCTGTGAGACACAGTTACAACAGAGATACAAATAGAGGTGGTGTTTGAGGACGCAGTAACACCAGAGGTTACAAAGATCATGCTGTGAGATCCAATAACAAAGAGTTACACATATCATGCTAGTGAGATACAGTAAATTAGATACAAAAGAGCATGCTGTGAGTACAGTAACAACAGTACAAAGATCCTGTGGTGAGACAGCAACAACAGAGATACAAAGATCTCGCTGTGAGAAGCAGTAACAACAGATACAAAGATCTGCTGTGAGAAAATGTAACAAATGATACTCAAAGATCATGTGTGAGATACAGGTAACAACTGATACAAAGTTCCTGTTGTGAGACAGTAACAAACAGAGATACAAAGATCATGCTGTGAGCACAGTATACACAGAGATACAAAGATCATGCTGTGAGATACAGTAACTCAACAGTTACAAAGATCATGCTGTGAGACAAGCAACAACAGAGATACAAGATCATGCTGTGAGGATACAGTAAACAAACAGATACAAAGTTTCCTGTTGTGAGACTGTAACAACAGAGATTACAAAGATCATGCTGTGAGACAAGTACAACCAGAGTTACTAAGATCTTGCTCTGTGAGATACGTACAACAGTAACAAAGATCATGCTGTGAGACACCATAGTTAAAACAAACAGAGATCCCCACTGATCCTTGCTGTGAGATACATTAAACAACAGAGATACAAAGATGATCATGCTGTGAGACACAGATAACAATGAGATACAAAGATCATGCTGAGGTACAGTAACAACAGAGATGCAAAAGATCTGCCGTGATATACAGTAACAAAACAGAGATACAAAGATATGCTGTGAGACACAGTAACAATCAGAAGAAGTGATACAAAGTTCCACGTGTGAGATACAGGTAACAACCAGAGATACAAAGATCACGCTTGAAATACAGTTAACAACAGAGATACAAAGATCACGCTGCGAGATACAGTAACAACAGAGATTACAAAGATCACGCTGTGAGATACAGTAAACAAGATACAAGATCATGCTGTGAGCTACTAACAACAGAGATACAAAGGTCATGTGTGAGACCACAAGTAACAACTGAGATATAAAAATGTCATGCCTGTGTACACAGTAAAACATTTAGATACAAAGTCATGAATGAGCACAGTAACAACCGAGATACAAGATCACGCTGTGAGATACAGTAAACAAAGATACTAGATCACGCAGTGGGGAGATACAGTAACAACAGATACAAAGATCACGCCTGTGAGATACCAGTAACAAACAGATACAAAGGTCACGCTGTGAGACACAGTAACACAGATTAACATAAGATCACGCTGTGAGTCTACATTAACAACAGAGATACAAAAGATCACGCAGTGAGGATACAGTAAACAAACAGAGATACAAAGATCACGCTGTGAGATACAGTAACAACAGAGATTACAAGGTTCACGCTGTGAGATACAGTAAACATGCGTAAGAGAGATAGTCAAATAAAGTTGGGGACTTTAACTTTTGCCAAATTGACTGGAATTCTTTGCAGGTATATCTAGAGTCCAGTGGGACTTCATGGAAACAGTCAAGACTGTTTTCGAACAGAGAGTAACTGAACCTACCAGGTGTAATTAATTTGCTAGACATAGTCTTGTCTCAAGGAAACACTAGGAATTAATCTGGAGATCCACTGAGAGCTTGCGCAAGTGATCACAAATCCATCACCTTTAGGCATTAATTGGGATGACAAGATTAATGATATACAGTAAAAATCCGATTTTTCGTTCTGCGATTATAATGGACTTAGGGAACATCTGTCTAATCTTGATTGGGGTTATTAGCTATTGCTTTTATTGACGTTAAGCATTCTTATGAATTATGAAGGGATTTGCTTTTATGATTGT
The DNA here is from genome assembly GCF_026875155.1 of Cherax quadricarinatus. Classification (NCBI taxonomy): domain Eukaryota; kingdom Metazoa; phylum Arthropoda; class Malacostraca; order Decapoda; family Parastacidae; genus Cherax; species Cherax quadricarinatus. The sequence goes on from NC_069439.1 coordinate 26,981,843, forward strand.
TTCTTAATATGTACACAGTGCCCAGTGTATTTACTTTCCCCAGAGAGAAATTAGGTTATAATAACGATCCCAAATGGGTTAACAGGAGGTTAAAGCTTCTAGCTAGGGGAGAAAAGGGGGATTTTTAGGCGCATCTGAAGAGGAGATGGTTAACCTTACTGACCAATAGTGCAGCTTAAAAGAGAAGTAAAAGGGCGATTAGAAAGGCTAAACGTGACTATGAAATTTAGAGTCGCTAATGAAATCAAAGACGTATATCCAAAGGGTTCTTTCAAGTGTTATAGGTCGAAGGTGAAGGAAAAAGTAGGACCCTGAAATTGGGAATGGACAGCTGAAGGGATAAGAACTGGAAATGTGGTTCCTTATTAATGACTATTTTTGTAAGTTTTTACACGGAGATGTAAATGAGATTCCAGAATTAACAATTATTAGTTCCTAATGATTTAAGTTAACCTAATATTACTGTCACGCGGGACATGGTTATTAAACGATAGACAAACTGAAACAAAATAAGTCCCGGGGACCCGATGAGTTGTTTCAAGGGTAGCTTAAGGAATGCAAGATGGGGCTTAGTCGCCATTAGCGAGTGTATTCTTATGCGTCCAATCCTTACCGTGTTGTGCCAGAGATGTGGAAGATGGCTAATGTGGTTCCTTTATTCAATCAGGGATAGTCCACTCCTTCAATATTAACCGTCCAATAAGCTGACCATCAATAGTGGGCAAGTTATTATAATCAATGTATAGCTGACATTATCAGAAGGTCACCTTGAGGCATTACTTGATTAAATGGAATCTCAGCATGGATTCTCGAGAGGTCGTTCCTGCCTGTCAAACTTACTGACGTTCTTCAATTATAACATTTGAGGCAAGTTGACAGTGATAAGGAATATGATATTGTTTATCTTGGAATTTTAGTAAAGCCTTTCGACAGAGTACTCACAGAGACTCTTAAGAAAAGTGGCAGCTCATGGTTAGGAGGTAAAGTTCTGGCATGATTGAGGGCATGGCTTTACCAATAGAATGCAAGGAGAGTTCCATTAATGGAGTGAAATCTGAATGGCGGATAGTAATAGTGGGCGTTCACAAGGATCACTTTTTAGGCCCTATCTTGTTATAATTTACATTAATGCCTTGATGGAAGGGATTACTTGTTGACATGAGTAAGTTTGCTGATGCTACAAGATAGGCCGTTTAATTCAGTATGAGGAGGATATCAATGAAACTCCAGGACGATTTGAACAAATTATTGTTTGGTCTGGAGGAAATGGCAGATGAAGTTTAATGTGGATAAGTGTAAGGTACTTGCCCTTGGTAAATGAAAATAAACCTCGAAGCTATAATCTAGGTGAAGTGTGTTGGTCATTACAGAATGTGAAAAAGACTTGGGAAGTCATGGAAAGCAGAAATCTAAAGACAAGACAGCTGTGCCTCAGTAGTTGCTCAAAAAGGCCAAAAAATTACTTGGATTTACCCAAAGAAGATAAGAAACAAAGTCCAAAAGTTATTTTACGCCATAATCACTAGTGAGACCTCATTTAGATTTTGCTCCCTCAGTTTTGGTCCCCTTAAAAAAGGATGGACATAGACTCAATTAAAAACATACAGAGAAGAATGACAAAAAATGATTTAGTAAAAGGAACCTCCCGTATAAAGATAGACTTAAAGCCTTAAACTCCACTCTCGGGGAGGCTAGAATGAGGGGGGATTCATTTAAGTGTTTTAATGGATGACGGGCATAAACAAGGGAGCATTTTAAAAAGTTGAGGGGCGAACCCGGTAAGAACCGGGAAAAATGGATTTAAGTTGGATAAATTTAGATTTGAAAGGACATAGGAAAGTACTGGTTTTCTAAAAAGGTTGTAGATGCGTGGAACAGTCTTCCCCCAGTGGGGTGATAGAGGCTAGGACCTTGGGTAGCTTTAAGAAGAGATGGACAAAATATGAGTGGGAGGGGCGGGTTTGTTGGGTTGGGGGGTGCGAGAGTTGTTTCTTGAGTGTTTTTGGTAGAGTCGTTTGATAAGGCCCGCCTCTTTGGGCCCCGTAGGCCTTCTGCAGTGTTCCTACATTTTATGTTTCTTATGTTTCTTAAATAGCTATAAACTAAAAAAAAATAAATTTTTAACGGGGATTGCTGACCAGTTGGCAGGCGGCTGGAAAGTTCTTTTCCCGGCTGAACCAGGTTTTCGGGCCCCCCGGGTAGAGTATTTAGGGGCGCAGATTTTGGTCTCCATCCCTGTCATAACGTTCCGTTATTTATTTTTTTAACCCCTGTGTTATTTTATCATATATGGGAAGGCTGCATGTATTTTCCAATTTGAAAAAGTGAGTCCTTTTTGAGAAATGCTGTTTTTGTTCCCCTTTTTTGACTTACGTTACGTACTGTCACAACTGCATCAGCTTTGGGTAACAGATGGGAAGAAACTTTAGTTGCCTTACGTAACGAAAACCCAAAATTAAAGACGAAGTAGGGCTTCTAGTCCCGTTCAGCCAGTACCATTGTTCCCATTGATTGCAAATAAAACTCGAAAGTAATATTAGGGACTGTAGGGTGCAGTGGTATAAGGTCGCCTTTAAATGACTGAATTTATATTATATTTACTCCCAGTGTTTTAAATTTTTACTTTTTGATATGAAAATTTACCTTTTATCCTAATATTATGGAATCATTATTTTAAAAAAAATATTAACTGCAAGGGTGACGGTCCCGGGGAAATGAAAAGGACCTACATTACGGTTTTTTCCCCGAAATGAAAATTTTAAAAAATTAGGAATTTTTTTTTTAAATATACTACGTCTGTATAATTGTTGTTTTATATCTATGTTAAGACTCAGGAAAGAGTTGTTTTAAATTCTATAAAATACAATTATTCTTACCAAACTTCGTAATTTAGATCTGGCTAGGTTGTAAACTTTGCTAGATTGTATCTGTCTTTTGTTTGTTAAACCAGACATTTGCGTAACATTTGGGAAAGGTTTATTGTGAAAAAAGTTTTCTAAAAGCTTCAAGTGTTTTAATTATTAACTTGTCAGTTTTTTTAAACCATATATCTTAAAATTAATAAATATAAAATTTATATTTTTTTTAAATATATATAATATTTTTTAATAAATATATATATTATATAATATTTTAAATATATAATATTTTTATTTATAAATTTTATATTATTATAAATTTATATGGGGATATCTCTGTTTAGTTATCTGTTATCTTTTTGTTGTTAGTGCGTTGCACATTTTGTACAGGGCCCAGTTTTAAAGTAATTTATTGTGCAATTTACGTGTTTAATCTGGCGTTTAAATTAAAACTGATTAATTTAAAGGGGGTTGGGCAGGTATTACGTTAGTTATGTTCTATGTCTTTTATTTTTTTTTCCGACTGTAAACATATTTGGGGAAAATGTCTGTTTTGTAGTCAAATTAACTTCATGTTTTCCAAACTCCTAAATAGAAAATAGAAGTAAGGTTTTGGTTTTTAAACCCCGGTGTTTTCTACAACAGCACCTTTTTGTCAGAGCAGCATGCTGTCAGGCAGTACCTGCTGTCAGAGCAGCACCTGTTGTCAAGCGGGCCCCTGCTGTCAGGCAGCACCTGCTTGGGTAAGGTGCTGCTTTGATAGATACTCCAGTGTATTCACATAGCAAGCAAAAAAAATTTTAATTACTGAATAAAAAATACATTCCTTATTTTATACTTAAATTTTTTCTTTAATTTTATTTGATAAAATTTTAATAATTTTTTTAAATTTTCGTTTTTTTTTATATGAGAATGGGGTAATTTTTTTTCCTTGGCAAATTATATTTATAAATTTTTTAAGTTTTCAAATATTTAATTAGCATTTAAATTATCTATTTTTGGGTTAACGATATTTTCCTACTTTTTATTTCTAAAAGTTTATAAGTGTTGGTAAATTTTAGGGAGAAAAAACCCTACTTGAGAGAGATATAAAGTTAGTGTAAGGAGACTGTTGTTGAAGGTGAGGGGGAAACTTTTTAATTTCTTGTAGTAAAAACAGTGTGGAATCTTGGCTATCAGCAAGAGGAAGGGAAAATGTATTACGCAAAAAACGGAACAGCACACACAAGAACAATAAAATAATAAATATCAAAAAAGAAAGGTACGAACTAAAAGAACAGGGTAGTAAAGAAAAGAATAGAGTTTAAAACACAAAAAAGTCACTCTCAGTAGCATATATAAAACCAAGGTACCAATAAGTAACCACAAGTGCAGTTACACATAAAACAGTACAGTAACAACAAAAAAAAGTAACAATAAGATACATAAGAACATACAATAACGAGCAACGAAAGTGTTTAGCAAAAAACAAGTACTGCACAAGAACAAAGAATAATACGTAAAAAAGAAACAGTGAGCAACTTTAAATACTTTATAGAGAATCAAAAAAAAAACAGAGAGTTCAGCAGCCAGGTTTTGGGATAAAACCTTGAAATACTTTGTAAGACGTCGAGTTTTCAAAATTGTCCTTAATTTTTTTCCCCAGAATTTTTTATTTTTTTTGTCTTTGTGACTCAAAATATTTTTGAGAATAGTGGAAAAGCGTAAAGATAACGACGTAAAGAAAACAACGTGAAGAAAAAAGCGTGAAGAAACAGACTGAAGAAAAACAGACGTGAAGAAAAAGAGTGAAGATAACAGACGTGAAATAAAGAGGAAGAAACTGACGTAAAGATAACAGACGTGAGAAACAGAGGGGAAGATAACAGACGTGAAGATAACGACGGAAGATAACGACGTGAAGAAACAGACGTGAAGACATGAAAACTAAAAGTGAGACTTTTTTAATTATTTCTGATTACTTCTATCTTCCAAAAGATAATTCTAAGTGATTTTTTGCTGAATCAAAGAAAGTTTTTGTAAATTGTCCTTTTTTAAAAATTCCCTTAAATTTTAAGGATATTTTAAAATAAAAAAAGGGCCCAAAATACTGTGACTGAAACGAACACAAATAATCCGCACTAGAAGAGAGGAGCTTACGACGGTTTCGGCCCGACTTGGACCATTTAAAAAGCCCCCTTAACGTTGAAAAGGGCCCAAGTGGAGCGAAGCGTCTCTTTGCCCCTCCTTCTATGTGGGGGTTTTTTTGTGTAAGGATATCTGATACCTATACTTTTTAAACTACTATAACTAAACTATACAAAAGCAAGCATATCTTTTACACAATAAATACATTTTTTCAGATTCTTTTCTATATATATAAAAATTTCCAATCTGCCCTCATTGCCTGTCAAATAATTTTGTTCTAACATCTGGTAGACATTTTAGAAAATGCATGGAAAAATGTGGCCCCCTTGTGGCAAAAGGTTTAAAATAAGATAATGAAAAAAAAGTGGGAATTAGTTTTTACAGGTATCGAGAGTGCGACAAAATATTATGTATCTTGAAGTTTTGTGTTGTGTGTGTGTGGGGTTGGGTTGTGTGGTGTGTGTTTGTGTGGTGTTGTTGTTGTGTGTGTGTGTGTGTGCGTGTGTGTGTGTTGGTGTGGGGCCCTGTGTGTCCCTGGTGTGTGGGGGGGGGGGTTGTATGGTTTCTCCGGAAATAAAGAAGGAAAAACGCCAAAAAAAAATTAAAAATGGGGCAATTTAATGGAAAGGGAATTATTTCTTGCAGTTCTGCCTTTTCAAAAAATAATTGCAAAATCTTTTTGCTTTTTTTATAAAAGTTTTTTTCATCGACTGTCAAGTCTTTACATTTCACATTTTTCAAAAAATAACTTGAAAATTTTTATAACAAATTTTTCTTATTTTTTTTATTGCCTATGAAATGCAATTTAATTTTAAGAAAAGTAAAGGAAAAAAAAGCAGAAATGAGGATTTTTGTGGTATTGTGGTGTTTTGTGTGTGTGTGTTGTGTTGTGTGTGTTGTGTGTGGGGAAAAAACCACTGCAAAGTTAATAAATATGCAATTTGTGGAAAAATGGATAATTACAACCTTTATGCTAAGTAATTTAAAAACGAAAAAATAAAAAAAACACGTTATAAACAAAATAAAGCCCCGAAAAAATTTTATATAGTAACCTCATTGGTGGGGCCCAGTTGGGGGGCAGCTCAGTCTCGTTGGGGTCTACTGTTCCAGGCTGTCTTGGTGGGTGTAATTACAGGCGCAGATTTCTGTTGTCCCCTCCGTAATTCCCCCTACCCGGCATCTCGGCAGTGACCCCGTAACAAGACCCCAAATTTCACCCAGCAAGGTCACTGGGGAGGGGGCCCAAAACCTGCTGAACCCGGGGGGAAAGGGGGAAAGGGAGTTCTCTGGGGCCCGCAGAGGTTTCTGGAGACTGGAATAGCGGAAGCACAACAACACCACCACAACACACACACCACACCACCGCCACAACCAACCACCACCAGTCCTCACCCTCACCACCGCCATCACCCACACCATACTCCATCACCCCACCCCCAAGGAAATGGGAAGGGGTTATCTAGGGGACACAGATGGACTTCTGGAAACACAGTCTTCACCCCCCCACCCGTCCATCACCCCACCAACAACCATCACCCCCCCCACAGGATCCCCCACCGCAGCCCCTCACCCACACCCAGTCATCACCCCCCCCAATGGATCACCCCACCCCAGTCCAACACCTCACAGTCATCCATCCCCCAAAACCCCCGTATCACCCCCACCCCATCCCTCCACTACCATGATCCATCCCCTCTCACCAGCATTTTCCCCCCACAAGTCCAAAAAACACAAACCCAAACCTCACCCACACCCCCAGTCCTCACCCACAATACCGTTCATCACCCTTACCACCGTCCATACCCTCCCCCCCGTCCACACCCTCACCACCGTCCATCCCACAAGGGAAGGTGGAAGGGGGTTCATCTAGGGGACACGATGGACTTTCTGGAAACAGTCCTTCACCCTCCCCACCCGTCCATCACCGCAAAACCCGACCATCACCCCCCCAACAGCCCACCAGACATCACCCCTCCCCACCAGTCCCCTCCTCTCCCACCAGTCCAAACCCTCACCCCAGACCACCCTCACCAGTCCCTCACCCTCACCCCCGTCCTCACCAGCAAGGGAATCTGGAAGGGATTTCATCTGAGGGGGCCCAGAGGGCTCCTGGAAACACAGTCCTTCCCCCTCCCACCAGTCCTCACCCCCAGATCAGCCCTCACCCTCCCCACTATTGTCACCCTCACCGTCGCCCTCCCCAACACCCCAGTCCCCACCCTCCCCACTAGTCGATCACCCTAAAACCCCAGTCATCACCCCACCGTCAGTCAATCCCCAAACCACCAGTCCATCACCTCACCACCAGCCACACACTCCCCATGAGTCCATCACCCTCATCACCAGACCTCACCCTCCCCACCAGTTTCCCTCAAAACCCCAACCAACCTCGCCACCCACCCGTCCATCACCCACAATACCAGTCCATCACCCCCACCCCGTCCCTCACCCTCACCCCCAGACTTCCCCCTCTCCCCCATCCATCACCCCACCACGTCCCTCCCCAACCCCCCAGTCCTCACCCGCAAGGGGAAGTGTGGGGAAAAGGGGGTTTATTGGGGGACACAGTGGAATCGGAAAAACGTCCTTTACCCCTCCCACCGTCCATCACCTCACCACCCGTCCATACCCTCACCACAAAGTCCAACCAGAAGGGAAAATGGGAAAGTTCATTGAGGGGACACAGATGGGCTCTGGAAACACAGTCCTTCCCCCACCATTTTATCACCTCACCACCATCCATCACCCTAAACCCCAGTCATCACCGAAGGGGAAGGTGGAAGGGGTTCATCTGAGGGGGCACAGATGGACATTGGAAAAACCCGTCCTTCACCCTCTCCACCGTCCTCACCCTCACCCAAAAGCCATCACCCCCCACCACCCCCCATCTCCCACTCCACCAGTCATCACCCCCCCCCTATCGATCACCCTCACCACCAGTCCATCCCCCCAACCACCCGCCCCCCACCCGAAGGGAAATGTGGGAAAGGGGGGGTTTATCTGAGGGGACCAGATGGACTTTTGGAAACACAGTCCTTCACCCTCCCCACCGTGCTTCACCCTCCCCACCAGTCCATACCCCACAAACAGCCCTCACCCTCACCACCAGCCATCACCCTCACCCCAGACCCTCACCCCCCCACCATCCTCCTCTCACCCCATCCACACCCTCACACCAGACCATCACCCCCCACCAGCCATCACCCTCACCACCCGTCCATCACCCGGAAGGGGGGTGGGAAAGGGGGTTATCGAGGGGCACAGATGGGGTTCTGGAAAAACAGTCCATCCCTCCCACCAGTCCCTCACCCCCACCACCAGTCCCTCCCCTCACTCCCCAAATTTACACACTCACCAAACCCCGCCATCACCCTCACCCCCAGCCCTCACCCACACCACTATCCATCACCCCCCCACCCGTCCCCTCACCAGAAGGGGAAGTGTGGAAAGGGAAATTCATTGGGGACACAGATGGACTTCTGGAAACACAGTCCTTCACCCCCCCACCTGCTTCACCCCCCCCCCCCCAATCCTCACCATCACCACCCCACCATACCCTCGCCACCAGCCATCATCCTCACCCCCAAATATCACCTCACCCCCAACCACACCCTCACCAAAACCATCACCCAAGGGAAATGTGGGGGGGAGTTTTCTGAGGGCACAGAAGGGCTTTGCAAAAACAGTCCTCCCCCCCCCCCAGTCCATCCCTCACCCAACATCCATCACCCCCCCCACGTTTTATGACCCTCACCCTCAGTCCATCACCCAAAGAACCAGTCGATCACCCTCACCCCCGTCCAACACACTCACCTGAGCCTCACCCTATCACCAACCATTTCCCCCCCACCAGGGCCATCAAAATCTAACCAGTCCCTACCCCCACCCCCAGTCCATAAACCCCCAAACCAGCCATCACCCCCCCACCCGTCCATCACCCTTTTCCACCATTCCATCACCAGCAAGGGAAGTGTGGAAGAGAGTTCTATGAGGGGGCGCAGATGGGCTTCGGAAACCCAGTCCCCCCCCTCCCCACCAGTCAACCCTCACCACCAAACCCTCACCCCACCACCGCAAAAACCCTCCGCCAGACCATCACCCCCCTCACCAGTCCATCACTCTACCACCTCCCTACCCCCCCACCAACAATCACCCTACCATCCATCACCACAAGGGAAATGTGGAAGGGAGTTCATCTGAGGTGACACAGATGGCTTCTGGAAACACGTTCTTTCCCTCCCCCCCTCCATACCCTCAAACCCAAAAGTCCATCACCCTCCCCCCAAGTCGATCACCCTCACCGCAGCCCCCTCACCCACACCACCCCTATCACCCTCCCCCCTGTCGATCACCCCACCACCAGCCATCACCCCCACAGTCTCCCCCAAACCCAAAACCCCAGCCACACCTCACCACGAGTCCATCAACCACCCGAGTCCCCTCACCCTGATCACCCGACCCTCACCCCCCCCCACCCTCCATCAAAACAACCAATCCCTCCCCCACCCACCAGTCCTCACCCACAAAACCCGCCCCTCCCCTCACCCCCAGTCCATCACCCCACCCCCAGTCCTTCACCCCTTTCCCACCAGTCCACCCCTCACAACGGGTCCCTCACCCAAAACCCCCAGTCCATCCCCAGCAAGGGAAGTGTGGAAGGGAAATTCATCTGAGGGCACCGAGGACATCTGGAAAAACAGTCCCTTTACCCCTCCCCCATCCATCACCCCCACCCCCCATCCCCACCCCACCACAAGTCCCTCACCGCAGGGAAGTGGGAGGGAGTTTATCGAGGGGACACAATGGACTTTGGGAATACAGTCTTCCCTCCACCGTCCTCACCCCACCAACGTCCTTAAACCCCCCCACCAGTCCTCACCCCCCCATGTCGCAACTCACCCCCTTCCCACCTTCACCGTCAATCCATCACCCCCCCACCCGCTATTACTTCACCCCCAAATATCCCACACAAGTCGTCACCCCCACCGTCAGCCATACCCACACCCCCAGTCCATCACCCCCCCTATCATCACCCTCACCACCATCCACCCTCACAGCATCCCTCCCCAAACCCCCAGTCCCTCACCTCATCACGAGTCCTAAACTCACCATGGTCCATCACCCTCATCACCAGACCATCACCCCCCCACCAGTCCACAAATTTACAACCAAACCCCACCCACACCCCCATCCATCTCCCCAATACCCTCCATCACCCCACCACCCTCCATCACCCTCACCCCCAGCCTTACCCCCACCATCCTCACCCTCACCACGAGTCCATCACCCTAACCACCAGTCCATCACCAGCAAGGGAAGTGTGGAAGGGAGTTCATCTGAGGGCACACAGATGGACTTCTGGAAACACAGTCCTTCACCCTCCCCACCAGTCCATCACCCTCACCCCCAAGTCCATCACCAGCAAGGGAAGTGTGGAAGGGAGTTCATCTGAGGGGGCACAGATGGACTTCTGGGAATACAGTCCTTTACCCTCACCACTGCCCATACCCTCGCCACCACCCCACTCCCACCCACCAGTCCACACCCCCCCCAAGTCGACACCCCTCCCCACCAGTCAATCAAACTCACCCCCAATGCATCCCCCCCAAAACCCCCAGTCCATCCGTTCACCACCAGTCCATAAACCTCACCACCATCCATCACCGAAAGGGGGAAGTGAGGAAGGGAGCTCATCTGAGGGACACAGATGACTTCTGGAAACACATCCTTACCCTCCCCACCAACCATCACCCCACCAACAGTCCTTCACCCCTCCCCCCAGCCCCTTTCCCCCTCCCCACTGTCGATCACCCTGCCACCAGCCATCACCTTCACCGTCACCCCATCACCCACACCACCAGTCTTTAAATTTCACCACCAGAAAATACCCACACCACCATCCATCACCCTCACCAAAGCCACACCCCATCACCAGACCATCACCCCCCCCACCAGTCCATCAACCCAACCATCCATCACCCCCCCACCAGCCCATCCCCACAAACCAGTCCACCCTCTCCCACCACTAACCACCCTCCCCCACCAGTCCATCCCCCTCCCACCAGATCATCCCCTCACCACCAGATCACCCCTCACCTCCAGTACATCACCCCACCACCCCCTTCACTTCACCACAAACCATCACCAGCAAGGGAAGTGAAAAGGGAGGTCATCTAAAGGACACAGATGGACCCGGAAACACTCTTTTCACCCTCCTCCCAGCCCATCACCCTTTCCCCAAACAGTCCACACCCTCCCCACCCCATCCCTCCCCCAACAGCCCCTCACCCTCCTTACAAATCGATCCCCTCAAAACCCAGTCCTCACCCCCCGTCAGCCCACCCCCACACCACCGTCCAACACCCTCACCACGACCATCACACCCACCACGATCCCACTCCCCACCAGCCCCATCACTCATCACCTCCTTCACTCTACCCCCATTCCATCACAAACACCACCAGTCCATCACCCTCACCACCAGTCTATACCCTAACCACACCACCATCACCACAAGGGAAGTGAGGGAGTTCTCTGACGGACACAAAGGATTCGGGAAACACAGCCCTTCACCCCCCCAACCGTCTATCCCCCTCACCACCATCAATCACCCCACCCCAGTCCACCCCCTCACCCCTCCAACACCCGCACCACCAGTCCTCACCTTCCCCCCACCCATCAACCCAAAACCACCAGCCCCAGTCAATCACAAGGAGATAGGGGAAATCCTGGAGCCCCATCGGGTCCCGAAACAGGAGAGCCAAGATGGGAGGGTACTGGAAAAACCCTGCTCGCATGTTAGACACCTACCAAAAGAGAGGGGAGCAGAACCAGCAAGACTGGGCCTTTTTAATCACCTTGAGTAGTTCGCATCGAGGGTATATGTATGAAAGGCCCCGGGAGCTAGTGATCGGGGTTCTGTGCTTCGAACATATTGGCCCCAATGGACAGGTGGCAGGAATGGGCGGGGAAAAACCAAATACAAAAGGGGGAAACTCAGCATGGGAACTTCCTTCAAGACTTTCAGTGGGAGAGGGAACTGCAGGAAAACCAGTACAAGAAATGATGGACTTTGGAAAACAACATCAAGGAGGAAGGAAGGTTTTCCCCCAAAGGGAACAGAAAAAAAGGGAAAAAACAGAACGACCCCCTTTGTTCCCCCAAAAGGGTTTTAGGGGGCAAAAACTGGTGTACTAGAAAGGGAAAAGGAAAAAAGACAGAGAACTCAGAAAAATAAAGAGATTAGCCGAAGAGCCAGAAACAATTGCCAGATAAGAAGGGGGCTCAAGACAATATAAAAAGGAATAGCATCAAAGTAAAGACTGCCAGAAGCTGTTGTACAGCCACATCAGGGGGAAAACAACATCAAGGACCGGGAAAATCAGACTGAGGAAGGTGACGGGGAATTCACAAAAAACGCCCGAGAGGTTTTTCAGGAGTCAGACAAATTTAAAGAGGTTTTTTACAGTGGAAACCATTAGGACTCCAGGAAAACAGAACGGGGGCGCAAACCAGCAAGTGTGGATGAGGTACAAAAACCCAAGGGGGATTTGAAGAAGCTGCTATGCAAAACTTGACACCTAAAAGGCGGGGGGACCAACAACATTCTCCATGGGTCTTTAAAGGGGGACAGAGATATTGTAGACCCTTTAACAAAGATTTTCAACATTTTATTGAAACTGGGCAACTCCCTGAGAATGGGAAATGGCAAATGTGCCCAATTTTTAAAAAAGGGGAACAGACATGAGCACAAACTAGCCGTATCACTAACGTGTATAGTATACAAGGTAGGAGAAATCTCAGGAGGAAATGGTGAAGCACCGGGAAAAGAAAAAGTGTATAAGCAACCACACTGTTTGGGGAAAGGAAAACCTGTGTCACAAACCTACTAGGTTTTATGAAAGGTAAGAAGTAAGCAAGAGGAGAGGGGGGGATCGATGCATATTTTTGGACTGAAAAAAGGCCCCTTAACACAGTTCCTCAAAGAGTTTACGAAAAAGTAGAGGATCAGGCACAAAAAAGGGAAAAGGCACGCAAGGGGATCGAAAATACCTGACGGGGAGGCAAAAACGATCAGGTCGCGACGAGGTGTAAGAGTGGGGCCTGTGACAAGGGGGGGTTCCCAGGGGTCAGTCCAGGACCTGTGCTGTTCTTGGATATGTGAACGACATAACGGAAGGGTAGACTCAGAAGTGCCTTGTTTGCAAATGCGAAGTTAATGAAAAATCAAATCGGAGAGGATCAGGCAGGACTACAAAGAACCGGGAAGGGGTCCAGAAACTGGTCCTGAATTTTCCCCTCCCAAAATGCAAAGCATAAAGATTGGGAAGGGGAAAAGAAGACGCAGAACAATATAGTTTTAGAGGGCCCAAAAGACGCAAACCTCATCAAGGAAAAAGATTGGGGGGGGTAAACCCGAGATATTCCTGAGGACACACCAATAGATAATGCTGCAGCAAGGGGCTTTTGGGCAAACCTGGTAGACTCCGAACCTCGTAAGGATTCGTTTAAGACCTGTATCCATTTACGTCAGCCCTACGGAGTATGCAGCATAGTTTGAAATCCACATAGTCAAGCCGTCAAGAAATAGAGAAAGGCAAAGGTTTGCAACAAGACTATCCCGAGCTACGGGGGTTGTCCCACGAAAAAGGTTGGGGAAATCCCGACACACTGGAGGGGCAGAGGGGAGGGGAACATGATAACGACATAAAAATCGCCGGAATAGACAAGTGGACAAAACGGATGTTCCAGAATGGGGGCCAGACACAAGAGGTCACTTGGAAGTTGAAGACTCAGAGGGAACAAAGGGATTTTTAGGGAAATATTTTTTTCGTCATAAGTATCACCCAAAGTTGGTGAGTAGTGGAGGCGGGGAACCATACATTTTTAAGGCGAGGGGATGAAGACTATGGGGCAGGGGGGAGAGAGGGCCAGTAGCAATCACGAACAGGCGGGGGCCCGGAGCGTGACTCGACGCCTACAACCACAAATAGGTGGACAAAAGGTGATACCCTCCCCAAATCCCTCACGCCAAACCCCAGCCACCCTCACCCCCAGTAAACCCCTCCCCCCACCCCTCACATTCACCCCCATCCATCACCCCAGCATAGTCCTTCACTCTCACCACCATCCATCACCTCCCACCAGTCCTCACCAGAAAGGAAGGGGGAAGGGGTTCATCGGAGGGAAAGAGGAACTTCTGTAAACACAGTCCTTCACCCCCCCCCCACCATCACCCCCCACCCAGTCCATCACCCTCCCCCCCCTCACCAAAATCCACACCCTCACCACCAGTCCACCATTCACCCCAGTCCAACCCCCACAGCACTAGTCCATCCCCCCTCCCCACAAGTCCATCACCAGCAAGGGAAGTGGGGGAAAGGGAGTTCTCTAGGGGACCAGATGAACTTCTGCAAACACAGTCATTCACCCCCCCACCAGTCCATCACCCTCCCGTCAGTCCACACCCTCACCCAGTCCATCACCCCCCCACCACCCCATCCCTTCCCAACCAGCCCATCCCCCTCACCACCAGCCCATCCCCCTCACCCCCAGCCCATCACTCTCCCTCCAGTCCTTTACCACAAAGGAAGATTTTAAGGAAATTCATCTGAGGGTCACAATGGACATCCGGAAGCATAGTCCTTCACCCTCCCCACCAGTCCATCAAACTCAAAACCAAAAACCCCCACCCCACCACCAGCCCACACGCATACCCCAGCCCTCACCCAAAATCCCCAGTCCACACCCTACCCCCAGCCTATCATCCCCCACCAGACCAAAACCTCACCACCAGCCCTTCACCCTCCCCACCATACATCCCCCACCCCACAATCCATCACCGTCACCACCAGCCCACCACCCTCCCCATCAGTCCATCACCCACCACCAGACCATCACCCCACCACCAGTCCATCACCCTCACCACCAGTCTACCCCCTCACCGCCTCCTTCACCCTCACCAAAACACCATCACCAAAAGGGGAAAGTGAGGAAGGAGTTCATCTGAGGGGACACAAATGGATTTCCGGAAACACAGTGCTTCCCCCTCCCCAGCAGCCTCCCCTCACGAAGACCCCTTCACACTCTCCCCCATCATCACCCTCACCCCAGCCCATCCCCCTCACCGCCAGTCCCTCACCCTCACCACCAGTCCATCACCCTAAAAAACCAGCTTCACTCTCACCACAACACCACCAAAAGGGGAAAGTGAGGAAGGGATTTCATTGGGGGGACAAAAAAGGACTTCCGGAAAACAGGCTTCCCCTCCCCCAGTCCTCCCTCACCAAGATCCTTAAACACTCTCCACCAGTCGATCACCCAAACCCTTTTCAGTCCACCCCCTCACTCCCAGTCAATCACTCTCCCCACCAGTCCATCATTTCCACTAGTCCATCCCCCTAAATACCACCTATCACCCCCCACCATCTTCCCCCTCCCCACGACCATCCCCCATCCCCCGTCCATCACCCTCACCCCCAGTCCATACCCTCACACCACCCATCACCCCACCACACCATCACCCACCCACCAGTCCATCACCTCCAAACCCATCCATCCCCCACACCAGTCCATCCCCCTCACCCAAAACCCTCACCCTCCCCCACATTTCCTGACCCTCCCCACCTGTCCATCACCGTCCCCACCAGTCACACCCACCCGACATCCTTCCCCCTCACCACAACACCCCCACAAGTGAAGGAGAAAGGGAGTTCATCTGGGGGACACAGATGGACCTGGGGAAAACCAGCCCTTCACCCTCCCCCCCGTCCATCACCTGACCACCATTTCTCCCCCCTCCCCACCAGTCCATCACCCACCCCACCACCCCATCACCCACACCCCCAGCCTTCACCCTCACCGCCAGCCCAACACCTCACCCCCCCATCCCCTCACCACAAGTCCATCCACACCACCAGCCCCATACCCCCCCGACAGTCCATCACCTCACCACCAGTCCATCACCCTCACCCCCCCCATCCCCCTCACCTCCAGCCATCACCCTCAGTCCATCCCCAAAAGGGGAAGTGTGGAAGGGGTTCTCTGAGGGGAACAGATGACTTCGGGAAACACAACCCTTTCTCCTCCCCACCAGTCCATCCCCCCACCCCCAGCCATCCCCCACCACCGCCATCCCCCTCACCCCAGACCATCACCCTCACCACCATCCACACCTTCACTCCCAAACCCCTCACCCTTCCCACCAACCCACCCTCACTAAAAGCCCTCCCCTCACCACCTTTTCCTTCACCCACCCCCATCCTTCCCCCTCACCACCAGTCCATCAAACTCACCAAAAGGCCATCACCCTCACCCCATATTTCCCCTCACCCCCAAACCCATCACCCTCACCACAACAACATCCCAGAAAAGGAAAAGTGAAAAGGGGAGTTATCTGGGGGGACACAATGGCCTTAGAAACCAGTCCTTCCCCCCCCCCCAGTCATCATCCGACCGCCAGTTCATAACCCTAACCCCTCTTCATCAGCTTCACCACCATCCAACACTTCACCCCATCCACCACCCCCCCCTTTCCATCACCCAACCACCAGTCCTCCCCCTCACCCCAGTCCCCCACCCTCACCACCATCCATCACCCTCACCAAAAGTCCCCCCACACCACCAACCATCACCCTCACCCCCAAACCATCACCTCCCCACCAGTCAATCACCTCACCACGACCCCATCACCATCCCCATCAGCCATCACCCTCACCACCAGTCCATCACCTCACCAAGTCCATCACCCCCACCCCCATCCATCACCCACACCACCAGCCCATCACCCCCCCCTCCAGTCATCACCACACTACCCATCACCTCACCAAAAATCCATCACCCTCCCCCACCATCCATCACCCTCCCCTTCCTCACCCCACCACCAGTCACACCCACACCGCCAATCCTTCCCCCTCCCAAACACCACCAAAATAAGGAAAAAGGGGAGTTCATCGGGGGGGACCAGTGGACCTTGGAAAAACAGTCCTTCACCCCCCCCCCCAGTCCCCATCCTGCCCCCCAGTTCACCCCCCCTCACCACCTTTCATCAGGATCCCACCAGTCCTCACTTCACCACCACCCATCAACCCCCACCATTCCATCCCCTCCCACCAGTCCGTCCCCACACCACCAGTCCACCCTCCCAATCAGTCCATAACCACACAACCATCCATCCCCTCCCCACCAGTCCTCACCCTCACCACCAGCCCACCCCCCACCCCCAGGCCATCACCTCACCACCATCCATCCCCCCTCACCACCAGCCCCAAATCACCGAGTCATCACCCTCCCACCTTTCACCCCTTTATCGCCAATCCATCACCCTCTCCCCCAAATCCATCGCCCTCCCCTCCAGCCCATCACCCTCACCCCATCACAAGAAAGGGGAAGTGGGGAAGGGGATTCATCTGAGAGGACCAGTGGACTTCTGAAACACAACCTTTCACCCTCCCCACCAGTCCATCCCCTTTCCCCAAAGCCCATCACCCTCACCACCAGTCCATCCCCTCACCCCATCATCCCCCTTACCCCCCAGCCCCTTCACCCTCAACACCAGTCCATTCCCTCTCCACCAGACCCACCCCACCCCATCCATCCCTCCACTCCCAACCACCCCTACTCCCAAAGACCATCCCCCCTCCCCCAAAAAGTTCCATTACCCTCCCCAAACCACCCCTTCACCCCACCACCAGCCCATCACCCTCCCGCAAGTCCATCCCCCTCACCACCAAAATTCCTCCTCACCACCAGACCATCACCCTCACCAACACCATCACCAGAAAAGGGAAGTGAGGAAGGGTTTCATCTGAGGGGACACAGAGGGGCTTGGAAACACACCCTTCACCCCCCACATCCATCAAACTCTAAACCAATCCATCCCCCAACCCCCACCATCACCCAAAATCCCGTCCATCCCCCTCCCGCCAGAATCACCCTCCCCACCGCCACACCCCGCCCCCAGTCCGCCCCCACACCACCATCCATCACCCTCCCCACCAGTCCTCCCCCACACCCCAGTCCATCACCTTCACCACCAATCCTCCCCCACAACCCCAGCCCCTTCACCCCCCCCACCAGTCCATAACCCACACCACCAGTCCTTCACCCTCTCCACCAGTCGATACGTCACCACCAGTCCATCACCCTCCCCGTCACCCATGACCCACACCACCTTTCCATCTCTCCACCCCCCAGTCCACACCCAAAAACCCCACCCCATCACCCCCCCCCCAGTCCCCCCCTCAGACCAGCCCACCACCCTCACACCAGTCCCCACCCCCGACCACCCTTTCACATCACCACAACACCACACCGCATCCACACCCACAACACCAGTCCATCACCCTCACCACAGTCCACCACCCCACGACCTTCACCACCCCACGCCATCCACCACCCTCACGACCAGCCCTTCACACTCACCCAACACCATCCCCGCAGTCCATCACCCACAACCCCACCCCATCCCCCTCCCACCCCCACCACCCTCACGACCATCCCCCACCCTCCCCACCATCCTTCACACTCCCAAAACCCCATCACCACATCCTCACCCACAACACCATACATCACCCTCACCACCAGTCCCCCACCCTCCGACCAGCCCACCACCCCACCACAACCCTTCACCCCCCCACCAGTACATCACCCTCACCACAAGTATACCCCCTCCCCACCAGTCCACCCCCTCACCATCATGCATCACCCCACCCCCAGACCATCACCCTCACCACCGCCACCCCCCCCCACATGCTCACCCTCACCCCCAAACCATCACCCACACCCCAGCCCTTCACCCCACCACCTCTATCACCCCACCACCAGCCCTTCCCCCTCCCCACAACACCATCCCCAGAAAGGGAAGTGAGGGGGTTTCATCGGGGGGACACAGAGGACTTCCAAAACATAGCCTTCCCCCCCCCCAAAATCCTTCACCCTCACCAACACCATCACCCTCACCTCCAGTCCATACCCTCACCACCAACCAACCCCCCCAAAACACCACCAGTCCTTCACACTCACCACAAACTATCACCAGAAAGGGGAAAGTGAGGAAGTTCATCTGTGGGGACACAAATGGACTTCCGGAAACACAGTGCTTCACCCCCCCCAGATCCATCCCCCTCACGAAAGTCGTTCCACTCTCCACCAGTCGTCCCCCTCCCCCCATCCATACCCTCACCGCCGCCCTCCCCCTTCACCCCAGTCCATACCCTCAAAACCAGCCCTTCACTCCCCCAAAACACCATCACCCAAGGAAGTGGGGAAGGGAGTTCACTGGGGGGACACAAATGGCCCCCCCGGAAACCAGTGCTTCACCTCCCCACCACCCATCCCTTCACCAAGAGTCCTTCGCACTCCCCACATCGATCACCCAAACCTGCAGTCCTCACCCTAACCACCCCAATCACTCCACAACCAGTCCATCACTATTACCATATCCATCACCCTCAATACCACGCTATCACCCTAAACCCAGTCAATCACCTCACCACGGCCCATCGCCATCACCCCATCCATCCCCCACCCCCAGCCCATCCCCCTCACCACCAGCCCATCACCCCACATCCATCACCCCACCCCCAACCCATCACCCTCACCAGCATCCGTCACCCCCACCAAACCGGGCCCCATCCCCCTTCACACCAGACCATCACCCTTCCCCACCAGACCATCCCCTACCACAACCCCATCCCCTTACCACCCCCTTCCCCCTCACCACCAGTCCTTCACCCCCCACCAGTCCATCCCCCTCACTGCAAGTATCACCCCACCCCCATATTTCCTCCTCACCCCCAGACCCATCACCCTACCACAACACCATCACCAGCAAGGGAATGAGGATGGGAGTTACGGGGGGGAAAAATATGGATTTTGGAAACACGTCCTTCACCCCCCCACCACCCCATCCCCCTCACCCCCAGTCGATCACCCTTACCCCCAGTCCATCACCCCACCACCGGTCCACACCCTCACCACCAGCCCATCACCCTCTCCACCAACCATCACCCTCCCACCAGCCCCCAAAACCTTCAACCAGACCATCACCCTTCCCACCAGAAATACCCCCCCCCCACAATCCATTCCCCTCACCACCACTCCTTCCCCCTCACACCAGTCCACATCCTCCCCGCAATCCAAATCACCCTCCCCACCAGTTTTTCCCTCCTTCACCAGACCATCACCCTCATACAACACCATCACCAGCAAGGGAAGTGGGGAAAGGGGATTTTTATCTGAGGGGCACAGTGGCCCTTCGGGAAACACTCCTCACCCTCCCCACCGCCCCATCACCCCATCACCAACCACCCCCTCCCCCCCAGTCCATCAAACTCAAAACCCAATCCACACCCACCCCACCAGTCCATCCCCCCAAAACCAGACAATCCCCCTCAGCCACCCCATATACCACCAGTCCTTCACCCCCCCCCCCAGCTCGCCCTCACCAAAATCCATCACCCTCACCACCAGTCCAACCAGAAAGGGAAGTGTGGAAAGGATTCATCTGGGGGGAACCAGATGGACTTCTGGAAACACAGTCCTTCACCCTCCCCACCAGCCCATCACCCTCACCACCAGACCATCACCCTCCTCACCAGTCCATCACTCTCACCACCAGTCCATCACCCTCACTACCAGACCATCACCCTCACCAGTCCATCACCCTCACCACCAGTCCATCACCAGCAAGGGAAGTGTGGAAGGGAGTTAATCTGAGGGGACGCAGATGGGCTTCTGGAAACACAGTCCTTCACCCTCCCCACCAGCCCATCACTCTCACCACCAGTCCATCACCCTCACTACCAGTCGTTCACCCTCACTACCAGACCATCACCCTCACCAGTCCATCACTCTCACCACCAGTCCATCACCCTCACTACCAGTCCATCACCCTCACCAACAGTCCATCACTATCCCCTCTAGTCGATCACCCACATCGTCAGCCCATCACCCACACAACCCAGTCCATCACCATCCCCACTAGTCGATCACCTCACAACCAGACCATCACCCTCACCGTCAGTCCATCACCCAAACCACCAGTCCATCACCTCATCACCAGACTATCACCCTCCCCACCAGTTCATCAAACTCACAACCAATCCATCACCCACACCACCAGTACATCACCCACAATACCAGTCCATCACCCTCACCACCAGTCCTTCACCCTCCCAACCAGTCCATCACCCTCACCACCAGTCCATCACCTGGAAGGGAAGTGTGGAAGGGAGTTCATCTGAGGGGACACAGATAGACTCCTGGAACCACAGTTTTTCACCCTCACCACCAGGCCATCACCCTCACCACCAGTCCATCACCCTCACCACAAGTCCATCATCCTCACCACCCGTCCATCACCCTCACCCCCCGCCCACAACCCTCCCCGCCAGTTCATCACCCCCCACCGTTCATCACCTCATCCCCAGCCCTCCCCCTCTCCCCAATCCACACCCTCCTCCAGCCCATCACCCTAGCCCATACAAGAAAGGGGAAGGGTTTTGGAAAAGGGGTTAATCTGGGGGACCGGGTGGAGTTCTGGAAACCAACCCTTGATCCTCCCCCCAGTCCATCACCTCCCCACCATCCATCACCTCCCCACGGGTCCATCACCCCCCCCCTAGCGCACACCCTAAAACGCCAGTCAAACCCCTACACCTGTTCATCACCCTCCCCCCATCCATCACCCCCCCCCAGCCCATCACCTCACCTAGGCACAACCCTCAACCCCGTTCATCCCCCTCTCCCCTGTTCATCCCCCTCGCCCCCATCATCCCCCTCACCCCGTCCATCCCCCTCCCACTAGCGCAAAACCCCCTCAACGCCAGTTCATCCCCCTCATCCCTGTTCATCCCCTCGCCACCATCCATCACCCTCACCCCCAGTCCATCCCCTCACCACTAGCGCACAAACCAAAACCCCCGTTCATAACCCTCCCACCAGTCCTCCCCTCACCCCCCAGCCCATACCTTCAAAAGTTACACCCTCACCACAGTCCATCACTCTACCACTGTCCTTCACCCTCCCCACAGACCATCCCCCTCCCCCACCAGACCATCCCCCTCACCCCCAGTCCATCCCCCTCCCACCAGTCCTTCCCCATCCCCACCAGTCCTTCACCCTCACCAAAAGTCCATCCCCCTCACCACCAGTCCTCCCATCACCCCAGCCCTCACCTCCCACAGTCCCCCCTCCCAAAAGCCCTCCCCCCTCACGCAAATCCATACCCCCCCACCAGTTTTTCCCCCCCTCCCACAGTCCATCCCTCCCCCCCGGGGACTAATCCCCCCACCAGCCCCAGTCCCTTCCCCGAAAAGTCCATCCCCCTCGACCAGCCCATCACCTCACACTAGATCTTTACCCTTCGCCAGCCCATCCCTCACCAGAGTCCATCCCCCTGCCACCAGTCCTCACCCCCCACCCGACTAAATCACCTCTTGCCAATCCACACTTCCCACGGTTCCCCCCTCCAAAAAGTCCTTACCTCACCAGCAGTCCTTCCCCTTCCCCCCCCGTCCAACATTTTTACCCCAGCCCACCACCCTACCACCAGCCAACATTCCCCATCGTCCACCCCCCTCACCCGTCATCCTCTCCCCACCGTCCATCCTTCCCCACCAGTCCGTTATACTCACCGCCAGTCCATCCCCCTCATCGAAAGTTGCCTCCATAATTTTCCATCATCACCATCCCCAACGCCCAAAACCAGCCCCCACCCTTCATCCCCATCAACGCATCACCTTAGGGAAAGTGTATCGTTTTTGACAAAAAATTGGGAGAAACATACGAAAAAAAAAATATGGGGAAGTTCGCTTTAAAAGATTGAAAATTTAGGTTGTACTTGTTCAAAGTCCGTTATTTGCGGAGGAAAAATCTGAGGAAAAGAAAAGAAAGTAATCCCTGGAAATGTGGAAAGCCAAAGAAAATTTTTTCCCCAAATTTGATATATTTTCACCGCCTCTCTCTTTATTTTATTTTGATTTTTTTTTTAAATTTTGTCCATTGTACACTGTTGTTTTTTCTTCCTTCCTCCCTTCTATTTGTTTCCCTATTTCCCCAACGAGAAATCAGATTCATTGCCTCATTGCATTGATAATCTGTTTAGGGTGTGGTAACCCGGTTAGAAGGTATATGTGTTTTTGTGTGTAATGACGGGGTGATGTGTTTGTTTTTTTACGTGGGAATGCTGTATGTGCTTGTGTGTTTATGTGCATTTTTTGCTTTGTTTTTG
Organism: Cherax quadricarinatus; assembly: GCF_026875155.1. Classification (NCBI taxonomy): domain Eukaryota; kingdom Metazoa; phylum Arthropoda; class Malacostraca; order Decapoda; family Parastacidae; genus Cherax; species Cherax quadricarinatus. The sequence goes on from NC_069439.1 coordinate 27,005,060, forward strand.
TGGAATGTGTTGTGTTGTGGTTTACGTGGTGTGTTGTGTTGTGTGTTTAGTGGAATGATGTTTGTGCTTGGTGTTTACGGAATGATATATGTGTTGTGTGTTTAGGGGGAATGATGTTGTGCTTGTGTGTTTCGTGGATTTTGTTTGTGTTGTGTTTTTCCGGAATGAGTATGTGCTTGTGTGTTTATGGAATGTTGTATGTGTTTGGGTGTTTACGGGAATGATGTATGGCTTGTGTGTTTACGTGGAATGAGTATGTGTTGTGTGTTTCCGGGAATGATGTATGTGCTTGGTGTTTACTGGAATGATGTAGTGCTTGGTGTTTAGTGGAATGATGTATGTGCTTGGTGTTTACGTGGATGAGTATGTGTTTTTGTGTTTCCTGGAATGATGTTGTGCTTGTGTGTTTACGTGGAAAAGATGTTGTGCTTGTGTGTTTAGTGGAATGATGTATGTGCTTGTGTGTTTACCGGGAAATGATGTTTGTTTGTGTTTTTTACCTGGAATGAGTATGTGCTTGTGGTTTACGGGAAGATTATGGTTGTGGTTTACGGGAAATGATATATGGTTTGTGTTTAGTGAATGTGTAGTGCTTGTGTGTTTAGTGGAATGTGTATGTGTTTGTGTGTTTCGGGGAATGATGTTGTGCTTGTGTGTTTACGTGGAATGAGTATGTGCTTGTGTGTTCCGGAATGTTATGTGTTGTGTGTTTACGGGAATGATGTTTTGTGCTTGTGTTTTTCCGGGAATGATATTGTGCTTTGTTTTACGTGGAAATGATGTATGTGTTTGTGTGTGTACCGGCATGGTTTGTTCTTGCGTATGCTTGCAGGGTCCCATTGGTGGGATTTCCCAATTTTTGCAGACAGTCTTTTTTTCTAAATTAATTTTTGTGTGTGTTTGAGGATAATGTGCGTGTGTGGTGGTTGTGTTTTGTGGTGTGTGTGTGTGTGTGTGGGTTTGGGTGTGTGTGTGTGTGTGGTTGTGTGTGTGTGTGTGTTTGGTGTGGTGTGTGTGCGTGTGTGTTGTGGTGTGGTTGTGTTGTGTGTGTGTGTGTGTGTGTGTGTGTGTGTGTGTGTGTGGTGTGGTGTGGGGTGTGTGTTGTGTGTGTGTGGTGTGTGTGTGTGTGCGTGTTGTGTGTGTGTTGTGTGTGTGGTGTTTTGGTGTTGTGTGTGGGGTGTGTGTGTGTGTGTGCGTGTGTTTTGGGGTGTGTGTGTGTGTGTGGTGTGTTGTGTGTGTTTTTGGAGTGTGTTGTGTATGTGCTGGTAAGCAGCAAATTAGTGAAACAAAAAAAACGAGTTACAGGTTGTTTTTCCGCTAATCTAACAATCGTTTTTGTTGGCCATAAACATTTTCTTAAATAAACAGGTCACTTTCATCTCAGTCTTTTCATAAGAACTGTATTCCTCAGCTAAAAATTGAGAAAAATTTTTGAAGAATGTTTCCCCCAAAAAGTGTGAAAAACTTGGAGAAAAGATGGCCCCCGCGACACGTGAGATAACTTTAGAACTGTGCGCTTCCCCCCCCTCCCCCTTCACTATTTTATACTTCCTTATATTTTTTTTGAATTTTTTTTTTTTCACTTGTGTTTACGCCGTCTGAATCTTTTTTTTTTTTTTTACTTTAACTTTTATATTATTTTGCTTATAATTCGAAAAGGCCTATTAATCGCCCCCAAATTTTCAAGGCTTGTTAACGGTAACGGGGACAAAATTCTTTGAACATGACCACCTGAATGTTTTTCCCAAAATCTTTAAAAATCTCGTTAACCACCAAACTCTCGGGCGGAGGTTTTAGGATTTTTAAAAAGTTGCCCCAAAAAATTTTCAAAAGCAGAGAGTGAAATATGTGATTTTTTTTTTTTCATGTAAAAAGGTTGTTTTTTTAAATTTATGTTTTAACAACTTCAAAAATTTTAGATGATGCACTTAGGCAGAATAACTTAACTGATCAGCTTTTGTTTATATAAAAGATAACCATTAATTCAACAACCCTGAATTTGGAAAATTTCCTGAAATTTTTCAAAATTGGAATCGTTGGAGCGGATCAGTTAGTAAAAATTATGTGGTGCCCCAATGGTAAAACTGGTTTAATTAGCAAGAAAACGTGAAATTAGACCTGTCCAAATCTTGGGGGTTTTTTGAGGAAATGTTTCGCCCCACAGTGAAATTTAGTCCCTACAAAGGAGAAAGTGAAAAAAAGAGAAGAATGGGTAATCGTCCCCCAACCTTGAGTCGATGTGGTCAGTCATCAATCTTGAAAGAATAAGCATGTTCTTCTCCTGTTCTTCAGATTTTCCTTTGTTGGACTGATAAGCCCCTGTGTGGCGAAAACATTTCCCCAAAAAAGTTTCCCAAGAGTTGCAATGTGTCAATTTATCAACGTTTTCGGTTCACTAAACCCTTCGTCTAGAAAAAACTCATTTTAAAAATTTAAGTCCTTTCTGAAAAATTTTCTTATAGTTTAAATATATATTTTCTTTTTCATTTTTTGTTAAAAGTTTAAAAATTTTTATTTTTTTCCAAAAGAAATTTAAAAAACCTTATTTAAAAAACACAATTTTTTTTTAGCCTAATCCAACTAAAAATATTTTAGTAAGTTTAGAATAAATTTTTGTAAACAGTCACATGAAATTTTTTTTTTCGTTATGTTTTGAATGATTTTTGCGAAATTATGCAACCCCTGTTTTTCGCTTGCCTTTTTCGGCAAAAATGCGCGCTTTTAAGCCAAAAACGCAGTTTTATATTTTTTATATATATTTATTATATATATATTTTTTCTATAATTTTAAATATATATATTATATATATTTAAAAAATTTATTTATATTATTATATATATTTTATATATATTTATTAAAAAATTTTTTATTATAATTTTAAAATTATATTTATATTAAAAATTTTCGGCCGAATATGTAAAATGGGCAATTAGCAAAACTCATTTAAAAAATTTAAATCCTTTTTGAAATTTTCTTTTACGTTTAAAAATTATTTTTTTCATTAATGTTTTTGTAAAAAATTTGATTTTGCCCAAAAAAAACTTAGAAAACTTACCCAACCCTTTTTATAACAAGAGCAATTTTTTTTAACTAACCCAAAACTAAAAAATTTTAGATTTGTTTACGAATTTTAATACTAAACAAAAAAAAGTGAAATTTTTTTTCGTTAGGTTCAGAAAGTTTTGGGGAAATTTGCATACACAAATTTTTGCTTGTCCCAAAGGGAAGTGAGCGTTGCTATTTAAGCAAGTGAGTTTGCCATTCGGCACGACATTATTAATGCAAGGAATTTGCGAGAGCTGGAAATATACCAAACATGAATTTTGGTGAGGAGAACTCGAAATACAAAACCCTTTGGACAAGGTACGCAGGCTTTACAAACTACCCACACTGGTGCCCCCTTTGGAATTCCCTTTCATTTTTGAAAACTTAGTAAGGCTGTGCATGCAGGGGTGAGATGAAAAGTGTAAGCCTTCTCCCCCAAAGTGGCTGCCCTTTGGGTCAAAGTGTGTCTGCTACCCGCCAGGTATTGGTCCAGTTGGGGGGATTGGTAAAGACTGGTACCTTTTCCCAAGGTTCGTAGGTTCGAGTCCTTCGCAGACACGTGTTTTATATATAATATATTTCAAACCCGGCCGTACCCCGGAGGCGGGGGGCCCAAAAGGGAGACGAAAGTTTCTCCCTTTTTCTTTATAAATTAAAAGGAAGGGATTACTAGCCCTTTTCCCGGGTTTTAGTCGCCTTTACACACGCATGGCTTAGGAGGGAATTCTGTTCCCCCTTCCCATGGAGATAAGAGGATATAAACAAGAATAAGAACTAGAAAGGAAATAGCAGAAAACCCAGAGGGGTGTGTATATATATGATTGTACACGTATGTGTAGTGTGACCTAAGTGTAAGTAGAAGTAGCAAGACGTACCTGAAATCTTGCATGTTTATGAGACAGGAAAAAGGACACCAGCAAACCTACCATCATGTAAAACAAATACAGGCTTTCGTTTTGCACTCACTTGGCAGGACGGTAGTACCTCCCTGGGCGGTTGCTATCTACCAACCTACTACCTACATATATTATATATATTTATATATATATTATATATATATATTATATAATATATATATATATATATATATATTATATATATATATATATAATATATTATATATTAATTTATATATATATATATACACGTAACAACATGTACCGTATGTGCCACCTTTATATCAATAGTGTATCTCTTGGTATCTTCTGTACCATATTATGTAATAAAATATTCCTAATATATATATTATTATATATATATATATCATATATATATATATATATACATATATATATATATATATATATATATTATATATATATTATATATATATATATATATATATATATATATATATATATATATATATATATGGGAGCAAGGGGCTAGTAACCCCTTCTCCTGTAATATATACTAATTTAAAAGGAGAAAACTTCAGTTTTTTCTTTTGGGCCACCCCACCTCAGTGGGATACGGCTGGTACGTTGAAAGAAGAAAAAAATATATATATATTATATATATAATATATATATATATATATTATATATATATATTATATATATATATATATATTTATATATAATGATTATTATATTATAGGAGACAGTGAATGTGAAGGTGTTACATATCGCCTGAGGAATGTGAGACTATCATGTTGGATCCCGGGGAAGGAACAACAACCCATTATCAACATGTTTTGTCAATATCAATCAAGAGCTAATTTTATTTATACTAGTTTGCAATTAACTTACATGGCCTCAAATTATGGAAATATTACGCATATATTTATGTAGTTAACCATAATAATATGAAATGAATCATAAATCTCATCACGAGGAACATCTTCACAGATATTCCTTGTCACGTAAAAATGAAGATTTAACGTAAAAATATATCCTAATGATTATTGATGGTTCATTTTATTATCATAACTACTGATGATACTTTGTATTCCTGTTGTCATAATTACTGATGACACTTTGCATTCTTATCATAATTATTGAAGATTGTATTCTTATCATAATTATTGAAGATACTTTGTACTCTTATCATAATTATAGATAGTGCTTTGTAATTTTATTATCATAATTATTTGAGGTAAGATCTTGGTGGTGGAGTTGCTGCCACACCTCAGATACTCTGGCAATGTTTTCTGCTCAGCTTCACTAACAATAGACTGTTATCTGAAAATAATTATAATTTGTTAATGTCTTCCCTGCTGTTTTATGTACTGGTATGTGTGAACGTAAGTGAATGTAACAGTATTAATGTTGATTTCTGTGGTCTGGTCTGGGAAACTAAAGCAAGGATCTCCGAATTCTCTAACAATAGACCGATATCTCAAAATGATTATAGTTGGTGTCAGGATCGATCATAACAATCTTACACCTTCGTAAGGCTGTAATGATAGGAGTGGATAAATGGAATGTTATAGTTAATATAAACTGCAATCTACTTAGACTGATGCTACATTAAACACAACATAGTGTATCACACCGTTCATGGTGTTAAATATCGAAAAGTATGTTCATCTGATTGATGAATTCTGGTGATCTTGCTTCAGTTTCCCAGATCAGACCACAGAAATAAACATTTGAGGTGTTATGTTCACTTACCTTCACACATAACAGTACATAAAGCAGTATGGGAGACATTAACAGGTTGCATTAACAAGAACGCCACATATTTTTATTATCTAGTGATTTTTATAAAATAGTGTAATTAAGGACAGAAACGGTGTGGAACAGGATCCTCCAAGAGAAACCACAGTTGAATGACTTGGCAGAATACAAGAGGGTGATTCTAGACTGAGACAGATCGCAAACAGAGCGACAGCAGCTGAGGGTGAGGACACAAAAGCTAAAGGAGCTAGGATGAGAGAGGACAGAATCAGCAGAGGGCAAAAATTTTATATAACTTACGGGCTACTTTACCATTACCTTCTTCATGGTCCCAAGAAAGTAATAGTTAACTGGAAGCTCTTCTCAAAGACAGCTTTAAGTCGGGAGAAATGTTGGTGCCAAGTATCGAAAGCTACTACTATTTCGTCCAAATGAGATGCCGTGCCTTCAGGTCTTTTAATAGCCTTTGACAGATAAGGCGGAGATTTCCTTTGCCTTATCTCTTAAAGGTACCTGATAGCAACGTTTAAGATGGTCTAGTTTGTAAACAAAAGTAGCCTTACCCATAGAGTCCATTACGTCATCCAAACTTGGTAGAGGGTAAGCATCTGGAATAGTGATCTCATTCACCTTACGGTAGTCTGTACACATTCGGAAACCCCCCATCAGACTTCTTAACAAGGATACATGGTGAAGCCCACGTAATGGATAACTCCTCCTCTAATCCGTGTTCTCACAAAATGCTACCTCCTGCTGAAGTAGCCCTGTTTTTCAGGATTAGCTCTGTAGTGGAGAGCTTAATAGGCTTAATGTTTCCAACATCTACATCATGATACGCCAGTGTACATTTTTTCAGGGAAGTCCGAAAATATGTTTGGGAAATCTGTAAGAGG
>NC_069439.1:27017119-27039546 GCF_026875155.1 Cherax quadricarinatus
CAAATTTTAGGAAGGAATTAATTTTAAATGAGTTCTTGTTATTTGGCCAGTTTTACCTATGGAACAAGTGGTATTCATCAATAGCAACACTGCACTAGCCAAGGAGTCGAACCCATGCTGTTTTGGTCAGCCTCATGGTGAGAGAAAATGCATGACGCTTTAGACCACTAGACCACACAATCCTTAACAATGGTGCATCCAGCCAAACTAGATTTTGTACTCACCGTCGAAGGACATACGGTGGTGTGGACGCCTCTGAGCTAAACAGTGAGTAGAATGAAATTAGCTCAGAGGCGTCCACACCACCGTATGTCCTTCGATGGTGGGTACAACATCTAGCTTGGGTGGATGCACTATTGTTAAGAATTGTGTGGTCTAGTGATCTAAAACGTCATGCGTTTTCTGTCGCTTGAGGCGGGCCAAAACAGCATGGGTTCGACTCCTTGGCTAGTGCTGTGTTGTTATAGATATATATATACATTTATTTATTATTTATTATATATATTATAAAGATGACGTCCAACGCTAGTTAAAATTGTGAGAATCTATATCCTAGGAGAAATACAGTAAAAGGCACACGTGAGTATATTTTATTATATATAACACACAAGGCTTAAAAGATACATTGCTGGTACAGAGATAGGGTATACAATACAAGTACATATAGCTATGTGTTTGTTAAATAAAACTGCAAAAAATCTCACTCATCTTCTCAGAGCCGGGACACGTACCTGGTACCCGGAAACAACAGGCATTACCCTTCTGAACTGCAGCACTGAGTCGCTGGAACAGAGAGCTATATGCTCTGGGATCCTTAGTTGTCCTGAGAGTCCTTTGCCCAGCACATTTAGAAAACTGGTTGTGCTCTTTCCCCATTGGCCGAGGATCTCTGAGCCTATTGGAACAAACACTCAGTAATACGCATTTTTATTAATTTTTTTCTGGACTTTTGGGACTCCCTGAAGCTAGTAGGTGCCCCTCCTTCCTCCTTCCTGTATTGGAGACAGATATCAGCCAATGTGGATGGTCATGTTTATTCTCACACCACCTGCTTGTCCAGACTCGCAATGTAAAGACAACTGGACGCTTTTGCTGGCACCCAATTGTTGCAAGGCTCCTCCTGAACATGTTACTCTCTTCATGCCTTCCAATCTTTCCGTCGAATCTATGGCAAACAAGACCATGGTAACCGAATCTGTCTGCCGATTCTCTGCTGTGGCTGTACCTGTGTTCGGCGAGAATAGGGGCGGCAAGGCAAAGTGAAACGCCAATGCGGTTAGTTAGCCGGTAGAGGAGTGTACTAAGGAGAAAGTGGGATAACCAAAAGATTATCCCCAGCATGAGGAGCTCTCACTGTCAGGAGGCGAGCTCTATCCTTTCCTGACACACTCTGAACGATTTTCAGATTGTTCTTCGTTATTGGGCTATCCCAGAGAGACTGCTGTTGTTTGGGAGAGCAGATGTCTGCTCTCCCAAACTTTAGATATCAAGCCCCAACATTGTCCTTAAGGTGCTCAGGAAGAATAGCTTCTACAAGTTCATTGGATACCACCTATGATGACACGAAAGACGTTCCTGAAATTTTTAATGCCTTACGTACACCAATGCTTCCTAGTGTTACTGGAAGTGTAGCTTGGTCTCACTCTCCGTTATCTACGGTGAAGTTGAGCAATTTTGTAAATATCTACCTCACTGTCTCATACCACAGCCCCAGAAGTTCTCATGGTTCAATTATTCTCATAACCTTCCAAGTGAAACTGTCCATTAATCTAAGATAAGTCGTGATGAACCACTGTCAGTAAATAAAAAGGATAATGGATGAGGATACGAACCGTGGTCCAAGTATACGGCAGGCACAAAGTGCAAGCAGCTGTAACCACAATTACAGCCAAGACATGTGCCTCAGAGTTACAAATCTCAGCAAGTGTCTTGGAGTTACCACCAGTGACTAGTATTAAAAAGTTACAACCCGAACAGTAACTGAGTTACTACCACTGGAATTTGTCCGATAGTTACCAGCCTTAATAAAAGTCTGAAAGTTACCAGATTCAGCAGATTCTGAGAGTGACCTACTTAAGCAAGTGTCCGAGAGTTACTACTTCAGCAAGTGTCTGAGAGTTACCACTCCTGGAAAGTGTCTGAGTTACAAGTATTTGGAAAGCAATCGACAGTTACTAACCGTGGGAAGTGTTGGAGAGTATCGCACCTGCAAGCATTTAAATTTCACGAGCCAAAGGAAGTGTCTGAAAGTTACCAGATACAGCAAGTGCCAGAGTGTACCACCCCTGGTAAGTGCCAGAGTGTAGCACTCCTGGTAAGGGTCCAAGAGGTACCAGCCATAGCAGTAACTGAAAGTACCAACGTTGTAAATGACTTAGGAAGTGTCTCAGAGTTACCACCTACAGCAAGTGTTTAAAAGTTACGAGCTACAGCATGTGTTTGAGAGTTACCAGCTACAGCAAGTAGCTGTAGCAAGTGACTAAGAGTTATCATCAACAGCAAGTGTTTAAGCGTTATCAGCTACAACAAGTGTTTGAGAGTTACCAGCTACAGCAAGTGTTTAAGGGTTATTAGCTACAGCAAGGGTCTGAGAGTTGTCGGCTTCAGCAAGTGTTCGAGAGTTCTCAGTTACAGGAAGTGGTTAAGAGTTATCAACTACAGCAAGGGTTTAACCGTTTTCAGCTACACCAAATGTTCGGGAGTTACCAGCTACAGCAAGTGTCTGAGGGCTAACAGCTATAGCAAGTGTTTGAAAGTTACCAGATATAGCAAGTGTTTAGAAGTATCTCCCTGACAAGTGTCTGAGACTTACCAGATACAGCAAGTGTCTGAGAGCTTCTCCAGAAAGTATATGCAAGTCACCACCTCTGGCGAGTGTTTGAGAATTACCAGCGTCGGTAAGTTTATCAGGGTTACTAACCACAACAAGTGTATTAGAGTTACCAACAACAGCTGGTGTCTTTGAGATACCAGCCCTGAAAAATGAGTGTGACGGTTATCAATCCTGACAAGTCTCTGATATTTGTCAGCCAGTGCAGGTTACCATAGCAGTAAGTTACCACTCCTGGCACGCTTATACTCCTACTGTGTAGCAAGTGCCAAAGAATTACCAGTTTACTCCTGCTGGGTTGGCCTGGCAGAGAAAGTTCATTACTGCATAATTGTGTAATCATCTAGAAAACCGTTGTAGAGGACGTAGACGATAATGCTAGTAGGATTGTAGTTGCCGTTTGTAACGAGCGGGTAGTTGTTGGATATCTCAGTGTTGTTGTAGAGGGTGCCGTCCCCCCACACCGGTCCAGCATTCCTCACCACCAGGTCAGCTATCCATAAATCTAAAATAAAAAAATAGATCAGATAATAATAAGAGTGTGATATTATATATGAGAGATATTATAACTATCTTCATACAGAATATCTTTCATTGGATTTTTTCTATATATTTGTATATACATATATGTACACCACGTCATGAAATTATCATCTTAATTTTATTCTGAGGACACACACAGCTTCTTCATCAGAAGCATCTCAGTGTTTTCTGTATTGTACATTTTTAGGTAGGTCATCACAGCTTCCTTCCATGTTAAATAAAGCAGTGTTGTCTATGTCTGGTTCATCCCGAGGTATCTCACATTATGTTTACCACAACTTGATTACTTATATAAATGAATGGTTCAGAGAACCGGCAAGTTGATAAATTAGACATATGTCCAACACTTGGGTATCTTTAATGAGGAAACGTTTCGCCCCGCAATGCCTTCATCAGTCCATACAAAGGAGAATGGTGAAGAACAGAAGGAGTTCGAGGTAATCAGTCCCTCAGCCTTGAGTCGATGTGGTCAGTCCATCAATCTTGAAAAGATTGCAGCATATGTGCGACGAAGTAGCTTATATACCGTAGGCAGGAGAGGTGCAGCAGTCGTCGGTGGTGTCACATTTGTCCAGTGTGGAAGTAGGTCGTGCCCAAGGGTTAGGCAAGTGAAGAAATCCCTATATTAAGATCCCGAGATGTTGCTGTGTCAAACAAGGAATGTAGATGAATGGCTCAGAGAGCCAACAAGTTGATAAATTAGACACATGTGCAACACAGACAGCAGCAATAATGCAGGGAAAGAAACATTCAACAAGAACAATGAGCTCCGCCAGATGAAACATTGAATAACAATGTAAGTTGGAGCCAGAGGAACCTAGTTTTATGAGGACGAAACTTGCAACATTCACACTGTACAGGGAAGGTAATACTCAACATTCACACTGTACAGGGAAGGTAATACTCAACATTCACACTGTACAGGGAAGGTAATACTCAACATTCACACTGTACAGGGAAGGTAATACTCAACATTCACACTGTACAGGGAAGGTAATACTCAACATTCACACTGTACAGGGAAGGTAATACTCAACATTCACACTGTACAGGGAAGGTAATACTCAACATTCACACTGTACAGGGAAGGTAATACTCAACATTCACACTGTACAGGGAAGGTAAAAACTCAACATTCACACTGTACAGGGAAGGTAATACTCAACATTCACCCGTACAGGGAAGGTAAATCTCAACATTCACACTGTACAGGAAGGTAATACTCAACATTCACCCAGTACAGGGAAGGTAATACTCAACATTCACACTGTACAGGGAAGGTAATACTCAACATTCACACTGTACAGGGAAGGTAATACTCAACATTCACACTGTACAGGGAAGGTAATACTCAACATTCACACTGTACAGGGAAGGTAATACTCAACATTCACACTGTACAGGGAAGGCAATACTCAACATTCACACTGTACAGGGAAGGTAATACTCAACATTCACACTGTACAGGGAAGGTAAAAACTCAACATTCACACTGTACAGGGAAGGTAATACTCAACATTCACACTGTACAGGGAAGGTAATACTCAACATTCCACTGTACAGGGAAGGTAATACTCAACATTCACACTGTACAGGGAAGGTAAATACTCAACATTCACACTGTACAGGGAAGGTAATACTCAAACATTCACACTGTACAGGAAGGTAATACTCAACATTCACACTGTACAGGAAGGTAATATCAACATTCACACTGTACAGGGAAGGTAATACTCAACAATTCACACTGTACAGGGAAGGTAATACTCAACATTCACCTGTACAGGGAAGGTAATACTCAACATTCACACTGTACAGGAAGGTTAATATCTCAACATTCACACTGTACAGGGAAGGTAATACTCAACATTCACACTGTACAGGGAAGGTAATATCAACATTCACACTGTACAGGGAAGGTAATACTCAACATTCACACTGTACAGGGAAGGTAATACTCAACATTCACCCAGTACAGGGAAGGTAATACTCAACATTCACACTGTACAGGGAAGGTAATACTCAACATTCACACTGTACAGGGAAGGTAATACTCAACATTCACACCAGTACAGGGAAGGTAATACTCAACTTCACACTGTACAGGGAAGGTAATACTCAACATTCACCAGTACAGGGAAGGTATAACTCAACATTCACACTGTACAGGGAAGGTAATACTCAACATTCACACTGTACAGGGAAGGTAATACTCAACATTCACACTGTACAGGGAAGGTAATACTCCAACATTCACACTGTACAGGGAAGGTAATACTCAACATTCACACTGTACAGGGAAGGTAATACTCAACATTCACCCAGTACAGGGAAGGTAATACTCAACATTCACACTGTACAGGGAAGGTAATACTCAACATTCACACTGTACAGGGAAGGTAATACTCAACATTCACCCAGTACAGGGAAGGTAATACTCAACATTCACACTGTACAGGGAAGGTAATACTCAACATTCACCCAGTACAGGGAAGGTAATACTCAACATTCACACTGTACAGGGAAGGTAATACTCAACATTCACACTGTACAGGGAAGGTAATACTCAACATTCACCGTACAGGAAGGTAATACTCAACATTCACACTGTACAGGAAGGTAAATACTCAACATTCACACTGTACAGGAAGGTAATACTCAATATTCACACTGTACAGGGAAGGTAATACTCAACATTCACACTGTACAGGGAAGGTAATACTCAACATTCACACTGTACAGGGAAGGTAATACTCAACATTCACACTGTACAGGGAAGGTAATACTCAACATTCACACTGTACAGGGAAGGTAATACTCAACATTCACACTGTACAGGGAAGGTAATACTCAACATTCACACTGTACAGGGAAGGTAATACTCACATTCACACTGTACAGGAAGGTAATATCAACATTCACACTGTACAGGGAAGGTAATACTCAACATTCACACTGTACAGGGAAGGTAATACTCAACATTCACACTGTACAGGGAAGGTAATACTCAACATTCACACTGTACAGGGAAGGTAATACTCAACATTCACCCAGTACAGGGAAGGTAATACTCAACATTCACACGTACAGGGAAGGTAATACTCAACATTACCACACTGACAGGGAAGATAATACTTCAACTTATTCACACTGTACAGGGAAGGTAATACTCAACATTCACACTGTACAGGGAAGGTAAAACTCAACATTCACACTATACGGAAGGTAATACTCAACATTCACCCAGTACAGGGAAGGTAATACTCAACATTTACACTGTACACGGAAGGTAATACTCAACATTCACACTGTACAGGGAAGGTAATACTCAACATTCACACTGTACAGGGAAGGTAATACTCAACATTCACACTGTACAGGGAAGGTAATACTCAACATTCACACTGTACAGGGAAGGTAAAACTCAACATTCACACTGTACAGGGAAGGTAATACTCAACATTCACCTGTACAGGGAAGGTAATACTCAACATTCACACTGTACAGGAAGGTAATACTCAACATTCACACTGTACAGGGAAGGTAATACTCAACATTCACACTGTACAGGGAAGGTAATACTCAACATTCACACTGTACAGGGAAGGTAATACTCAACATTCACAACTGTACAGGGAAGGTAATACTCAACATTCACACTGTACAGGGAAGGTAATACTCAACATTCACCATTACAGGGAAGGTAATACTCAACATTCACACTGTACAGGGAAGGTAATACTCAACATTCACCAGTACAGGGAAGATAATACTCAAACATTCACAATGTACAGGGATGGTAATACTCAACATTCACACTGTACAGGGAAGGTAATACTCAACATTCACACTGTACAGGGAAGGTAATACTCAACATTCACACTGTACAGGAAGGTAATACTCAACATTCACACTGTACAGGGAAGGTAATACTCAACATTCACACAGTACAGGAAGGTAATACTCAACATTCACACTGTACAGGAAGGTAATACTCAACATTCACACTGTACAGGAAGGTAATACTCAACATTCACCCAGTACAGGGAAGGAAATACTCAACATTCACACTGTACAGGGAAGGTAATACTCAACATTCACCCAGTACAGGGAAGGTAATACTCAACATTCACACTGTACAGGGAAGGTAATACTCAACATTCACACTGTACAGGGAAGGTAATACTCAACATTCACACTGTACAGGGAAGGTAATACTCAACATTCACACTGTACAGGGAAGGTAATACTCAACATTCACACTGTACAGGGAAGGTAATACTCAACATTCACCCAGTACAGGGAAGGTAATACTCAACTTTCACACGTACAGGGAAGGTAATACTCAACATTCACACTGTACAGGGAAGGTAATACTCAACATTCACCAGTACAGGGAAGTAATACTCAACCATTCACACGTCACAGGGAAGGTAATACTCAACATTCACACTGTACAGGGAAGTAATACTCAACATTCACCCAGTACAGGGAAGGTAATACTCAACATTCACACTGTACAGGGAAGGTAATACTCAACATTCACACTGTACACGGAAGTAATACTCAACATTCACACTGTACAGGGAAGGTAATACTCAACATTCACACTGTACAGGGAAGGTAATACTCAACATTCACACTGTACAGGGAAGGTAATACTCAACATTCACACTGTACAGGAAGGTAATACTCAACATTCACACTGTACAGGGAAGGTAATACTCAACATTCACACTGTACAGGGAAGGTAATACTCAACATTCACACTGTACAGGGAAGGTAATACTCAACATTCACACTGTACAGGGAAGGTAATACTCAACATTCACACGTACAGGGAAGGTAATACTCAACATTCACACTGTACAGGAAGGTAATACTCAACATTCACACTGTACAGGGAAAAGGGAATACTCAACATTCACCCAGTACAGGGAAGGTAATACTCAACATTCACACAGTACAGGGAAGGTAATACTCAACATTCACACTGTACAGGGAAGGTAATACTCAACATTCACCCAGTACAGGGAAGGTAATACTCAACATTCACACTGTACAGGGAAGGTAATACTCAACATTCACACTGTACAGGGAAGGTAATACTCAACATTCACACTGTACAGGGAAGGTAATACTCAACATTCACACTGTACAGGGAAGGTAATACTCAACATTCACACTGTACAGGGAAGGTAATACTCAACATTCACACTGTACAAGGAAGGTAATACTCAACATTCACACTGTACAGGGAAGGTAATACTCAACATTCACACTGTACAGGGAAGGTAATACTCAACATACACACTGTACAGGGAAGGTAATACTCAACATTCACACTGTACAGGGAAGGTAATACTCAACATTCACACTGTACAGGGAAGGTAATACTCAACATTCAAACTGTACAGGGAAGGTAATACTCAACATTCCCCCCTGTACAGGGAAGGTAATACTCAACATTCACACTGTACAGGGAAGGTAATACTCAACATTCACACTGTACAGGGAAGGTAAAAACTCAACATTCACACTGTACAGGGAAGGTAATACTCAACATTCACACTGTACAGGGAAGGTAATACTCAACATTCACACTGTACAGGAAGGTAATACTCAACATTCACACGTACAGGGAAGGTAATACTCAACATTCACACTGTAACAGGGAAGGTAATACTCAACATTCACACTGTACAGGAAGGTAATACTCAACATTCACACTGTACAGGGAAGGTAATACTCAACATTCACACTGTACAGGAAGGTAATACTCAACATTCACACTGAACAGGGAAGGTAATACTCAACATTCACACTGTACAGGGAAGGTAATACTCAACATTCACACTGTACAGGGAAGGAAATACTCAACATTCACACTGTACAGGGAAGGTAATACTCAACATTCACACTGTACAGGGAAGGTAATACTCAACATTCACACTGTACAGGGAAGGTAATACTCAACATTCACACTGTACAGGGAAGGTAATACTCAACATTCACACTGTACAGGGGAAAGGGAATACTCAACATTCACACTGTACAGGGAAGGTAATACTCAACATTCACACTGTACAGGGAAGGTAATACTCAACATTCACACTGTACAGGGGAAGGTAATTCTCAACATTCACCAGTACAGGGAAGGTAATACTCAACTTCACACTGTACAGGGAAGGTAATACTCAACATTCACCCAGTACAGGGAAGGTAATACTCAACATTTACACTGTACAGGAAGGTAATACTCAACATTCACACTGTACATGGAAGGTAAATACTCAACATCACACTGTACAGGAAGGTAATACTCAACATTCACACTGTACAGGGAAAGGTAATACTCAACATTCACACTGTACAGGGAAGGTAATACTCAAACATTCACACTGTACAGGGAAGGTAATACTCAACATTCACATGTACAGGGAAGGTAATACTCAACATTCACACTGTACAGGGAAGGTAATACTCAACATTCACACTGTACAGGGAAGGTAATACTCAACATTCATCTGTACAGGGAAGGTAATACTCACATTCCCCACTGTACAGGGAAGGTAATACTACAACATTCACACTGTACAGGGAAGGTAATACTCACATTCACACTGTACAGGGAAGGTAATACTCAACATTCACACTGTACAGGGAAGGTAATACTCAACATTCACACTGTACAGTGAAGGTAAAACTCAACATTCACACTGTACAGGAAGGTAATACTCAACATCACACTGTACAGGGAGGTAATACTCAACATTCACACTGTACAGGAAGGTAATACTCAACATTCACACTGTACAGGGAAGGTAATACTCAACATTCACACTGTACAGGGAAGGTAATACTCAACATTCACACTGTACAGGGAAGGTAATACTCAACATTCACACTGTACAGGAAGGTAATACTCAACATTCACACAGTACAGGAAGGTAATACTCAACATTCACACTGTACAGGAAGGTAAACTCAACATTCACACTGTACAGGAAGGTAATACTCAACATTCACACTGTACAGGGAAGGTAATACTCAACATTACAACTGTACAGGATGGTAATACTCAACATTCACACTGTACAGGAAGGTAATACTCAACATTCACACTGTACAGGGAAGGTAAATACTCAACATTCACACTGTACAGGGAAGGTAAACTCAACATTCACCACTGTACAGGGAAGGTAATATCAACATTCACACTGTACAGGAGTAATACTCAACATTCACACTGTTAACAGGGAAGGTAATACTCAACATTCACACTGTACAGGGAAGGTAATACTCAACATTCACACTGTACAGGGAAGGTAATACTCAACATTCACACTGTACAGGAAGGTAATACTCAACATTCACACTGTAACAGGGAAGGTAATACTCACATTCCACTGTACAGGGAAGGTAAACTCAACATTCACACTGTACAGGGAAGGTAATACTCAACATTCACCACTGTACAGGGAAGGTAATACTCAACATTCACAAATGTACAGGGAAGGTAATACTCAACATTCACACTGTACAGGGAAGGTAATACTCAACATTCACACTGTACAGTGAAGGTAATACTCAACATTCACACTGTACAGGGAAGGTAATACTCAACATTCACACTGTACAGTGAAGGTAATACTCAACATGCACACTGTACAAGGAAGGTAATACTCAACATGCATACTGCATAAGGAAAGTAATTATCAACATGCACACTGCTCAGGGGAAGCAAACACTGAAGAATCATAATGCCCCAAAGAGAAACACTCAAGAACCACAATGCCCCAAAGAGAAACACTCAAGAACCACAATGCCCCCAAAAAGAAACACTCAAGACCCACAATGCCCCAAAGAGAAACACTCAAGAACCACAATGCCCCAAGAGAAACACTCACGAACCACAATGCCCCAAAGAGAAACACTCAAGAACCACAATGCCCCAAAGAGAAACACTCAAGAACCACAATGCCCCAAAGAGAAACACTCAAGAACCACAATGCCCCAAAGAGAAACACTCAAGAACCACAATGCCCCAAAGAGAAACACTCAAGAACCACAATGCCCCAAAGAGAAACACTCAAGAACCACAATGCCCCAAAGAGAAACACTCAAGGAGCACAATGCCCCGAGGAGGAAACACTCAAGAACCACAATGCCCCGAGGAGGAAACACTCAAGAACCACAATGCCCCGAGGAGGAAACACTCAAGAACCCCAATGCCCCGAGGAGGAACACTCAAGAACCATAATGCCCCGAGGAGGAAACACTCAAGAACCACAATGCCCCGAGGAGGAAACACTCAAGAACCACAATGCCCCGAGGAGGAAAACACTCAAGAACCACAATGCCCCGAGGGAGGAAACACTCAAGAACCACAATGCCCCGAGGAGGAAACACTCAAGAACCACAATGCCCCGAGGAGGAAACACTCAAGAACCACAATGCCCCGAGGAGGAAACACTCAAGAACCACAATGCCCCGGGAGGAAACACTCAAGAACCACAATGCCCCGAGGAGGAAACACTCAAGAACCACAATGCCCCGAGGAGGAAACACTCAAGAACCACAATGCCCCGAGGAGGAAACACTCAAGAACCACAATGCCCCGAGGAGGAAACACTCAAGAACCACAATGCCCCGAGGAGGAAACACTCAAGAACCACAATGCCCCGAGGAGGAAACACTCAAGAACCACAATGCCCCGAGGAGGAAACACTCGAGAACCACAATGCCCCGAGGAGGAAACACTCAAGAACCACAATGCCCCGAGGAGGAAACACTCAAGAACCATAATGCCCCGAGGAGGAAACACTCAAGAACCACAATGCCCGAGGAGGAAACACTCAAGAACCACAATGCCCCGAGGAGGAAACACTCAAGAACCACAATGCCCCGAGGAAGAAACACTCAACAACCACAATGCCCCGAGGAGGAAACACTCAAGAACCACAATGCCCCAAAGAGAAACACTCAAGAACCACAATGCCCCGAGGAGGAAACACTCAAGAACCACAATGCCCGAGAGAGGAAACACTCAAGAACCACAATGCCCCGAGGAGGAAACACTCAAGAACCATAATGCCCCAAAGAGAAACACTCAAGAACCACAATGCCCCGAGGAGGAAACACTCAAGAACCACAATGCCCCGAGGAGAAAACACTCAAGAACCACAATGCCCCGAGGAGGAAACACTCAAGAACCACAATGCCCCGAGGAGGAAACACTCAAGAACCACAATGCCCCGAGGAGGAAACACTCAAGAACCATAATGCCCCAAAGAGAAACACTCAAGAACCACAATGCCCCGGAGGAAACACTCAAGAACCACAATGCCCCGAGGAGAAAACACTCAAGAACCACAATGCCCCGAGGAGGAAACACTCAAGAACCACAATGCCCCGAGGAGGAAACACTCAAGAACCACAATGCCCCGAGGAGGAAACACTCAAGAACCACAATGCCCCGAGGAGGAAACACTCAAGAACCACAATGCCCCGAGGAGGAAACACTCAAGAACCACAATGCCCCAAGGAGGAAACACTCAAGAACCACAATGCCCCAAAGAGAAACACTCAAGAACCACAATGCCCCGAGGAGGAAACACTCAAGAACCACAATGCCCCGATGAGGAAACACTCAAGAACCACAATGCCCCAAAGAGAAACACTCAAGAACCACAATGCCCCGAGGAGGAAACACTCAAGAACCACAATGCGCCGAGGAGGAAACACTCAAGAACCACAATGCCCCGAGGAGGAAACACTCAAGAACCACAATGCCCCGAGGAGGAAACACTCAAGAACCCACAATGCCCCGAGGAGGAAACACTCAAGAACCACAATGCCCCGAGGAGGAAAACACTCAAGAACCACAATGCCCCGAGGCGGAAAACACTCAAGAACCACAATGCCCCGAGGAGGAAAACACTCAAGAACCACAATGCCCCGAGGAGGAAACACTCAAGAACCACAATGCCCCAAGGAGGAAACACTCAAGAACCACAATGCCCCAAAGAGAAACACTCAAGAACCACAATGCCCCGAGGAGGAAACACTCAAGAACCACAATGCCCCGATGAGGAAACACTCAAGAACCACAATGCCCCAAAGAGAAACACTCAAGAACCACAATGCGCCGAGGAGGAAAACACTCAAGAACCACAATGCCCCGAGGAGGAAACACTCAAGAACCACAATGCCCCGAGGAGGAAACACTCAAGAACCACAATGCCCAAGGAGGAACACTCAAGAACCACAATGCCCCGAGGGAAAACACTCAAGAACCACAATGCCCCGAGGAGGAAAACACTCAAGAACCAAATGCCCCGAGGAGAAAACACTCAAGAACCACAATGCCCCGAGGAGGAAACACTCAAGAACCACAATGCCCCGAGGAGGAAACACTCAAGAACCACAATGCCCTGGGGGAGGAAACACTCAAGAACCACAATGCCCCCAGGAGGAAACACTCAAGAACCACAATGCCCCCAGGAGAAACACTCAAGAACCACAATCCCCGAGGAGGAAACACTCAAGAACCACAATGCCCCGAGGAGGGAAACACTCAAGAACCACAATGCCCGAGGAGGAAACACTCAAGAACCATAATGCCCCGAGGAGGAAACACTCAAGAACCACAATGCCCCGAGGAGGAAACACTCAAGAACCACAATGCCCCGAGGAGGAAACACTCAAGAACCACAATGCCCCGAGGAGGAAACACTCAAGAACCACAATGCCCCGAGGAGGAAACACTCAAAAACCACAATGCCCCGGGGAGGAAACACTCAAGAACCACAATGCCCCGAGGAGGAAACACTCAAGAACCACAATGCCCCGAGGAGGAAACACTCAAGAACCACAATGCCCCGAGGAGGAAACACTCAAGAACCACAATGCCCCGAGGAGGAAACACTCAAGAACCACAATGCCCCGAGGAGGAAACACTCAAGAACCACAATGCCCCGAGGAGGAAAACACTCAAGAACCATAATGCCCGGAGGAAACACTCAAGAACCACAATGCCCCGAGGAGGAAACACTCAAGAACCACAATGCCCCAAAGAGAAACACTCAAGAACCACAATGCGCCGAGGAGGAAACACTCAGAACCACAATGCGCCGAGGAGGAAAACACTCAAGAACCACAATGCCCCGAGGAGGAAACACTCAAGAACCACAATGCCCCGAGGAGGAAACACTCAAGAACCACAATGCCCCGAGGAGGAAACACTCAAGAACCACAATGCCCCGAGGAGAAAACACTCAAGAACCACAATGCCCCGAGGCGGAAACACTCAAGAACCACAATGCCCCGAGGAGGAAACACTCAAGAACCACAATGCCCCGAGGAGGAAACACTCAAGAACCACAATGCCCCAAGGAGGAAACACTCAAGAACCACAATGCCCCAAAGAGAAACACTCAAGAACCACAATGCCCCGAGGAGGAAACACTCAAGAACCACAATGCCCCGATGAGGAAACACTCAAGAACCACAATGCCCCAAAGAGAAACACTCAAGAACCACAATGCGCCGAGGAGGAAACACTCAAGAACCACAATGCCCCGAGGAGGAAACACTCAAGAACCACAATGCCCCGAGGAGGAAACACTCAAGAACCACAATGCCCCAAGGAGGAAACACTCAAGAACCACAATGCCCCGAGGAGAAAACACTCAAGAACCACAATGCCCCGAGGAGGAAACACTCAAGAACCACAATGCCCCGAGGAGAAAACACTCAAGAACCACAATGCCCCGAGGAGGAAACACTCAAGAACCACAATGCCCCGAGGAGGAAACACTCAAGAACCACAATGCCCTGGGGGAGGAAACACTCAAGAACCACAATGCCCCGAGGAGGAAACACTCAAGAACCACAATGCCCCGAGGAGAAAACACTCAAGAACCACAATCCCCGAGGAGGAAACACTCAAGAACCAAAAATGCCCCGAGGAGGAAACACTCAAGAACCACAATGCCCGAGGAGGAAACACTCAAGAACCATAATGCCCCGAGGAGGAAACACCTCAAGAACCACAATGCCCCGAGGAGGAAACACTCAAGAACCACAATGCCCCGAGGAGGAAACACTCAAGAACCACAATGCCCCGAGGAGGAAAACACTCAAGAACCACAATGCCCCGAGGAGGAAACACTCAAGAACCACAATGCCCCGGGGGAGGAAACACTCAAGAACCACAATGCCCCGAGGAGGAAACACTCAAGAACCACAATGCCCCGAGGAGGAAACACTCAAGAACCACAATGCCCCGAGGAGGAAACACTCAAGAACCACAATGCCCCGAGGAGGAAACACTCAAGAACCACAATGCCCCGAGGAGGAAACACTCAAGAACCACAATGCCCCGAGGAGGAAACACTCAAGAACCATAATGCCCCGAGGAGGAAACACTCAGAACACCAATGCCCCGAGGAGGAAACACTCAAGAACCACAATGCCCGGGGGAGGAAACACTCAAGAACCACAATCCCCCCAGGAGGAAACACTCAAGAACCACAATGCCCCGAGGAGGAAACACTCAAGAACCACAATGCCCCGAGGAGGAAACACTCAAGAACCACAATGCCCCGAGGAGGAAACACTCAAGAACCACAATGCCCCGGGGGAGGAAACACTCAAGAACCACAATGCCCCGAGGAGGAAACACTCAAGAACCACAATGCCCCGAGGAGGAAACACTCAAGAACCACAATGCCCCGGGGGAGGAAACATTCAAAAACCACAATGCCCCGGTTGAGGAAACACTCAAGAACCACAATGTAACGAGGAGGAAACACTCAAGAACCACAATGCCCCGAGGAGGAAACATTCAAGAACCACAATGCCCCGGTTGAGGAAACACTCAAGAACCACAATGCCCCGGGGGAGGAAACATTCAAGAACCACAATTCCCCGGGGGAGGAAACACTCAAGAACCACAATGCCCCGAGGAGGAAACACTCAAGAACCACAATGCCCCGAGGAGGAAACACTCAAGAACCACAATGCCCCGGGGGAGGAAACATTCAAAAACCACAATGCCCCGGTTGAGGAAACACTCAAGAACCACAATGTAACGAGGAGGAAACACTCAAGAACCACAATGCCCCGAGGAGGAAACATTCAAGAACCACAATGCCCCGGTTGAGGAAACACTCAAGAACCACAATGCCCCGGGGGAGGAAACATTCAAGAACCACAATTCCCCGGGGGAGGAAACATTCAAGAACCACAATGCCCCAGGGGAGGAAACATTCATGAACCACAATGCCCCAGGGGAGGAAACATTCCCATGAACCCACAATCCCCCAGGGGGGGAAAAACATTCAAGAACCACAATGCCCCAGGGGAGGAAACATTCATGAACCACAATGCCCCAGGGGAGGAAACATTTAACACAATCACAGTGGTGAAGGGAAGACATATTATGAAAAAGTTACAATGGTGGAGGGAACAATATAAAATAACAGAGAGGGAAAGTTAACACTCATCTGAACTACACTGAGAAAGGATTCACTAATTATCAACAACATACTGTAGATAACAACACTCATCAACAACATACTGTAGACAAGAACACTCATCAGCAACATACTGTAGACAGGAACACTCATCAACAACATACTGTAGACAAGAACACTCATCAGCAACATACTGTAGACAGGAACACTCATCAACAACATACTGTAGACAGGAACACTCATCAACAACATACTGTAGATAACAACACTCATCAACAACATACTGTAGACAAGAACACTCATCAGCAACATACTGTAGACAGGAACACTCATCAACAACATACTGTAGACAGGAACACTCATCAACAACATACTGTAGACAAGAACACTCACTAACAACACTCATCGACACCATACTGCAGACAGGGACACTCATCAACAACATACTGTAGACAGGAACACTCATCAACAACATACTGTAGGCAAAAACACTCATCGCAACTACTGTAGACAGGAACACTCATCAAAAAATACTGTAAGACAAAACACTCACTAACAACATAAATCGACACCATACTGTAGACAGGGACACTCATCAACAACATACTGTAGACAGGAACACTCATCAACAACATACTGCAGACACAAACACTCTTCAACAACATACTGCAGACAGGAACACTCATCAACAACATACTGCAGACAGGAACACTCATCATCAACATATTGTAGATAAAAACACTCATAAGCAACATTCAGTAGACAGGAGCACTCATCAACAACATACTGCAGACAGGAACACTCATCAACAACATACTGCAGCCAGTAACACTGATCAATAACATACTGCAGAGAGGAGCACTCATCAACAACATACTGTAGACAGAAACACTCATCAACAACATACTGTAGATAGGAACATTCATCAGCAACATTCTGCAGACAGGAACACTCATCAAAAACATACTGCAGACAGGAACAATCATCAACAACATACTGTAGACAGGAACACTCATCAACAACATACTGCAGACAGAAACACTCATCAACAAAATACTGCAGACAGGAACACTTATCAACAACATACTGCAGACAGGAACACTCATCAACAACATACTGCAGACAGGAACACTCATCAGCAACATACTGTAGATAGGAACACTCATCAGCAACATTCTGCAGACAGGAACACTCATCAAAAACATACTGCAGACAGGAACAATCATCAACAACATACTGTAGACAGGAACACTCATCAACAACATACTGCAGAGAGAAACACTCATCAACAACTTACTGTAGACAGGAGCACTCATCAACAACATACTGCAGACAGAAACACTCATCAACAAAATACTGCAGACAGGAACACTCATCAACAACATACTGCAGACAGGAACACTCATCAACAACATACTGCAGACAGGAACGCTCATCAAAAACATACTGTAAACAGGAGCACTCATCAACAACATACTGCAGAGAGAAACACTCATCACCAACATACTGTAGACAGGAGCACTCATCAACAACATACTGCAGACAGGAACACTCATCACCAACATACTGTAGAAAGGAACACTCATCAACAACATACTGCAGACAGGAATTCTCATCAGCAACATACTGCAGGCAGGAACACTCATCAGCAACATACTACAGACAGGAACACTCATCAACAACATACTGCAGACAGAAACACTCATCAACAACATACTGCAGACAGGAACACTCATCAGCAACATACTTCAGACAGGAACACTCATCAACACTATACTGCAGACAGGAACACTTATCAACAACATACTGCAGAAGAGGAACACTCATCAACAACATACTGCAGACAGGAACACTTATCAACAACATACTGCAGAAGAGGAACACTCATCAAACAAATACGCAGACAAGAACACTCATCAGTAACATATGCAGCAGGAACCTCATTCAACAACATTACTGCAGAAGAGGAACACTCATCAACAACATACTGCAGACAGAAACATTCATCAACAACATACAGGCAGGAACACTCATCAACAACATACTGCAGGCAGGAACACTCATCAACATCATACTGCAAACAGGAACACTCATCAACAACATACTGCAGACAGGAACACTCATCAACAACATACTGCAGAAGAGGAACGCTCATCAACAACATACTGCAGACAAGAACACTCATCAACAGCATACTGCAGGCAGGAACACTCATCAACAATATACTGCAGACAGGAACACTCATCAACAACGTACTGCAGAAGAGGACATCATCAAAAACATACTGCGGGACAGGAACACTCATCAACAACATACTGCAGAAGAGGAACATTCATCAGCAATATACTGCAGACAGGAACACTCATCAACAACATACTGCAGAAGAGGAACACTCATCAGTAACATACTGCAGACAGGAACACTCATCAACAACATACTGCAGAAGAGGAACACTCATCAACAACATACTGCAGACAGGAAC
The DNA here is from genome assembly GCF_026875155.1 of Cherax quadricarinatus. Classification (NCBI taxonomy): domain Eukaryota; kingdom Metazoa; phylum Arthropoda; class Malacostraca; order Decapoda; family Parastacidae; genus Cherax; species Cherax quadricarinatus. The sequence goes on from NC_069439.1 coordinate 27,036,456, forward strand.
ACTCATCAACAACATACTGCAGAAGAGGAACACTCATCAACAACATACTGCAGACAGGAACACTCATCAACAACATACTGCAGAAGAGGAACACTCATCAACAACATACTGCAGACAGGAACACTCATCAACAACATACTGCAGAAGAGGAACATTCATCAACAACATACTGCAGACCGGAACACTCATCAACAACATACTGCAGAAGAGGAACATTCATCAGCAATATACTGCAGACAGGAACACTCATCAACAACATACTGCAGAAGAGGAACACTCATCAGTAACATACTGCAGACAGGAACACTCATCAACAACATACTGCAGAAGAGGAACGCTCATCAGTAACATACTGCAGACAGGAACACTCATCAACAACATACTGCAGAAGAGGAACACTCATCAGTAACATACTGCAGAAGAGGAACACTCATCAACAACAATCCACAAGGTAAAAGAGCACTTTTCACTAGTAACACACTGAAGAGGGGAAGACTCCTTAACAAGAATAGTTCTGAAGGAAACATCATTAACAACACAATTGAGGAGGGATTATTCATTATCCACAATAAAGAAGGAAGGAAGATCTCATCAGCAACGCTGGGAAGATAAAACTCACGAGCAACACAACAGCAAAGGCAAAACTCCACAACAACACACAGGGAAGGAAACACTTATACCCCATATCAAACTGGTGAAGAGAACACTCATCACCTATGACACACTTGGGAAGGGAACATTTATTAAGAGTAACACACTTATCAGTAACAAAACGCTGACGTAGGAACAATCATCAGCAACAGTGCATAACAATCGTAAATAACACAGTGGACAATGGACAAATCTTCACTATAAAGAAACTTGAAAAAAAAAAAACACCAATAACACACTGGTAAAGACAGTCTGCATTAGCAATACTCTGCGCAACGGATCAGTAACAAATACCAATAAACTGGGGAATCATTGTTCGTATCGCTCTTGGGCTGTGCGGACAGGCTGCGCAGTAGCTCCTGACTCTGTTGATTGCTGCGCAGTTTTCCTCAGTGCACTCACAATGGCGGAAGGTGCACGTAGGCGAGTCAACACCGTCTGCCTTCAATTAGTGACAGGCTCGTTCAACAATCAGAATACTCATCTACTGCTTACTGCGATACTCCGAGATACATATGGTATCAATAATGAAGATCTTTATGGTGTCTCTTTGATCGGCAATTCGAGGCTTTTTGTCAAATTCAGACAAAATAGTACTTACGAAAATATGGTTGCCACATATCAGGATGTGATCAAGACCGTTAATCCTGGTGTCACTGTTCGCCTTCACGACGTCTCCCGTTTTTACACCTGGATCAAGGTACGAAACGTTCCTTTTGAGGCGGACGAGAGTGATTTGAGGAATGTTTTTGCACGCTATGGCACGGTTCATGTGGCAACTTTGGGACGGTGGCGTGATGGTCCTCTAGTTGGTATGCTGGAGGGGTCTTTCTCCCTGAAAATGTCCCTCAAGCACCGTATTCCGTCATATGTGGTTATGGAGGACTTTCGTACGCAAGTGTACGTTACGTATTCAGGACAAAGGCGTACGTGCAGGCTTTGTGGGATGTATGACCATATGGCTGCGCAATGCCCTACAAGAAGTGATAAAACGACGAAGTAAGGCGGTTTGATGTTTCAACGAAGCAGAGATCATATGCTGCTGCTACACAACATATATTGCCTCGTAAATCGTGGAGTGAGGAGGTAGAGGGTGAGGTTGAAGAATCGCCGACATGTCTAACCCTCCCTGGTGCAGTGGAGGACGTGGGCGTGGTATCGGCGACGACAGAGGAAGACCTCGTTCATACGCTGGTTGACGTGGAGCAATCTATTCAAGAAGTTCTGAATGTTTTATTGGATGCTTCCACATCTGAGGGGCTTCACGGTGGTTTAGAGGATGTAAGTGTGAAGGAGACGGTCGGGGCATCCGCCGGGCATATTGCTGAACATCAGGTTGTGGTCGTGGAAGTTCATAGAAACAACAGTTCTGAGGATGAGATGGATACTGGCCGCAGTTCTCGTAAGAGAGCGGCGGTGATACCTGACTCTCAAGATGTTTTGACACCAGGGCAAAGGTCGGGGAACAAAGCATGGTGCGACGTGACCCGTAGAGACACGGGCAAATCTACATGTGTTCAGCATGTCAAAGAGAACGACACGGGGGGGGGGGGAAGAAGTGGAGATATACGCAAGGGAACCAAGATTGTTAAGGTATCCAAGGGTAAACCATACCCCCGGCCGGGATTGAACCCGCGGTCATAGAGTCTCAAAACTCCAGCCCGTCGCGTTAGCCACTAGACCAGCTAGCCACAATAAGATTCATCCAACTAGGTATATTTCTACACCATAGGAAAGTTAGCACAGGCACCTCTGTGACCACAAATGCAAGTTTTTACAGACGAATCTCCGGCCGGGGGTATGGTTTATTTGCAATCGTGTCATTACGATTTCTTGAGTCATGTTGACGGCAGTGAAGGGACTTGAGCTAGAGTTCGTCACGGCCACGCTAGCTGGAGATTCGTCTGTAAAAACTTGCATTTGTGGTCACAGAGGTGCCTGTGCTAACTTTCCTATGGTGTAGAAATATACCTAGTTGGATGAATCTTATTGTGGCTAGCTGGTCTAGTGGCTAACGCGACGGGCTGGAGTTTTGAGACTCTATGACCGCGGGTTCAATCCCGGCCGGGGGTATGGTTTGTTTGCAATCGTGTCATTACGATTTCTTGAGTCAGTTATCCAAGGGTAAACCTCCAATGAAACGTTCAAGTGTCTTACTTTAAATATAAATGGGTTACGATCTGTTGAAAAACGTAAGTATTTGGAGGTTTTGTTAAAAAATTATGTACCCGATGTTGTATTCTTACAAGAACACAATTATAAATCTTTAGGTGAATAGCTGACTCCTGAATATATTTTGTACATGGGCTGTTCTAATAGACTGAAAGGTGGTGTAGCAGTGTTAGTTAAAGAGGCTAGCCCGTTTTCTTTGCAAACTATGAGGTGGGAGAGGAGGGGAGGGTGGATAGGGTTGATGGGGAGTGGGGTGGGGTACGGGTGG
>NC_069439.1:27040046-27062479 GCF_026875155.1 Cherax quadricarinatus
AGGCAGGAGACCTGCATGGTTGTTCCTGTAAGGTGCCACCACCAATTCCACACAAACATGCTCACCCGGGCCAATGCGACCCGCCATTTTGTAAGCACAAAAAGGAAACAGCGCAGTAAACCAGTTGAATCAGGAGCTACTGCGCAGCCTGTCCGCACGGCCCATTAGCGATGTGAACATTCACGGCAAGGGTTTTAGGGGAGTTGGAGGACGTCATGTGGGGTGATAGACCATCGGCGTGTGTCCTGCGAGGGCAGGGGCGCCGGCGCGTTGCAATGGAAATGGTGGGTTTGAAAGTTCTTGAGGACATCGAGGGGTATAGGGAGGGACAAGATTTGGTGACGACGGAGGGGATGGGAGGGTATGTTGATGCTTGGCTTAGTGCACATATGAGGAGTGTGGGTGTGAGAGAGGGGGCTTTAAGAGAGACAGGGGGATGGGTGCAGAGTGTGCTGGACAGGGACGACAGTGAACAGTTACAGGGGCCTATTGTGGAGGAAGAGGTGTGGACGGCTTTAATGAGTATGAGCAGGGGTAAGGCACCGGGGATAGATGGGCTGCCTGAGGAGTTTTACATACAGCATTGGGGAGTATTAAAAGATTTTTTGGTGCAGTTATTTAATATCATAAAAGAGGGGGGTGCGTTGGGACCGTTGCAGGCGACAGCGCTAGTAGTTTTGGTGCCAAAGGGTGAAAGTCAGTGCACAGTGAGAGATTACCGGATGATATCACTCTTGTGTGCAGACTACAAACTTTTTTGCAAAAAATTTGGGAAATTGTATAAAAAAGGTCATTGGAAAGGTAATGGTGAGGGCTCAATATGGGATTCCGGGGAGATCAATGTATGAGGGGCATGGGGTTATTAGAAGGTTCATTGAGGGTCCACAAGGGGGGGAGCGAGGGGTATTGGCGTTGGATTGGAGAACGGCATATGACATGTCGAGAGGGAGGCTCTTGGAGAATCATGGAGCGGCAGGGGTTTCGGGGAGGACATTGTGAATTGGGCACATACTTTATATCGGGGAGCTGGGATGTGTGTACAGATAAATGGGAGGGTGGGGTTGCATGTGAAAATGGGCAGGGGATTGAGGCAGGGTTGCCCGTTGTCACAAATATTATTTGCATGTTTACAGAATCCGTTTTATAGGACAGTGGAAAGGTGCATACAGGAGGGGGTAAAGGGAGGACATACGAGGTGGGAGCCCCGGTAATCATAGGTTATGTTGATGACACAACTGTCCTAGTGAGTGGGAGGGAGGGATTGGAGGGTCTGGAGAGTGTTATAGATGTTTTTGTAATGGCAACAGGGAGGGTGGGGAGTGTCAGGTTTGTGGGGTAGATGAATCAGCTTTTCATGTAGTTTATTTTTGTGAAAGCCTGGGGATTGTGCGGGAATGGTTAGGGAAAGTAATCCGGTATGGGGGGGGGGAAGGGTTGTCGGTTTTGAGAGCGCTCAGTTTAGATGTAGGTGGGGTTGGGGTAAGGTTCAAAGGGCTTACTTAGTGGTTGATTTTGTGTATATATCATGGGCAATGAGAGACGAAGTGTGAGTGTGTTTGGAATTGTGTGAGGAAAGGATGTTGAGGTGATATTCAATGTGATATTCAATGTAATGTCTTGGTGTTATTGTGAACACCGATGATTATAATTTATCTAAGGATTCCTTCATGTTTTGTAAGGATGTACATAAGCATGTTAGTATATAAGCATATTTTAACCTGTAATTATACATGTCTACCTATATATGAGCAATGTAACTTGTCATAATAATGTTTCATACCTGTTTTTTAACTAGTGGAACGTTCTCTTATTGTATATAATGTAAGATCTTGCTGGGGTGTTTTTGCTTATATATTGTTACAGAGGTTTTTTCACATTTTCATTATATATGTTCAAGTGAATGAGTTTTTGATCTTGTGTATAGCCAGGTGAAACGGGGACAGTTTTTTCACTGGGGGGGGGTAGGAGTTTAAGTAATCTCTGCAATAGCAGGCCATGTGATAGAAATGTCATTATTTTAGATGTCTAATGTTGTCCATTCTCTGTAGGATGTGATGTATAGATTATCTCCGGCAGTGTAAATAATCTGTCTGCAGGAGGGAATAATGTGTAAATTTATTTATTATTGTGGTAGGTTTATGTGTATAGCGTGTTTTTAGGGTGATATATTATAAGACGCTAATTACCATCAATGACTGTTGGTGGTTATGAGTGGTGACGGCAGAAACTGTTACTAGGCATGTGGGAGGGGGAGGGTTGAAGTGTCAGCGGTAGTGTCTTAAACCCACCACCGTGCACGATATTAATTATTACCATAGGGTATATGAGGGTAGGGTGGATTGTGTTCTATGGTGGATGTGAGCCATCAGGTTCAGGCATTCTTGTATTATAGTGTCAGCCGTTTAGCTGGCTGGATTGTGTTTATATATTTTGTCATTGAAGTTTTTAATTCTTTTACAAATGTATAAGTATAAGAGATTTGTCACTGTGTATCTAAGGTGAAAGTGGCACGTTTTCATGGGGGGGGAGTGTAAGCTTTACTGGGTAGGTTCTATCGTTTTTTATATGACCACCTTTTCATGTGAAGCACAGTACGTACAAGCGGGTTTTGATTTGAGTGCAGCAGCCCAGTTCTGTCATTATATATGTGCTTCTTCAGTACTGTGTAGTCACAGTTGATTATTGTTCACTGCCTGTATCTTGTTACATATTGATTATGTACCCATATATTTTTGTACCTGAGTTTTAAATAAAATATAAAAAAAAAATTTAACCGTCAATATCATCTGTATATTTTGTATAGATGGTACAACACACAATAATGGAAATTAGTTTTGACTACATTTTTCACAAACATTGATCAGTTCATTAAGGATTTTGAAGCAAATGTATTAATAGAGGTTGAATCAGTGATGAATGAGTAATGAAGTCTCTGAGAGGGTGAGAATGGATGGATGGATTAGTGCTTTTGAGGACACTGAAATATTCTTCTTCTGTGTTTAGAAGTGATGCTGGGTATGGATCAATACTCTTATGGGGTAATGAAATTTAATTGAGATTGGAATCTTTGTGCTTTCTCCCAATTCGAGGTTTGAAGATTCTTTATAAAAGTTAACTGAAAATTAGTAAACCCCCTTTAAGGAGATTTAAGTCTTGTAAATTTGAATAAATCTCTTCTGCCAGGTGGATCAATTTGGAGATTTTTTTTTTTTATATTTTATTGAAAAGACATACATAGTACATAAAAATAAACGACAAATTACATAGTGAAAACAGTGATGAAAAATTCTGCATAGTACATGTACTTTCCAATTAACATATTACATCTGAAAGACAAATCTGTACAGTAAACAATGACCACTCCAATCCTTGAAGTAATGACATTATGTCTGGAACACTAAATCTAACCTAAAGACTCCTTGGCAAGTACATCTAATTCCTGATTGTACATCCTGCCACGGAATGTACACCTTACATTCTGAAAACACTACCCCCCCCCCTTCTTGCATGTCAATCCACCTGACAGGTAACAATCTTTATATGTAACTGTATATTGTATGAAATACTTTCATTATTCCATATTGAACAACATGATACGTTCAGTATCACTCAATGTATTGATATAATATAAAATTCAATTCTACATGATTCATGTACAACGTATATCTACTAAACACCCAAACATATCACCTTCTCGAGGAAGGTATAAATATATACATGTGTTACAAACACTTTACAACACAACCAGTGAAAACACAAATACCTAATCCCATGTCATCCATCAATTACCCTATAATATATATCAATTCAATGGTAACCTAAACCTACGGGCTCTATAGAGATCCCATGAAAAAACAATATGTATTAAGAAACAGATAAGTCAAGCTTTCTAAAAATATTTCGCCCATATCATTAAAACTACTACTAAGATGTAAGTCTGTTATCACAAAACATAACAGTGCATGACCTTCACACGTCGATAAATACTGAAGCCTTCCTACCACACGCAGGACTTCATGTGTATATATATATTTCGCATTCACACAGTGCACCCATTTTGTCATTTCATTACACACATACCAATAATTTCGTTGCAGATATATAATATTCCATCACATTACGACGTCTGTCGTCCTTTGTCATTAGCATAATTAATAATTAAATTGAAGAACGTGTATCGTTCACAACACACAACCCGCTCATCATACAGTCAAAGGCACTTATGTCTCAGTACTATATTCATTCTCTTCCACACTAAACCCTTTCACACTGTCCACATCGGGAAGCCAGCCCGCAGCGACCCCTTACATTGCACTTAAATCCCATAAATCCCTCAACCTAAAACTCCGATAGCCCTCAGTAAACGCATTCTCCCAATTCCCTCCATAAATTTCCCTATTACGACACTTAGTTCTGTAAAATGTCGCAGCTAACACCTTTATCCTCTCATCCACGCCCACCTCCCTCATGGCCCATGACGTATATATAAAATCCGTGACCAAATACGCCACTGCATTCTCCACCATCTTACTCACCCCACCTATATCCAAACTTAAAGCCCGCAACACCTGCAATCCTCCCCCCACCCACTAAACCTGAACACCTTTCCTAACCAGACCCGCACCACTTCTATACAGTCACAAAAATATACGCATGCAAAATTGTCTCCATGCTTCACACGCTCTACATTCCCTCCCTCCCTTATCCTCCTATTGAATAGGACAACCCCAGACGGCAAAATCCCATGTAAAAATCTAAACATTACCTCCCGAACACCCCGGTTTTACACGTAATTGTTTTAGACGCGTCCATATTTCGTTCCACGCATACATAGGGTTATGCCCCTTCAACAGCAGCCACCACTGACCTACCTTCCACTCCTTCGAGGACCCGCAATTTAACACACGACGGATCCCTCACGTCATTAATAACCTAACATGGCCTCACCAACTATTAAATCCCTACCCCCCCCACCACCGTTCATATCCTTACGTACTCCACAAGTCCACCTCCCCTCCCCCCCCCTCCCTTATATAACTTCGTTTTAGGTACGACGCTCATCATCCTTTTTCCAGAGGTAAAAGTCCCAGCCCTCCTCGACTGACCGGAAGTGTTAACACCGCTCTACTTAACCATTCGCAGCCCGATCCCCATATAAACCTAAAAACCCCATGTTGTAAACGCTTCACCTCACGTCTCATCAGCGGGTACATGACAACGACATGCCATATCTTGCTGTACAATAGCACGTTCGTCACTATTACTCATTTGATGCAGCGTTAGTTGCGCCGCCCTCAAACCACCAAGTCTTTTCAATACTCATTCACTATTCTCACCGAATTCACCTCTTGAGCCACCGTGTATTTCTCACATAAATTATCCCACATATCATTAGTGATCCACCACCTTCCACCCACCCCCTACCACCTCATCCCCATTTGTACTATCCCTTAAGTCTAGATAACTTAGTCTTCTCAACATTAATTTTCATACCTGAAGCCTCCCCAAACACATCCACCACCTTAACCCACCCTAAGCAAATCCCCATTACCTCTCACCAAAACAGTCGTGTCATCCACATAACCTACGATACCAGCCCCCCCCTCCCCCCGGTCAGTACCGTCCCCACCTCCCGCAACACACCTCCGAATGGCCCTATAAAATGGATCCTGTATACACGCAAACAATATTTGTGATAGTGGGCAGCCTTGGCGCAGTCCCCTCGCATCTGTATTTTAACTCCCAGCCTCCCATTAACCTGCACCCTCATCGATGCGCCCTGATACAATAATTTTGCCCAAGATATTATTTCTTCCCCAAAACCTTGCCAACGCATAAACCTCCATAACTCTTCCCTTTTCTACACTACCATAAGCAGCCTTCCAATCTAACGCCAATACACCTCCATCACCCAACTCCCCCTGTTTCTCTATAAATTCTCGAATCATGCCATGCCCTTCATACATCGACCTTCCTGGCACCCATATTGCCCCTTATCAATTACCTTGCCTATTACCCTCTTGATTCTGTTCCCTAATATTCTCGCAAAACAACTTATAATCTCCACACATAAGCGAAAGTGCCCGATAATCCATTACCGTTGACTGCTCCCCTTTCGGCACCAACACCACAAACGGCCGTCCGTTGCTGCTCTCCCATTACCTCAGCCGCCTTAAGTATGTTAAACAGCCTTACTAAAAAAAACCTCAGAACCCCCCAATTCTTTACGTAGAAATCATTTGGCAGTCCGTCTATACCCGGCGCTTTTCCCAAACTCACTCCTGACAAACGCCTGCCAAATCTCACACTCCGTAATCGGCCCACCTAATGTCACCCGATCTTGACCATCAAGCTCACACTGCACATACTCTCCCATTTCCCTCAATGCCACCTCACGGAAGCCCACACTTTGCGTATATGACTTAAACCAAGCGTCTACATATCCACTCATACCCTCTGTCGTTACCAAGCTTGACCCGCTCTATACCCTTCCATCCCTACATGTACGTTTAACCCCATCATCTCCATCGTCACTCTCCTCTTTCTCTGGCCTCTTAACACGCAAGCCGACGGCCGGTCACCCCATAGCACTTCTTCCAATCCTCCCATAATTCGCACACCATCAAAACGCTCGTTTTGCAATACCCTAATACTCTCCTTTAAACCCTCAATGTCCTGCACTGGATAGCTTGCTCCTCCTCTTGCATAACAGTCCCGCAGCTGCCCTTCAAGATATACTTTGAAACCCATACTTTAAACCGATTATCTTCCCTCCCACGACAAATATATTTCTCTGATACGATTTTTTAGCCACCGAATCCACCAATTTACCAGTTCATCATCCCCCGGCGCCTCATCCACCAACCGTTCCCACAATTGCGCAAAAAGACTGACGACATTCCTCACCCTGCAAAAGCTTCACATTTAACTTCCAATAACCTTGACCCCTTCTAGGCAATCCCTCCCATTCTAGGTCCACCATTACTCCTCTGTGATCCGAAAAAAACCGCGTCCACCACACGCACTCTGCTCACTATTACTGTTCGGGGCACATACAATCGATCCAGTCTTGCCGCATATCCACGTCTAACAAAAGTATGTTCTACAACCCCACCCCGTCCAACGTCCATTAACCCCACTCCATTTAATAATTCCCCAAAATCCCCAAACAATACCCTGCCCCTCTAGGTTCCACATCCTTACGCCTTATCACACAATTCCAATCACCACCAATTACAGCTACACCCGGCAAAGCACGCAAATAAATATACTAAGACATCCTTCACAAATTTATTCTTAATACGCACATCTCCCTCTGCTGGACCATACCACACACCAAACTCATCTGTACCCTACCCCACCACCCATCTACACGAATCACCCTCCCCTCCCCCCCTCACAATGCCTCACTACGAAAGGGCTAGTTTCCCTTACCAGGATGCAACTCCTCCTTTCAACCTTATCGCATGCTCCACATACACATTATACCCATTTACCTTCAACTCATAACCTGGTCTGTAGTTGTGTTCCTGCACGAACACCACGTCAACACTATTACGCACCAAATATTCACTAAACCATACACACTTTCTCTCTGATCTCAATCCATTAATGTTTCAATGTCATGCACTTGAAGCTTACAGAGTGGTTTTCCTTCTTGACCCTGGTACTGTCTTGCCACCAGATCGTTTCGTGACACCTCGGTCCTCTCCCCCCCCTTTAGAAACGCTCTTAACCACTCCTGCCCCTTAGGGCCGCTGTTTCCTCTCTGCGTAACATCCGCCCAGACTTTTTGCCAGTGCGCTGAGCAGGCGTGATCACGTCCTCGGAGTCAGATAGTGCAGCACGCGCGCTTCCGTGATGCTCCCTCTGCTTCCATCATGTCGTCTGATACATTGTCCCCGGTGGACCTCCACCCCACAGCTTGCATCAAAAGATTCTTATCACACTGCGCAGACCTCAGATCCTGTTCCACGCCCGGATCCACAACAGACCCAAGAACTAGATCTGGACTCCCAACCTTCCCAAGACTCCTGTCAGCCAATAACACATTTAAAGCCATGGCTAATGAGTCTTCCACATCGCTAGCACTCGCAGTCGGGGGTGTCCCTCTTCCAACACCTGAGCTGAGTTCAATGAAGGGGTGTCCCCCCCCCTCGTCACACCTGCTGACTCCATCTCCTCCGCTCTCTCGACCTCCTCACTCCAGGACCCACCTTGTGTAGGCAGAGTCACATAAGGCAAATCCTCACTCTTCTCTATTGCTGTATGTCGTTGCCTTTGTTCCATGTTGCCACGCCTCCTTTCACACAGAGCCGCTAGGTGATCATATGACCCACATAACCGACAGGTCCGGCGTTGCCCAGCGTATGTCACAAACACCTGGGTACGAAATTCTGGCAGCACTACGTACGACGGAATAGGGTAACGTAACGTCATCTTCACAGAATACGTTCCTTCGAGTTTCCCTGCGTATGGCCCAGTGGCCCACTTCCCAACAGTGGCCATATGTATTGTACCATATTTGCCCATCGCAAGACGGATGTCAGAATCATCCGCCTCGAATGGCACATTTCTAATCTTAACCCATGTGTAATGGCGAGAAACGTCGTGAAGTCGCACGGTCACAGCGGAGTTAACTGTCAAAGTAACCTCCTGGTACTTGTCTACTACCGCCTCATACACACTTGCCAAATTAAACTTGACAAAGATCCTCGTCGTGCCATTCAGTGCTACTCCATATATCTCCTCGTCAGCAATACCATATGTATCTCGTATGATTGCAGGTAGTATCAGGTCCATAGAAGTTCCTGTCACAGCCCCACGGATAAGCTCAACACAGACTGTGTTTATGCGTCTCCGGCTTGCCTGCGCCATGCTGTGAAAATATAACTGCCACTAATCAACACCAGGGAGTAGCAGCAGCGCACGTCCTCTCTACTCAAGGGCTGAGAGACGAATGTGCTCAATGACTGTTGGTGGTTATGAGTGGTGACGGCAGAAACTGTTACTAGGCATGTGGGAGGGGGAGGGTTGAAGTGTCAGCGGTAGTGTCTTAAACCCACCACCGTGCACGATATTAATTATTACCATAGGGTATATGAGGGTAGGGTGGATTGTGTTCTATGGTGGATGTGAGCCATCAGGTTCAGGCATTCCTTGTATTATAGTGTCAGCCGTTTAGCTGGCTGGATTGTGTTTATATATTTTGTCATTGAAGTTTTTAATGTTTTTACAAATGTATAAGTATAAGAGATTTGTCACTGTGTATCTAAGGTGAAAGTGGCACGTTTTCATGAGGGGGGGAGTGTAAGCTTTACTGGGTAGGTTCTATCGTTTTTTATATGACCACCTTTTCATGTGAAGCACAGTACGTACAAGCGGTGTTTGATTTGAGTGCAGCAGCCAGTTCTGTCATTATATATTGTGCTTCTTCAGTACTGTGTAGTCACAGTTGATTATTGTTCACTGCCTGTATCTTGTTACATATTGATTATGTACCCATATATTTTTGTACCTGAGTTTTAAATAAAATATAAAAAAAAATTTTTAACCGTCAATATCATCTGTATATTTTGTATAGATGGTACAACACACAATAATGGAAATTAGTTTTGACTACATTTTTCACAAACATTGATCAGTTCATTAAGGATTTTGAAGCAAATGTATTAATAGAGGTTGAATCATGATGAAGAGTAATGAAGTCTCTGAGAGGGTGAGAATGGATGGATGGATTAGTACTTTTGAGGACACTGAAATCATTCTTCTTCTGTGTTTAGAAGTGATGCTGGGTATGGATCAATACTCTTATGGGGTAATGAAATTTAATTGAGATTGGAATCTTTGTGCTTTCTCCCAATTCGAGGTTTGAAGATTCTTTATAAAAGTTAACTGAAAATTAGTAAACCCCCTTTAAGGAGATTTAAGTCTTGTAAATTTGAATAAATCTCTTCTGCCAGGTGGATCAATTTGGGGATTAGTTAGAATGTTCAGCTGGTGTGTGTAATGAAATGTTGCAGACAGAAGGTGTGACACAGTAACCACAGAAGGTGTGACACAGTAACCACAGAAGGTGTGACACAGTAACCACAGAAGGTGTGACACAGTAACCACATGAAGGTGTGACACAGTAAACCACAGAAGGTGTGACACAGTAACCACAGAGTCGAAAGTAACACAGAAAATACCATAGAGGTGTGAAAAACATATGGGGTCTATGAATAACTTACAGATTAAATATTAAAGATTTCATGGACCTTCTACAGATGTTATTGAAAAAGAAAAAACGTTACTAAAAAAGTTAAAAAAAAATTTTTTTTTTATTTTATATGTTCATTGTAGAATATTCAATGTTTGATTATAGAAACTTTATGTTCCATGTAAAAACCATATAATTTTTATTACTAAAATTTTATTCTGAAGATGATTCAGTTTTATGATTTATGTATTATTTTTTGTTTACCTATTTAAAATGTCGAAGTTAAACTTTTAGTTAGTTTCTTGAGTCAAGATAACTTTTTTACCAAATGAAAAAAAAAAAAATTTTTGCTAATGGACGTTTGAAGATCTGGGTATGAGATAATTGATGCTGGCTGGGTGGTAGGAAGAGCGAGGTGCGCACGGCTCTTGATCCCAGGATTTGTAGCATGTATGTCAACTTTTGTGTAAGTAAACCTTTGATATGTTTTATTAGTGTTTATTAGTGTTTACAATGTTGTGTCGAATATTGTGAGTGTAATATTGTGTATTTTACTCACAATTTCTTTAATTCTTTTATTATTTTTTATTTTATTTATTAAAACAATACAATACATTAAACATAAGATTACATGTCATTTCATTCATAGAAAGTATAAATACAATTATCAATATATACGCGAGAACGGTTATAAATTGTCGCCCGTCCCCCATGCATCATATACCTAGCCTAAGGTAAAACAAGAATATACAAATTCTTCGTTACCTTAATTAAAAACATTATACATTATAAACAAAGAGAAACGATTCATCAATAGTATTTGATTTTATGTCAATAAAACCTTTAGACAGACATTATACATAAACAAGTGCATATATAAGAAAATATCCAAAAACGAACGATATGTAATGAAACTGGTAGTCAATTTACTGGACTACTGCAAAGATACAAAACATATTCAGTACATTACACAAAGGGTTCCACTTAATAGCATGAGATAATTCTGAATTGCCAAACAAGTAACATTATGCAACATACACACACCACATTCTTACCACATATACACACACACATTATGAGAGATTATGTACACATAATACACACACAAGAAAAAGAGTGATACATCCACTAAACTGTCAAAGGAAACAGTTACACTAATCATCGCATGCACAATAGTGATCAAATATGGGTAATGGGATTACGTGCAGAAAATACAAATTGTTACCCTCATATCTGGTCACATTCCAAACATATATCCCAGAAGACCCCAAGCAGAACGTTACCAGGTATCAGCCACATGGCTAATACAAGGAAAGTATAAAAAGAAAAACTATATATATAAGTTGCACGAGGTGCCTTTACGTAACACCTGTCATGCAATGCATGAGTTAGCTTCACAAGAGACCCACTCTCTTAACCCCACGTCAATTTAAGAACAAATTAGTATCCAAGCAATAGTATATATATTTGTTTGAATAAAACATCATCCTAACTAACGATTATACCTAGCATTTATACATTATACCACACCCATACCAATCGTATGCCACCTTCACACACCCATATTCAAGAAGCCAGCCTCGTGTACCCTTTAAGGTATTAACGCATATAAATCCCTGACATTGAATCTGCAATATCCCTTTGAAAATAAGAAAAACCATCTGTTTCCCGTAATGTCTTTATTTCTTTGCTGTGTACCATAAAATATCGCTACCAGTGCTCTGATTCTCTCCCTCACAGGTAAATGCCTATATACCCATGACGTATACACAAAATCCGTCACTAAATATCCGATTGCATTCTGTACCGGTGTTTCGACCCCCCCCCCCCCACATCTAAACTTAAAGCTCTTAAGACACTAAACCCACCCCCACCCACCATTCTTAAAACCCTACCAAACCACAACCTTACGTGTTCCAATCTCTTACAGAAATAAACTGCATGAAAGACCGTATCAGGATCTCCACACACACAACACAGCCCCCCCCCCCCTCCTGCACGCGCCTATTCGCTAAAACTTCCCCAGACGGCAGTATATTATGTAAAAATTTAAACATTATCTACCTGACCTTGGCCCGTAACCGTAAAGCTTTTAAACGATCCCATATGTCCTTCCATGTATACATTGGATATATTCCCTCCACCTTAGCCACTACCTCCCTGCCCTCTACCAGTGCCAGTTTGCCGATCTTGATCTTGCGTGGATCTCTTACATAAATTAACATCCTCAACATGTCCTTACATCTCTTTACATCCGTGCCGGTCAACCAACGTACCAAGTCCCGTCTTATCCAGGTCAAACCCGTGCCGCCATTCTACCCTTCTCTCAAGTAGCTATGCTTGACATACATGCCTAACATTCTATTATGCAGATTCATTAACCCCAGGCCACCCCGGCCAACCGGAAGAGACACCACATCCCTCGTTAACCAATCACAACCTGAACCCCAAATATATCTATATACACGCGTTAAAACATACGCTTCTCATCATATGGATGTAACGGATAAATACATGCCACATGCCACAACTTACTGAACAAAATCACATTCACCACAATTGCGCGCTGATGTATAGACAAGCCTCCTTCCCTCAAACCTGTTAAACGACCTAAAACCCTCTCTACAGCCTCACTTGAATTCACCTTCCTCGCATCCTGTATGTTGTCACTATGCACAATCCCACACACCTTAATTTGATTTACTAAAGGCCAGCCTTCCCTCTGGCCTAATACCACACCCGCACAATCTCCCACCCCCATAAGCATTGATTTTTCCTTATTAACCGTCATTCCTGTTGCTTTCCCGAAACATTCCACCAATTCGCTCACTTTTCCTAAAACCTTGGCTCCACGAAATAAAACCGTAGTGTCGTCCACGTAACCTATAATTCCTGATTGTACCCCCACCCGACCTTGCTTGTCATCCTGTCGTACAATCCCCCGCACGGCTCTAAAAACGGGTCCTGAATCAACGCAAAAAGAATTTGTGATACAGGACACCCCTGCCGCAATCCCCTATGCATCCTAACAACTTTTCCCAACCTACCATTTACCTGCACCCTAAACATAGCCTGCTCGTACAAAACCTGTGCCCAACTAACAATTTCCTTTCCGAAACCTTGCCACTGCATAAACTTCCATAATGCATCTCTCTCCACGCAATCGTATGCAGCGTGCCAATCTAAAGCTAACATTCCACTCTTATTATCCCTCCCGCTTTCCTCAATGAACCTGCGAATAATTCCTTGTCCCACACACACAGATCGTCCTGGCACACCATATTGTCCCTCGTCCAGAACTCTCTCCAATACCCGTTTTATCCTATTTCCTAACAATTTCGCAAATATTTTATAGTCACCACACATTAATGAAATTGCCCTATAATTATGTATATAATTCCCAGATTTCTTTTTCGGGAACAGAACAACACCCTGTTCTTTGTTGCTGTCCCATAATGCCACTATTTTTCATGGCATTAAATATCACCAAAAAGTCGCGTATACAATCCCAATTGTCCTTGTAAAAATCACAAGGGATTCCGTCAATCCCCGGCGACTTCCCTACACTTATACCCTCCACAGCCAACCTAATCTCTTCTTCACTTATAGGTCCATTCAAAGCCAACCTGTCCATGTACTCTAGATCACAACGTACATATTCACCCATTTCTCCCAGCGCCCCCTTAAAAATCCCAGCATTTTTATATTGCAATTCATACCATGCGTCTACAAAGGTATTCATAGCCTCCGTTGACCGAAGGACCTGCCCCCTACTAAAGTCTCCCATTGGCTCCTGAACCTCTAATCCCATTAATTCTGTCGCCTTACGACGTCTGCCCTGCTCTCGCAAGACAAACGCTGAAGGACGGGTCACCCCATAAAACCTCATCAATTCCACTTGCTATCCGCGCCGCATCAAAAATACGATTGTTAATGTCTCTAATTAATCGTTTTAAATTTTCAACTTCAACCACCGGATACACTCCCCCACCCTTTGTATAACGTGCTTGCAGTTGATTTTCAAGATAGTTCAAGAGCCCATACTGCATTCTCTTGTCTTCTTTGCCTCGCTGCTGATAAAAATTCCTCACCTTCACCGTACCGACAGTATCCCACCATTCGACTATATCAATTCCCTCCCGCCATTCAGCCCACCATCCCCTCCAAGCACTCACAAAATCTTCCCTCACACCTCTTTTATGCATTAAACCCACATTCAACTTTCAGAAACCTCTGAAACGCCTCGGTAATCCTACCCAGTCAACATCCGCCATAACACCTCTGTGATCGGAAAAGCTCACATTTAGCACACGTACACTCCTGACATGCGATCCAGTCTTACCGCATACTCCCTTCTAACGAACGTATGCATGACCCCGCCCACCTCGTCCCCCCCCCCACATCCGTAACATTAACACTCCACAAAAGATCCCCTAAATATCCTGAAAAAAAACCTCTCCCACTCGGTTCGACATCCTTGCGACGATCAATACAATTCCAATCACCCCCAATAATCGTGACGACTGGCAGTGATCTTAAATGGTACACCAACACGTCCCTAAAAAATGTATTTTTTACACGCATGTCACCTTCTGCCGGTCCGTACACCCCCAGGAAGGCCACCCGTACCCCACCCCACACCCCATCCACCCTAACAACCCTCCCCTAATCTCCCACCTCATATGTTTGCAAAGAAAACGGGCTAGCCTCTTTAACTAACACTGCTACACCACCTTTCAGTCTATTAGAGCAGCCCATGTACAAGATATATTCAGGAATCAGCAATTCACCTAAAGATTTATAATTGTGTTCTTGTAAGAATACGACATCGGATACATAATTTTTTACAAAACCTCCAAATACTTAAGTTTTTCAACAGATCGTAACCCATTTATATTTAAAGTAAGACACTTGAACGTTCCATTGGAGATTTACCCTTGGATACCTTAACAATCTTGGTTCCCTTGCGTATATTTCCACTTCTTCCCCCCCCCCTCCCTGTGTCGTTCTCTTTGACATGCTGAACACATGTAGATTTGCCCGTGTCTCTACGGGTCACGTCACACCATGCTTTGTTCCCCGACCTTTGCCCTGGTGTCAAAACATCTTGAGAGTCAGGTATCACCGCCGCTCTCTTACGAGAACTGCGGCCAGTATACATCTCATCCTCAGAACTGTTGTTTCTATGAACTTTCACGACCACAATCTGATGTTCAGCAATATGCCCGGTGGATGCCCCGACCTTCTCCTGTACACTTATATCCTCTAAACCACCTTGAATCCCCTCAGATGTGGAAGCATCCAATAAAACGTTCAGAACTTCTTGAATAGATTGCTCCACGTCAAACTGAGTATGAACGAGGTCTTCCTCTGTCGTCGCCGATACCACGCCCACGTCCTCCACTGCACCAGGGAGGGTTAGACATATCGGCGATTCTTCAACCTCACCCTCTACCTCCTCACTCCACGGTTTACGAGGTAATATATGTTGTTGTGTAGCAGCAGCATATGATCTCTGTTCCGTTGAAACATCAAACCGCCTTACTTCCGTCGTTTTATCACGTCTTGTAGGGCATTGCGCCGCCATATGGTCATACATCCCACAAAGCCTGCACGTACGCCTTTGTCCTGAGTACCTAACATACACTTGCGTACGAAAGTCCTCCATAACCACATACGATGGAATAGGGTGCTTGAGGAACATTTTCAGGGAGAAAGACCCCTCCAGCATACAACTAGAGGACCATCACGCCACCGTCCCAAAGTTGCCATATGAACCGTGCCATAGCGTGTAAAAACATTCCTCAAATCACTCTCGTCCGCCTCAAAAGGAACGTTTCGTACCTTGATCCAGGTGTAAAAACGGGAGACGTCGTGAAGGCGAATAGTTACACCAGGATTAACGGTCTTTATCACATCCTGATATGTGGCAACCATATTTTCGTAACTACTATTTTGTCTAAATTTGACAAAAAGCCTCGAATTGCCGTTCAAAGAGACACCATAAAGATCTTCATTATTGATGCCATATGTATCTCGGAGTATCGCAGTAAGCAGTAGATGAGTATTCTGATTGTTGAACGAGCCTGTCACTAATTGAAGGCAGACGGTGTTGACTAGCCTACATGCACCTTCCGCCATTGTGAGTACACTGAGGAAAACTGCGCAGCAACAAAGTCAAGAGTCAGGAGCTACTGCGCAGCCTGTCCGCACGGCCCAATAGCGATGTGAACAATGATTATTAACACATTGGCAGATTCTCACCAAGGCTGGGTGACCCACCAAGGCAGGGTAACCCACCAAGGCTGGGTGACCCACCAAGGTAGAGTGACCCACAAATGCTGGGTGACCCACCAAGGCTGGGTGACCCACCAAGGCAGAGTGACTCACCAAGGCAGGGTGATCCTCCAAGGCTGGGTGACCCAACAAGGCAGGGTGACCCACCAAGGCAGGGTGACCACAAAGGCTGGGTGACCCACCAAGGCAGGGTGACCCACCAAGGCAGGGTGACCCATCAAGGCAGGGTGACCCACCAAGGCTGGGTGACCCACCAAGGCAGGGTGACCACAAAGGCTGGGTAACCCACCAAGGCTGGGTGACCCACCAAGGCTGGGTGACCCACCAAGGCAGGGTGACCCACCAAGCGTGGGTGACCCACAAGGCAACCCAGGGCCCCCCCCCCCCCCCCGGACCCCAAGCAGGGTGACCCACCAAGGCAGGGTGACCCACCAAGGCTGGGTGACCCACCAAGGCTGGGTGACCCACCAAGGCAGGGTGACCCACCAAGGCTGGGTGACCCACCAAGGCTGGGTGACCCACCAAGGCTGGGTGACCCACCAAGGCAAGGTGACCCACCAAGGCAGAGTGACCCACCAAGGCTGGGTGACCCATTAAGGCTGGGTGACCCACTAAGGCTGGGTGACCCACCAAGGCGGGTGCCCACCAAGGCAGGGTGACCCCCAAGGCTGGGTGACCCACAAGGCGGGTGACCCCCCCAAGGGCTGGGTGACCCACCAAAGCGGGGTGACCCACCAAGGCAGGTTGACCCCCATGCAGGGTGACCCCCAAGGCAGGGTATCACCAAGGGGGTGCCCCAAAGGGCGGGTGACCCAACAAGGAGGGTAACCCACCGGGGCAGGGGACCCCCAAAGTCAGGTGACCCCCCATGCCGGTGACCACCGGGAGGGTGACCCCCAAGGGGGTGCCCCACCAGGGAGGGTACCACCAAGTCGGGTGACCCCCCAAAGGGCACGGTGCCCACCAGGGTAGGGTGACCCACCAAGGCAGGGTGACCCCCCAAGGCAGGGTGACCCCCCCAAGGCAGGGTGACCCACCAAGGGGGGGTGACCCCCCGGGGCAGGGTGCCCCAAAAAAAAAAAATTTATCATTTCTCCACAGCTTGCCAAAGGGGGCTTTACACACAGTTTAAAACTGCAACATCAACACCCTCCTTAATGCAGCCCTGTATTTCCGGGTTTCAGAGTGCAGGCACTGTTTCCCCGGGTTTTCAGAGTGCGGCACTGTACTTCCCTGGTTCAGAGGCAGACCTGTACTTCCCCGGGTTCAGAGTGCAGGCACTGTACTTCCCGGTTCAGAGTGCAGACTGTATTTCCCCTGGTTCAGAGTGCAGACACTTATTTCCCCCTGGTTCAGAGTGAGGACTGTATTCCTGGTTCAGAGTGCAGACCTGTACTTCCGGGTTTTCAGAGTGCAGGACTGACTTCCCTGTTCAGAGTGCGACACTGTACTTCCTGGTTCAGAGTGCAGGCACTTATTCCTGGTTCAGAGGAGAACACTGTATTTCCCCTGTTCAGAGGCAGGCACGTATTCCCTGGTTCAAAAGGCAGACACTGTACTTCCCCTGGTTCAGAGTCAGCACAGTACTTCCCTGGTTCGAGTGCAGACACTGTATTTCCCCTGGTTCAAGGCAGACATTTACCCCCCTGGTCAGAGCGCGGGACATGTATTTCCCCTGGTTAGGTGCATCACTGTACTTCCCCTGGTTCAGAGTGCAGCACTGTACTTCCCTGGTTCAAGGGGAACACGTACTTCCGGTTCGAGTGCAGACACTGTATTTCCCCGGGTTTTCAGGGCAGACACTGTATTCCGGGTTTCAGAGTGCAGACACTGTACTTCCCGGGTTCAGATGCAAAAACTGTTTTCCCTGGTTCAGGTGCAGAACTGTACTTCCCGGTTTTCAGAGTGCAGACACTGTACTTCCTGGTTCAAGTGAGACACTGTATTCCCTGGTTCAAGCGCAGACACGTACTTCCCTGGTTCAGAGTGCAGACACTGTATTTCCCCTGGTTCAGGGGGGAAAACCCTGTACTTCCTGGTTCAGAGTGCAGCAGTATTCCCTGGTTCGAGTGCAGACACGTACTTCCGGTTTCAGGTGCAGACACTGTATTCCCCGGGTTCAGAGCGCGGGGCCTGTATTTCCTGGTTCAGGTGAGACATGTACTTCCTGGTTCAGAGGCAGACACTGAAATTCCCTGGTTCAGAGTGCAACATGTATTTCCCCTGGTTTCAGAGTGCACACACTGTACTTCCCTGGTTTTCAGAGTGCACACACTGTATTTCCCCGGGGGCAGAGTGCACACACGTACTTCCCGGGTTCAGAGGCACAAAATGATTCCCTGGTTCAGAGTGTAAACACTGTATTTCCCCTGGTTAAAAGGGTGTAGCACTGTACTTCCCGGGTTCGAGTGCACACATGTCTTCCCTGGTTCAGATGTAACACTGTACTTCCTGGTTCAGAGTGTAGACACTGTACTTCCCTGGTTCAGAGTGCAGACACAGTACTTCCCGGGTTCAGAGTGCACCACGACTTCCCTGGTTCAGAGTGCACCACTGACTTCCTGGTTCAGAGTGCACACATTTATTCCCGGGTTTCAGAGGCACACACTGTATTTCCCCGGTTCAGAGTGCACACACTGTATTTCCCCTGGTTCAGAGTGAACACTGTACTTCCCTGGTTCAGAGTGCAGACACTGTCTCCCTGGTTCGAGTGCAGACACTGTACTTCCCTGGTTCAGAGTGCGAACTGTACTTCCCTGGTTCGAGTGCAACACTGAAATTCCCCTGGTTCAGAGTGCAGACACTGTACCCCCGGTTTCAGAGTTAGACACGTACTTCCCGGGTTCAGAGTGCAGACATGTTTCCCGGGTTCAAGTGCAGACATGTATTCCCGGTTTCAAGTGCAGACACTGTATTCCCCTGGTTCAGGTGCAGACACTGTATTTCCCCTGGTTCAGGTGCAGACACGGACTTCCCGGTTCAGATGCAGACATGTACCCCCCCGGTTCAGGTCAGACACTGTACTCCCTGGTTAGAGTGTGACATGTACTTCCGGGTTCGGGGTGCAGACACTGTTTTCCCGGTTCGAGTGCAGACACTGTACTTCCCGGGTTCAGGTGCAACACTGTACTTCCCTGGTTCAGAGTGCAGACATGTATTTCCCCCTGGTTCAAGTGCAGACACTGTATTCCTGGTTCAGAGTCAGACACTGTATTTCCCCCGGTTCAGAGTGCAGCATGTCTTCCCTGGTTCGATGCGACACTGTATTTCCCCGGGTTCAGAGGCAGACACTGTATTTCCCCGGTTCAGAGTGTAGCCCTGTACTTCCCGGTTCAAGTGCAGACACTGTACCCCCTGGTTCAGAGTGCAGACACTGTCCCCCCTGGTTCAGAGTGAGACACTGTACTTCCCGGGTTTCAGAGTGCAGACACTGTACTTCCCTGGTTCAGATGCGACACTGTATTTCCCCCGGGTTTCGAGTGCAGACACGTACTTCCCTGGTTAGAGTGCAGAACTGTATTCCCCCGGGTTAAAGGTGCAGACACTTATTTCCCCGGGTTTCGAGTGCGACACTGTACTTCCGGTTCAAGTGCAGACACTGAAATTTCCCCTGGTTCAGAGTGCCCCCGATTTCCCCTGGTTCAGAGTGCAGACACATATTTCCCCGGGTTCAGAGTCGGCCTGTACTTCCCTGGTTCGGTGAGCACTGTTCTTCCCTGGTTCAGAGTGCAGACACTGTATTCCCTGGTTCAAGTGAACGTGTACTTCCGGGTTTCAGAGTGTAGACACTGTCTTCCTGGTTCAGGTGCACCACGTACTTCCGGTTTCAGAGTGTAGACAGTACTTCCCGGGTTTCAGAGTCCCAAAACACTGTATTTCCCCGGGGGTTTCAGAGTGTAACACTGTCTTCCTGGTTCAGAGTGTAGCACTATTTCCCCTTTTAGAGTGCACACACTGTACTTCCCTGTTCGAGTGCGACATGTTTTCCCCGGGTTTAAGAGTGCACCACTGTTTCCTGGTTCAGAGCGCAGACATGTACTTCCCTGGTTCAATGAAGAACTGTATTTTCCCGGGTTCAGAGTGCAGACATGTTTTCCCCTGGTTCGAGTGCACACACTGTACTTCCCTGGTTCAGAGCGCAGACACTGTACTTCCCTTGTTCAGAGTGCCACACTGTACTTCCCGGGTTCAAGGCAGACATGTATTTCCCCGGGTTCGGTGCAGACACTGTAACTTCCCTGGTTCAGAGCGCACCCCACTGATTTCCGGTTTTCAGAGTGCACACACTGTACTTCTCTGGTTCAGAGTGCAGCACTGTACTTCCCTGGTTCAGAGTGCGGACACTGTTTTCCCCGGTTAGAGTGCAGACAGGATTCCCTGGTTCAGGGCAGACATGTCTTCCCGGGTTCAAGTGCAGACACTGTACTTCCCTGGTTCAGAGCGCAGACCTGTATTTCCCTGGTTAGGGGCAGACACTGTACTTCTCCGGTTCAGAGTGGGACACTGTTTTCCTGGTTCAGGGCAGACACTGTACTTCCCTGGTTCAGGAGTTTTCCCGGCAGGTTGTATTTCTCGGGTTTCAGAGTGCGACACTGTATTCCCCTGGTTCAGAGTGCGACACTGTATTTCCCCGGGTTCAATGCGGGGACCTGTATTTCCCCTGGTTCAAAGCGCAGACACTGTACTTCCCGGGTTCAGAGTGCAGAACTGTTTTTTCCCCTGGTTCAGAGCGCAGACACGTACTTCCCGGGTTTCAGAGGGCAGACACGTCTTCCCTGGTTCAAGTGCAGACACTGTACTTCCCATCTCCAGGACTCAAGTTGGTGAGGGGAAATAAAAGAACTTAAGTGTTTGTCACAATCTGAACAAGGTCTTAAACCCCCAGCCTTGACTGATGTGAGGTAAATAACGTTTAAAAAAATTTTTACCAAAGACAATCCCCTTACCTGTATTTATATTCTGGAAATTTGCAAAATGTATTTTTTTGCATTAAAGAAACCAATAAATTATAAATATATTAAAGTCTTAGGACAGTAAAAAAATTTACCATGTCAGATGTTCTTTGAGATGTTAATAAATGTGTGTTTGTTACCTGAATAAAACCTGGGCAAAAAAAAAAAATTTTTTGTTGATTCATAGTGAGTTGTGTGTGTAACTTTGGAGATTTTTTTTTTTCGAGAGGGATTTGTTGTGGAGTGCGAGTTAAGAAAAAAAAAGTTAGGAAAGAAAAGAAGTTGTGAAAAAAAAGCTTTCATGTTTTGATAGTGAATAACTTCTACGTGGATCAAATAAGAAATTTTTCCATTTTATAGAATATACGATGAGTGTGTGTGTGGGCGCCGGGCGCGTGGTCTCCCCAAGTTGTACTCCCCTACTTGAGGTTGCGGGGTCGAGTCCGAGCTCCGGGCCCCCGCCTCTTCACTGGTCGCTACTGGGGTCACTCTCCCTGCCCATGAGCTTTACTACCTCTTTTTTAAAGCTATGTATGGACCCTGCTTCCACTACATCGTTTCCCAAACTATTCCACTTCCTGATTGAAGATTAAAGAAATACTTCCTAAACCCTGTGATTTCGGGTTTTTTTTAACTTCCAACTTTTCCCCCTTTGTTACTGTGTCCAATTCAGGAACACCCTTCTTTGTCCATCTTTCAATTCCTTCGGATTTTGTATGTTATCATGTCCCCCCTTTTCCCCTCCTCCCCTTCAGTGGTCAGGTTGATTTCCCTTAACCCTCCCTCGTAGGCATACCCCTTGCTCTGGGACTAGTTTGTTGCAAACCCCTTGCCTGTCTTAGTTTTTTTTTACGTGCTTTGCTGGTGGGGGTTTCCAAAACTGGTCCCGCATACTCCAATATGGGCCTAATTTTACACTGCGTACATGGTCCTGAACGATTCCTTTTTAAAGATGTCGGAATCTTTCTATTTCCACCCCAAAC
>NC_069439.1:27062979-27088273 GCF_026875155.1 Cherax quadricarinatus
CCCCCGCCCCCCCCGCCTCCCCTATGGGCCTTCGCAGTGCCTTCTGCAGCGTCTCCGGATCGCCCCGCTCCCGAATTTTTTCCGATTTTTTTTTAATTTTTTTTGAATTTCATGTGCCCCTATTCCTCGGATCAAGTTTTTGGGTTTCCCCTCCCACTTCCACCCCCATCCCAATTTTTTCGAATTTTTTTTTAATTTCATTTTCTTATGATCTCCATCTCCTTGGATCAAGTTTTTTGGATTCCCCCCTCTGGGGGTAAGCATTCAAAATGGACTCCCACTTGCATACCAAATTCCCTGCTCCAATTCCTCGGATCAATACCCTCCCCCACACCTCCCACCATCCACTTCTACCCGAAATATTCCTGCTCCATCTCCTAGGGTCAAATTTTTCTCGATATCAATAATACAAAGGCTCCATCTCCTCGGATCAAGTTTTTTGGATTCCGGCTATGGGGTTTCGAATTTTCTTGTATTCTTCTCGGATCAACACCCTCCCCCCCACACCATCCACTTCTACCCCAAATATTCCTGCTCTACTTCCTTGGATCAAATTTTTCTCGATGTCAATAACACAAAGACTCCATCTCCTCGGATCAAATTTTTTGGATTCCCCTCTCTGGGGGTAAGCATTCAAAATAGACTCCCACTTGCATCCCAAATTCCCTGCTCCAATTCCTCAGATCAAGTTTTTCTCGATATCAATAATACAAAGATTTCCCCCACCATCCACTTCTACCCTCTATGTCCAAGTATTTCTCCTTGGATCAAGTTTTTCTCGATATCAAATAATACAAAGACTCCATCTCCTTGGATCAAGTCTTTTGGATTCCCCCCTCTGGGGGTAAGCATTCAAATGAACTCCCCCTATGAGGCATGGTACTTTCTCTTACTACAGGTCTAAACAAGTGTGACGTCATCCCACCTGTGTTTACTCGGCGGTCAGTGACGTCACGTGATGACCTCACACACACAGGCTGAATCTTGTCGACCAAATGGACTCCCCTATGTCAGTGACGTCACGTGATGACCTCACACACACAGGCTGAATCTTGTCGACCAAATGGACTTCCCCTATGTCAGTGACGTCACGTGATGACCTCACACACAGGCTGAATCTTGTCGACCAAATGGACTCCCCCTATGTCAGTGACGTCACGTGATGACCACACACACAGGCTGAATCTTGTCGACCAAATGGACTCCCCCTGTGTCAGTGACGTCACGCGATGACCTCACACACAGGCTGAATCTTGTCGACCAAACATTAACTTAAAATGCAGGATAACACTAATACACAATATTTTCATTTATTTATTTATTATACAACCAATACACAATATTTCATATACATTTCTGGTAATACAACAAAAAAATACAAATTCATTGAAAAAAAGATACAAATCATTGACTAAAATCAACATAGAGTAATTTTTTTTCTCTTGAAGAAATTCTGTGCATTTTGTTCTGGATCATCTTCGTCGTCACCATCTCAGTATTACACATTTCATATACAACATAGGGAAAACATTACACATTTTCACTCTTAACCCAGGATAACCCAAATAATTCCACATTTTTTCGTTAATACCACAACTTCCACAATTTCTTTACAAATACAACAAAAGATTCACTCTCCTCAAGTCTAGATATTTTTCTCGTTTTAACTATTTCATCAGAAAAAGTCTGGCAAATCTTATCTGACCGATCTCAGATAACATCTCAGGTCACTCCCACGAAGTAACTTCTCTCATTACCCTTCTCCCCCACCCTCCCAAACCCTCACTCTCCCACCAACATCTCACAACAACACACAATTTTCACTCATAACCCACAATTTTTCTCGTTTTAACTAATTTCATCAGAAAAAGTCACCACAACACTTACAACTTATAATCACTTTTCGACAAATTCACTAGACACAATTTTACATATTACGAAGTTAACACACAACACACACACACACACACACACACACACACACACACAACACACACACACCAACACACACAAATGACAGGTCCGAAGACAATGAAGGTTGCTATATGCAGAGATTCTAACAGCCAACTGCAGTAGCAAGGGACAGCTGGTCAGGAAAGACAGTTCACTGAGAATAGAAGTTTCAGATATGACAGGGGATGAAGGCAAGAACATGTCAATGGAAGGAAATAAAATGCCTCAGAGGAAGCAGATGGAGACTCAGTGGGAGGAGGAAAGGGCGAGGTCAGTTTTTGTGTACGGGCTCCAAGAAGCCAAGGGGGACACTTTGAAGAAATAAAAACAGGAGGAGAAAAAAATGATTGAAGGCATCATGAAAACAATAGGGGAGGGCGATATGACCCAGGTGACAAATTTTCAGAGAATTGGGTGGTTTGCGAGTGGAAGGATACGGCCTGTTAGAGTAACTTTCAAGGAAGAATCAGTTCGAACCAGGATTCTGCAAGAGAAAGCAAGACTGAGGGACAAAGAGGGGTACCAGAGAGTATACCTCGACCGCGACAGAACACAAGAAGAAAGGACTACACTGAAAGAGAGGGTACAGAGACGCAAGGAGGAACGAGAGGCAATGACGAAAATGAGCAGGACCCAGACACAGGAGGAAGGGCAAACACACCCCACAGAATCTCCCACCAAAAGACTCCAACCGCGACATTCCCAACGCAACTGAGCAACCTATACTACAACCCACTCACTGTTCCCTCTGCCACCAAACCCCATATCACAAACCTCACCCCAACAGCTGTCCCTTATGGGCATTCTGACCCCACCCCCATCAACACAAACCCCAATACACCACAGCCCATATAGGCCCCCACCAAGGCTCTCGCTCCCCCAACCCCAATATTCTTGCATGACCACAATGATAGAAAACAAACTGAAGATTTGGTACACAAACGCGGATGGAATAACGAATAAACATGAGGAGTGGAAGGAAAGAATCAGTGAAAAATCCCCAGACATCATAGCAGTCACAGAAACAAAACTCGCTGAGACAATAACAGACACAATCTTCCCAACAGGACATCAGATCCTGAGGAAAGATAGAAGGAGTAGAGGGGGAGGAGGGGTTGCACTGCTCATAAAACACCAATGGGGATTTGAGGAAATGGAAGGCATGGACATGATTGGAGAAAGAGACTACATTGTAGGTACAATTCAGTCTGGAGAACATAAAGTAGTCATTGGAGTGATGTATAACCCACCACATAACTGCAGGAGGCCAAGAGAGGAGTACGAAGAAAACAACAGGGTGATGGTGGACACACTGGCTGACGTGGCAAAAAGAGCTCACTCGAGCAGAGCAAAGTTACTGGAATGGGCGTTTTCCCAAACCAAAAGGGAGATCGACGGGAAAAACCGGGGAGCCACATGGGGGTCCCGAAACATGGAGACCCAAAGATGTTTAAAGTGGTCTTAAAAAACCTCATGCATAAACATGTCGGGACAAAACCCAAGAGAGAGGGGGGGAGGATGGGCCAGCAAGACTGGATCTTGTTTTTCCCCCTGAGCAGTTCAAAACATTGGGACACCCTTTTACGAGGGGGCCCTTGGAGCTAGCGATCACGTGGTTTTTGAGTTTTGACTATATAGTAGAGTTAAAAAGGGAAAAGGGAAACGGGGGAAATGAAGGGGAAAGGCCAAACATAAAAGGGGGGGACTACACAGGTTGAAAAATTTCCCTGCGGGAGGTTAAGTGAGACAGGGGAAATGGAAAGGAAAAAATCAGAAAACAGATGATGAAATTTGGGGGCAAAAAAGGGTTAAAGGAGGCAGGGGGAAAGTTTTTTTTCCCAAAGGGGAAACAGAAAAAATTTGGAAGCCCAAAAACGGTCCTTGGTTTACCCAAAGGGTTTGTAGGGGGGACAAAAACTAAGTGCAACAAAGAATGAAAAAGGGTTTAAAGGGGGGCATGGGAAACCCGGGAAAAAAACCAAGGAGATTAGTGGGAAGAGCCGGGAAACGAGTATGCCAGATAAGGGGGGGGCCCCCAGGGGGACAGTATGAAAACGACATAGATCGAAAGTCAAATCTGACCGAAACTGTGAAATAGCCAATTGGGGAGGAAGACAACAGTCAAGGCCCAGGTGATAAGGCTGAGGAAAAAAGGGTTTGGAGAACTCAAAAAAAGAAAGGGTTTAAAAGGGTATGTGAGGAGCCCCAAACCACGAGATTTAAGGAAGTATTTAATTTGGGAAACAGGAAGGATTTGGGGGGAAAAACAGCCAGTGGGGACACCAGCAAGGAATCAAAAAAGTGTTGGACGACTTTACTTTACGGGATGAGGGGGGGAGGGGAAGAAACTGCTAAGGCAATCGAAAATAAAAAGGAAATGGGCCCGGACAACATTTCCCCATGGGTCCTTAGAGAGGGAGCAGATATGTTTTTTTGCATCCCATTTACCACAATTTTTCAACTTTGGGCCCTGGAAACGGGGCAATACCTGAGGTATGGAAAAACGGCAAATGTATTTCCCCCTTTTTTAAAAAAAAAGGAGACAAAAAAAGAGGCACAAAACCCTATAGACCTGTGTCATTGAGTTTTATAGTTTTGCAAAATTATGGAAAAGATTATCAGGAGGAGGAGTGGTGGAGCACTTGGAAGGGAAACAAGAGTTTTAAAATGCCAACGGGGACGGTTTTCAGGGAAGGAAAAATTCCTGTGTCACAAACCTTCTGGAGTTTTATGAAAAAATAACAAAAGACACGGAAAAGAGAGGGGTGGGTTGATTGCATTTTTGGGGGACTGCAAAAAGGTTTTTTGACACATTTCCTACAAGAGATTAGTGCAAAAGCTAGAGCATCAGGAAAATATAACAGGAAGGGCACTGCAATGGTCAGAAAATCCCTAAACCGGGGAGGCAAAAAACGGTCAGGGTTTACGAAAGGGATGTTTTTTCACATTGGGTACCGGGGAAACGAGGGGGGGTTTCCCACAGGGGTCAGCCCGGGGGAAAAACCAGTGCTTTTTTTGGGTTTATAGGGTGAAGGGACATGTTGGAAGGATTAGACTCAAAAGTGCCCCTGTTTGCAGATGAGGGTGAATTTAAATGAGGAAAATTTAAAAAAAAATTCTGATGAGGACCAGGGGGGGACTTAAAAGGGAGAATGGACGGACGGGGACACCTGGCCCAGCAAAGGGCTTTTCAAATTTTAAACCCCTCCCAAAGGGGCAAAGTCGGGAAAAAATGGGGAAAAAGGGACAGAAGACCCCCAGAGTTTTGGTAGGGGGGCCCAAAAGATTTGCAAATCAGTCAAAGGAAAAAGATTTTGGGGGGTTGAGTAAAAAACCCCGAGATGTCCCCGGGAAAGCACAATCAATCAGAAAATGCGGGCACATATGGGCGCCTGGCAAACCTGAAAAAACACCCTTTTCCGATCCCCTTATTTAGGAATCTTTCAAGCATGTACCCCGGTGTTTGTCGGGCCCCATATGGATTTATGAAAGCCCCTGTTTGGAACCCCCCACTTGAAAAAGGGCCGTCAAGAAACTAGAGAAAGTGCAAAGGTTTGCGCCCAAGGTTAGTTCCAGAGCAAAGGGGGAATGTCCTTTTGAAGAAAAGATTAAGGGAAATGGGCCCCGGGACGACACTGGGGGAAACAGGGGGTAGGGGAGACATGAAAAACAAACAAAATAAAAAAACTGCGTGGGAATGGGACAAGGGGGGACAAAGACGGATTTTCCCCGGGGGGACACAGAAAAAAAAGGGGGAAAAATTGGGGAATTTGGGAAAGACACAAATGAGTCAGAGGTTCACTCACCCCCCAACTAAGATATAACATGAGCGCAAAAAAACATAAACCCCCAAACCCCCCCCCCCCCCCCCCACACACGAACCTTAAAACGGGAATCACTTTTTTTTTCGGGTTCTCTAGTTAAAACGACAACGCCCAAAAAACCCAAAAAACCCCCACACCCTTACAACACCCAAACCCCCAACATCACCCACAACCCAAAACACCCAATAAAAAACAACTCAAAAACTTAAAAACCACTTTTTCGGCACCCATAGTTAAACAAAAAACCCAAAAACCCACAACCCCCACAACCCACACACCCAAAACAAAAACCCATTTTAAAAACATTTTTTTTTTGGTTTATCTCTAGTTCGACAACAAAAACCCAAAAACCCCTCACCCCCCCCACTTTCCAATTTTTTCCCAATTTTTCCCTTTCGATAAAAAATTTTTCCCTTTCTTTTTACTAAATTTAAAATGTAATACAAAATTCCCCCCTTTACATTCCCAAAAATTCAAAATAAAACCCTTTCTATCCCCAATCTCCTTGTACCCCCCCAACCAAAAAAATTGATATTATACTCACAACAACAAATTTCATCTAAATCCCCAAAATACTCGCTGCCAAAACCCTGCCCAGACGAAGCAGGTTTTTGTAGCGGGCAAAGCTGGGGGGATTTTTCTTGGATAGCCCCTGGCCCAAAGGAGGTTTTGCCCAGGCCCTCTATTTAAAAAAAAAAATCAGTGTAAATCCCTTTTGAGAAGATACCAGGGGCACAAAACGGGAACACCCCAAGTGCATCGTTTCAGCGAAAATTATTTGGGAAGTGTTGTGCAGTTTTAGGGGGTTTTTTTAAAAGTCAGGACCGTAAACGCCTCGCCCCCTCTATGCGGGGGGGAGGGTGAGGGCGTTTTTAGTAAACAGTGCCCCTCTCATAAGGGCCCTCACCCCTGCGCGCCCTCCCCCGCCTCACCCCCCCAAACCCCAGCGCCACCCCTTTCTGAAAGGGGTACTTCCCCCCTTTAACCCACGATGCCCAGCAGGGGCACGCGGGGTGCCGGGCTCACAGGAAAATTTCCCCTCAGGGACAGCATCGTGGAGTTCGAAACCCCGAGGGCAAACGCCCGGTGTGCCCCCAGGCGTGTGTTTCTCAGTTCCTCAAGGGTTCAAAAATCCATGCCACGAGGGGGCCCGGGATCTTTTAAAAAACTTGGCGCCACCCGGGGCGCTGACTTTTCCCTAGGGCAGCTTTTCCATCGGGCGGGTAACGGAGTCACTGGGGGTTTTTGGACCTTTGGGGGGGGGTCGGTGGTGCTCGTGCAAGCAGCAGATCCCGGGCAACTTTCTGCTGTTTTCCCAAAGGCTGTCTACCAAGGAGGGGACAGGCCCCCCTAGCAAAAATCTGTTGTTGGGGGCAATGGATGAAATTTCCCACTATGTTAAATGCCCCATTACTTTGAATTTGTTTATGATTGTTTAAACATGTCATAACGGGGGTTTTTTTTTTATTACCCTTTTAAAAATTGTTTATGATTTTGACCAGCTCTACCCGGAGCTTTATTACCTTTGTAAATTCTATGACTGGACATTACCACAACTAAACCCACTGTCTAAATTTGAACCAACTCTGAACATCCCCAAAAAACCCCCCTTTAACATTTCAAAAAATACTCTTGGGACATCATTTGAAAAACCTTTAAAAAAAACCATCAAACAAACCCCCCGAATTTCTCCCAAAACATACTGATTAAATACCCAAAACACCCCTGAATACTACCAAAACACCGTTTAAAATACCGAAACTAAGTTTTTAAAATCACCAGCTAACACCCCTTTAGAGAAATCCCCTCAAATCACTATAAAACCCAAAAACTCCCCCCACCCATGGGCGCAAAAAAAAAAAAAATTCCCCCTCCAATTCCCCGGATCAAAACCGTCCCCCCCCACCTCCCCTCCTCTCCTTGGATCAAGTTTTTCTCGATATCAATAATACAAAGACTCCATCTCCTCAGATCAAGTTTTTTGGATTCCCCCCTATGGGGGTAAGCATTCAAAATGGACTCCTCCTATGGGGTTTCGAATTTCTTATGATCTCCTCGGATCAACACCCTCCCCCACACCTCCCACCACCCACTTCCACCCCAAATATTCCTGCTCCATCTCCTTGGATCAAGTTTTTCTCGATATCAATAATACAAAGACTCCATCTCCTTGGATCAAGTTTTTTGGATTCTCCCCTCTGGTGGTAAGGATTCAAATGAACTCCCCCTATGAGGCATGGTACTTTCTCTTACTACAGGTCTAAATAAGTGTGACGTCACCCCCACCTGTGTTTACTCGGCGGTCAGTAACATCACACCCAAACCCACCTTGTTTCAACCTGTTGTACCCACAATATCTAAGAACACTATATCCAAGACGATTACCAGATTTTATGACCCCACCACTAAGATCACAGAAAACACTCATTTTTATAAACATTCACACAAAAATCACGATCACCAATTCCATATCATGTTTACCATCATCTATCAACACTCTAAACAGGAGTCTTCTGGCAGGGCTGCATCTGCTCTTGTTGCCACCTCCCTAGTTAAGAACGATAATAAATTTGTTGAGTTAGGCATAAGAATTAACAACTGGGCGTCTACACTGCAAACTGAATTGTTTGCAATCCTAATGGCGCTGAAGCTAACCTATGACACTGAGCTTGACTCTATCATCATTACTGATTCTATGTCATCATTGAAGGCTCTTGGCTCATATAATGACTCCAACAACATGCTCATTGGGGAAGCCAGGTATAGATACTCAAAAATTAGGGACAAAGGAATTAATGTACAATTGCTATGGATCCCATCACACATTGGATTACTCCTTCATGATAAAGTTGATATGTTAGCCAAGAAGAGTATCGAGAAGGAGAATGTAGAATATAACTTTGGTATAACTGTGTCTAGCATTAGGAATAATATTAGGAGAGAAGTAAATAATGAAAATGATTGTTATAGGAATGCAGTTAGAAGCCTGAGTAGATCTATAACCCACTATGATAACATGAACGTAGATAAGTATGTTTATGGAGCAACTTGCAATGTGAACAGACTGACTGATGTTGTAGTGGCCAGGCTTAGGCTTGGTTACAAGTACTTCTGGCAGTTTGGGAGACACACAGATGATGATCAAACTAAATGTAAATTATGTGATCAGGCATATGGTCACTCTCTTGAACACTATGTGCTTAATTGTCCACTCATTGAGGAATACAGAGACAGACAGTATAATAACCTTGTGACATGTCAAGATATCTTATTAATGAAAATAAGATACCAATATACTAAGCAAATTTCCTAAATTTCTTGTAACAGATAAGTGAACTATAGATATGTAGATATAAATCCAATGTATTCCTTTTAACCCTTTGGGGGCCTATTTCCTAGGCCTTTTGTGTACCACATGCTCTCGCGCTAACCGTCCACAGGATGGATATGGGCGGCACAATAAACTAGCCACTTCGGTGGCAAAATCTAAAAATCTAATCTCTTCACCAAGATCACCAAAAATCTAAGATCATTCATCTCAAACTACTATGATCACTGAAAACACTTATTTTTTAAACATTCGCACAAAATAAGACATACACAAAAATACCACGACACTTCCCCCA
The DNA here is from genome assembly GCF_026875155.1 of Cherax quadricarinatus. Lineage (NCBI taxonomy): Eukaryota > Metazoa > Arthropoda > Malacostraca > Decapoda > Parastacidae > Cherax > Cherax quadricarinatus. The sequence continues at coordinate 27,072,383 of NC_069439.1, forward strand.
TCATCTATAACATAACATGAGCACTGTAAATATCACCATCACCAAAAAAAAAAAAAATAATACACGACACCACAACTTATACATTTCAATCACAAATTTAAGACATGTGACATACACACCAAATCTAAGACATTCACCTCCAACTAAGACATACACATCATAACTAAGACATACACCAAAACCTATACTTGACATATTGACAATAAATATAAGACATAAGCACAAAAAATTTACCATGTCATGAGACATTACCAAAACTAAGTCACACACCTCCAACTAATACACATTCATTTTACTAAGTTCATGTTAACTATTCATCAACAAAAAATATTAATACAATTTTTTTATATTTATTTAAAACAATACAATACATTAAATAAACATAGGATCACATGTCATTTCATTCATAGAAAGTATAAATACAATTATCAATATATACGCTAGAATGGTTATAAATTGTCGGCCGTCCCCTATGCATTATGTACCTAGCCTAAGGTAAAACAAGAATATACAAATTCTACGTTACCTTAATTAAAAACATATTATATACATTATAAACAAAGAGAAACGATTCATCAATAATATGCCTTAGTATTTGATTTTATGTCATTAAAACCATTATACAGACATTATACATGAACAAGTGCATATATAACAAAATATCCAAATACGAACGATATGTAATGAAACCGGTACTCAATTTACTGGACTACTGCAATGATACAAAACATATTCAGTACATTACACAAAGGGTTCCACTTAATAGCATGAGATAATTCTGAATTGCCAAACAAGTAACATTATGCAACATACACATACCACATTCTTACCACATACACACACACATTATGAGAGATTATGTACACATAATACACACACAAGAAAAAGAGTGATACATCCACTAAACTGTCAAAGGAAACAGTTACACTAATCATCGCATGCACAACAGTGATCAAATATGGGTAATGGGACTACGTGCAGAAAACACAAATTGTTACCCTCATATCTGGTCATATTCCAAACATGTATCCCAGGAGACCCCAAGCAGAACGTTACCAGGTATCAGCCACATGGCTAATACAAGGAAAGTATAAAATGAAAAACTATATATATAAGTTGCACGAGGTGCTTTTACGTAACACCTGTCATGCAGTACATGAGTTTGCTTCACAAGAGACCCACTCTCTTAACCCACGTCAATTTAAGAACAAAAATTAGTATCCAAGCAATAGTATATATATTTGTTTGAATAAAACATCATCATAACTAACGATCATACCTAGCATTTATACATTATACCGCACCCATACCAATCGTATGCCACCTTCACACACCCATATTCAAGAAGCCAGCCTCGTGTACCCTCTAAGGCAGTGGTTCCCAAACTTTTTCAGCTTGTTACCCAATTTAACATGCCACATAAAGCATGTTACCCCTTTCACAAAATGTTGTACGTATACAGCCTCGCATACTCTGCTAATCCTAGCAAAACCATTGAAAACGTAAGAACCACACATACATTATATATAAAATTAATAATAGCTACAAATTCACAGTAACAGTGGGTAAATACTAACTATATACTGCACAGGGCAGTACACATACATACCAGCTTATGTCTACCTCGGCTGATGCTCACAGATAAACTGACAGTGTGAAATAGAGGCAGCCTCAGGAAGTGAGTGACACGTACTGGACAGGTCGATCTGGGCTACTGAGTGACTTTTGTCCTGAAGCATACTTGTCAAAATACTTTTGGGTTTCCACACACTTAGCTATATATTTCTTCTTTTCTAATACTATATATTAGTTTTTGATGTTTATTGTTATTTGGTTTAACTTTATTACTTACTTATAATAGGTTTACTTTACAACTTTAAATACTAAGACAAAGTTAACAATAATCCTCATACCGGGTACCGCATTGTTTTCTTGATTTTCAGAATTCATAACTTTTTTTCTGTCACCCCTCCATTACCCCCAAAAATGGTTAAATTACCCCCAGGGGGTAATTTACCCCCAGTTTGGGAACCACTGCTCTAAGGTATTAACGCCCATAAATCCCTGACATGGAATCTGCAATATCCCTTTGAAAATAAGAAAAACCATCTGTTTCCCATAATGTCTTTATTTCTCTGCTGTGTACCATAAAATATCGCTACCAGTGCTCTGATTCTCTCCCTCACAGATAAATGCCTATATACCCATGACGTATATACAAAATCCGTCACTAATTATCCGATTGCATTCTGTACCGGTGTTCCGACCCTTCACCCCCATCTAAACTTAAAGCTCTTAAGACACTAATCCCACCCCCACCCACCATTCTTTAAAACCCAACCAAACCACAACCTTACTTTTCCAAATCTTTACAAAAATAAACTGCAATGAAAGACCGTCGGATCCCCACACACACAACACCCCCCCCCCCTCCTGCACGTGCCTATTCGCAATACTTCCCCAGACGGCAGTATTTTTATTAAAAATTTAAACATTATCTCCTGGCTTGGCCCAAACCCTAACACTTTTAAACGACCCCTAGTCCTTCCATGCATACATTGGAAAATTTTCCCTCCCCCTTAGCCATACCTCCCTGCCCTTACCAGTGAAATTTGCCGATCTTGATCTTGGTGGATCTTTAATAAATTAACATCCCAACAGTCCTCACATCTCTTTACACCCGGGCCGTTCAACCAACGTACCAACCCCCGTCTTATCCGGTAAACCCGGGCCCACCATTCTACCTCTCTCAAGTAGTATGCTGACATAATCCTAACATTCTATTTTGCAGATTCATTAACCCCAGGCCCCCCCGGCCAACCGAAGAGACACCACATCCCTCGTTAACCAATCAAAACTAACCCCCAATATATCTATATAACGCTTTAAAAACGCTTCTCATCATATGGATGTAACGGATAAATAACCCACATGCCAAACTTACTGAAAAAAATCACTTCACCACAATTGCGCCTGATGTATAGACAGCCCCTTGTCTCTTAATCTTCCCTCAATCCTTCAAACGCCTAAAACCCTCTCTACGCCTCATTGAATTCCCCTTTCCCTCGCATCCTGTATTTGTCCCCTTGCACAATCCCACACCCCTTTAAATTTGATTTACAAAAGGCCACCTTCCCCCTGGCCTAATACCACCCTGCACAATCTCCCCCCCCCATAAGCATTGATTTTTCCTTATTAACCGTCTTTCTGGTTGCTTTCCCGAAACATTCCCCAATTCCTCATTTTTTCCTAAAACCGGGCCCACGAAAAAAAAACCGTAGTGTCATCCAGTAACCTAAATTTCCTGATTGTCCCCCCACCTGACCTTGCATGCATCCTGTCGAAAATCCCCCGCAGGGCTCTAAAAAAGGGTCCGAATCAACGCAAAAAAAATTTGTGATACGGACCCCCCTGCCGCAACCCCCCTATCATCCAACAACTTTTCCCAACCTACCTTTTCCCTGACCCTAAACTAGCCTCCGTAAAAAACCGTCCCCAACTAACAATTTCCTTTCCAAAAAAACCCTTTGCCACTGCAAAATTTCCATAATGCATTCTCCCCACAAAATCGTATGCAGCGTCCCAACTAAAGCTAATTTTCCACCCTATTACCCCTCCCGCTTTCCTCAATGAACCTGTGAAAAAATTCCTTTTCCCCACACAAAATCTCCGGGCACACCATATTGCCCCCTCTTCCAAAACTCCTCCAAAACCCTTTTATCCTTTTTCCTAACATTTTCAAAAATATTTTATAGCGCCACACATTAATGAAATTGCCCAAATTATGTATATAATTTCCCAGATTTTTTTTCGGGACCAGAACAACCACACCGTTCTTATTTTGCTGTCCCACAATGCCACTATTTTTCAGGGCATTAATAATATCCCCAAAAAAAGCACGAATCAATCCAATTGTCCTTGAAAAAACAAAGGGATTCCGTAAATCCCGGCGACTTCCCTACACTCATACCACCAAGCCAACCTAATCTCTTTTTCACTTAAGGCCCATTCAAAGCCAACCCGCCCCATTATTTTTAGATCACAACGTCCCCTTTCACCCATTTCCCCTAGCACCCCCTTAAAACCCGCTTTTTTTATATTGCAATTCATACCATGCATCTAAAAAGGTATTGACCTCCGTTGCCCAAAAAGGACCTCCCCCCTACTAAAGCTCCCAATGGCCCCTAACCCCTAATCCCTTTAAATTTCTGTGCCTTGCACGTTTTGCCTTCTCTCGCAAAAAAAACCCAACGGACGGTCACCCCAAAAAACCTCATAAATTTCCCTTGCTATCTGCGCCGCATCAAAAATAGATTGTGAATGTCCCCAAATTAAGCTTTTTAAATTTTAAATTTCAACCACGGGATACACTCCCCACCCTTTGTATAACATTTTTGCAGTTGATTTTCAAGATATTCAAAGCCCATTCTGCTTTTCTTTTGTCTTTTTGCCTCGCTGCTGATAAAAATCCCTCACCTTACCTTACCGACAGTACCCCACCATTCGACTATATAAAACCCCCACCCGCCTTTCACCCACCATCCCCCCCAAGCACTCACAAAAGCTTCCCTCAACCTTTTTTTATGCAAAAAACCCACTTCAACTTCCAAAACCCAAAAAACCCCTCGGAAACCCTCCCCAGTAAACACCCCCATAACCCCTCTGTGAGAGAAAACTACATTTAGCACACGTACACCCCTGACGCTGACACCTCTAGAAACATATAGCATCCAACTTACCACTACCCCCCTTCTAACGAAGATGCATGATCCCCCCCACCTCACCCCCCCCCCCCAATCCGTAACATTAACACTCAAAAAAAGACCCCTAAATACCCTGAAAAAAAACCTCTCCCCCCCGGTTCGACATCCTTTGCGACGACAATGCAATTCCAATCCCCCAATAATCGTGACACGGCATGATTTAAAATGTACACCAACACTCCCAAAAAAAACTTTTTTTTTTTAACACGATGCCCCTTTCCGCTGGTCCGTACCCCCCCCAGAAGGCCACCCGTCCCCCACCCCACCCCCCATCCACCCAAACTCCCCTTCCCCCCCTCTCCCACCTCATTGTTTGCAAAAAAAGGGCTACCTCTTTACTAACACGCTAAAACCCCCCTTTCAGTCTATTAGAGCAGCCCTTTAACAAAAATATTCAGGAATCGCAATTCACCTAAAGATTTTAATTTTTCTTGAAGAATACACATGGGTAATAATTTTTTAACAAAACCCCCAAATACTTACTTTTTCAACAGATCGTAAAGCATTTATTTAAAGTAAGACACTTAATGTTTCTTGGGGGTTTACCCTTGGGTCCTTTAAAAATCTTTGGGACCCTTGCGTATACTCCCCTTCTTCCCCCCCCCCCCCTTGCGTTCTCTTTTACAGCTGAACACATTAATTTTCCCGTGCTCTACGGGTCATGCGCACCCTGCTTTTTTCCCCGACCTTTTTCCCGGTGTCAAAACATCTTGAGAGTCAGGTTAACCGCCGCCTTTTCGAGAACTGCGGGCCCTATCCCTCCCATCCCAAGCTGTTTTTTCTATGACCTTCCGGACCCAAAACCCAGTTCAGCAATATGCCCGTGGTGCCCCGACTTCCCTGCACACTTACATCCTTAAAAACCCCCTTGAATCCCCCCAATGTGGAAGCATCCAATAAAAAATCAGAAATTCTTGAAAAGATTGCCCACCCAAATAGTATGAACGAGGTCTTCCCTGTCGTCGCCCAACCTGCCCACGTCCTCCACTGCCCAGGGGGGAAAATTTGACATACCGGCGATTCTTCAACCTCACCCTTACCTCCTCCCTCCACGGTTTACGAGGCAAAATTGTTGTGACCAGCATATGACCGCTGCTTTTTCCCTTTAAACATCAAACCCCCTTACTTCCTCGTTTTAAACACGTCTTGTAGGGGATTAGGCCATATGGTCATCATCCCACAAAGCCTGCATGTACGCCTTTGTCCTGAGTACGTAACATACACTTTCGAAAGAAAGTCCCCATAACCACATACAAGGAATAGGGTCTTTGGGGGAAATTTTTGGGGGGAAAAAACCCCTCCCATACCAATAGAGGGCCAACACGCCCCCTGCCCCAAAATTTCCATATAACCGTGCCCTAGCTGCAAAAACATTCCTCAAAAAACACTCTCTTCCGCCCAAAAGGAACGTTTCGTACCTTGATCCAGGGGTAAAAACAGGAGACGCGGAAGGCGAACATGAACAGGATTAACGGGCTGACAAATCCGATATTTTCAACCCTATTTTCGTAAGTACATTTGCTGAATTTGACAAAAACCTCGAATTGCCGTTCAAAGAGACCCATAAAGATCTTCTTATGATACCATATGTATTCGGAGTATCACAGTAAGCAGCAGATGAGTATTCATTTTTGAACGAGCCGTCACTAAAAGAAGGCGCGGTGGGGGGACCCCGCCTACGTGCACCTTCGCCATTTGATGCCCTGAGGAAAAATGCGCCAAAACCAAAAGTCAGGGGATTGCGCGCCTGTCCGCAAGGCCCCAAAAAAAGATGCGAAAATACAAAAAAATTAGTACAATTTTCCAACAAAATTTATGTTATAATCATCAAAAAAATAAAATTGTTTTTTCAAAATTTTTTTTTTTCAAACTAAAATTCATTACACATTTTTTTATTTCTCATCTATGTTAATAAACCCCATTTCTCACCCTCACACCCTAAAACATCCTTTCTTTTTCATCCTAACACCTAGAGAGTTTTAATCCCCCCGGGCCCTCACGACTAGGAGCCAAGCAAATTCACTACTCCAACACCACCTACCACACTCTGGCTCCTACGTCGTGATGGGGCATCGGGGTTAAAAAATCTCGGTGAATCAAGAATAAGAAAGGATTTTTAGGGAGATGAGGGGGAGAATGTGATATGTAACATAAGAGAAATAAAAATGTGGGTTTGGGGGGGGTTGATTAGAAATTTTAAAGAAAAATGGGGGGGTTTTTCTGAAAACAAAGGTAATGGTGAATATTTTAAAAGAAATTATAGAAGGGGAAAAAAAATGAATATTTGGAAAAGAATGGAGGGCGTAGAAACATGCGTATTTGGGTGTAGATGATTATTGTTTAGTATAATATCAATTTTTTTTTGGATAAAAGGAGATGGGTATGGAGAGGATTTTTTTAGAAATTTTTGAATGTAGGGGGAAATTTTATTTTCATTTAAGATTTAGTAAAAAGAATGGGAAAAAAATTTTATCGAAAAGGGAAAAATTTTGAATAAAATTTGGTAAGTGTGAGGTTTTTGGGGATGTTGTCGAATAGAGATACCCAAAAAAAAGTTATAAGTGGGTTGTGTTGGGGTGAGTGGGGGTTTTGGGATGTTGTGGTTGTGGGTGTTGTTGTTGAACGTGATGCCGAAAAATGGTTAAAGTTGTGAGTTGTTGTTAGGGGGTTGTGGGTTGTGGGTGATGTGGGTTGGGGGTTGGGATGTGGGTTGTGGTTTTTGGGCGGTTTGTTTAACTAGGTCCCGAAAAAAAAAGGGGATTCTGTTGTAAAATTTCGTGTGTGTTGGATTGGTTCATGTTTTTTTTTTTCCCCATGTTTACTTAGTTGGGGGTGAGTGTACCTAGAAATTGGTAATCGTTTTTTATAGTGATTTGAGGGGGTTTGTGTGAAAATGGGTGTTTGTCTGTGATGTTATCAAATTTAGGTGTTTTTTGGGGGTGTCTTGACTGTATTCAGTGGGGGTTTTTTTAGTTTCGTGGGGTATTTGGGGGTATTCAAATGGTGTTTTAGACTATTTACCTGGGGTTACCTGGAGAAGTTTCGGGGGGCAACGCCCCCGCGGCCCCCTCTGTGACCAGGCCTCCTGGTGGATCAGCCCCTGATCAACCAGGCTGTTGCTGCTGGCTGCACGCAAACCACGTACGAGCCACAGCCCGGCTGATCAGGAACTGACTTTAGGTGCTTGTCCAGTGCCAGCTTGAAGACTGCCAGGGTCTGTTGGTAATCCCCCTTATGTGTGCTGGGAGGCAGTTGAACAGTCTCGGGCCCCTGACACTTATTGTATGGTCTCTTAACGTGCTAGTGACACCCCTGCTTTTCATTGGGGGGATGGTGCATCGTCTGCCAAGTCTTTTGCTTTCGTAGTGAGTGATTTTCGTGTGCAAGTTCGGTACTAGTCCCTCTAGGATTTTCCAGGTGTATATAATCATGTATCTCTCCCTCCTGCGTTCCAGGGAATACAGGTTTAGAAACCTCAAGCGCCCCAGTAATTGAGGTGTTTTATCTCCGTTATGCGTGCCGTGAAAGTTCTCTGTACATTTTCTAGGTCGGCAATTTCACCTGCCTTGAAAGGTGCTGTTAGAGTGCAGCAATATTCCAGCCTAGATAGAACAAGTGACCTGAAGAGTGTCATCATGGGCTTGGCCTCCCTAGTTTTGAAGGTTCTCATTATCCATCCTATCATTTTTCTAGCAGATGCGATTGATACAATGTTATGGTCCTTGAAGGTGAGATCCTCCGACATAATCACTCCCAGGTCTTTGACGTTGGTGTTTCGCTCTATTTTGTGGCCAGAATTTGTTTTGTACTCTGATGAAGATTTAATTTCCTCATGTTTACCATATCTGAGTAATTGAAATTTCTCATCGTTGAACTTCATATTGTTTTCCCGCAGCCCACTGAAAGATTTGGTTGATGTCCGCCTGGAGCCTTGCAGTGTCTGCAATGGAAGACACTGTCATGCAGATTCGGGTGTCATCTGCAAAGGAAGACACGGTGCTGTGGCTGACATCCTTGTCTATGTCGGATATGAGGATGAGGAACAAGATGGGAGCTAGTACTGTGCCTTGTGGAACAGAGCTTTTCACCGTAGCTGCCTCGGACTTTACTCTGTTGACGACTACTCTCTGTGTTCTGTTAGTGAGGAAATTAAAGATCCATCGACCGACTTTTCCTGTTATTCCTTTAGCACGCATTTTGTGCGCTATTACGCCATGGTCACACTTTTTGAAGGCTTTTGCAAAGTCTGTATATATTACATCTGCATTCTTTTTGTCTTCTAGTGCATTTAGGACCTTGTCGTAGTGATCCAATAGTTGAGACAGACAGGAGCGACCTGTTCTAAACCCATGTTGCCCTGGGTTGTGTAACTGATGGGTTTCTAGATGGGTGGTGATCTTGCTTCTTAGGACCCTTTCAAAGATTTTATGATATGGGATGTTAGTGCTATTGGTCTGTAGTTCTTTGCTATTGCTTTACTGCCCCCTTTGTGGAGTGGGGCTATGTCTGTTGTTTTTAGTAACTGAGGGACGACCCCCGTGTCCATGCTCCCTCTCCATAGGATGGAAAAGGCTTGTTGTGATAGAAACACAGGCCTTATCTCTAGGCTTTATTGAACATAGAATCTTCATAGTACTTCTGCAACAACAAAATATAATGACTAGTACATCTAATAATGGCTTCTACAGGGATGGTGATGTCTTGCATATGTCAAGAGAAAAGTTATAACTACAGGCCACATATTTAAACTCACCATGTAATCTGCATCGCTTATAAATGGATAAAGTAGGAGAGAATCACACACCATGTTTTGGTGCCCATGACACACACCAAACTGTTGTTGTTGTTAAGGGCCCCTAGAGGTGGTGCAGTATTATCCTGCTGCTGCTCCCCACAGGACCAGTATCACTACAATCTCCCCCTTCTAAAATATCAGAGACAGTAATCTCCCAAAACTGTTAGTGGGCGACGTACACGTCCCGACCTTCGTAGCCCTGAGCCTCTTCACCAGTTCGATATTTTCCAGCGGGGTTTGATTAACTGCTGGAGCAAACCCTCTATTTCCATAGGGGTAGTCTCGGGGGCTTTCAGGAAAAAACGAAGCATTTTCAATCTATGGTGTATTTGGTTTCCCACATAATAGGGATTTCAATGGGCTAAATGTCTGAGATCTGTAGTCTCTTCCCTTTTGGTAGCGAATGGGGCGAAATGGGATTAGCTTGAGGAGTCTACCTTTTCCCACTAAAGGCCCGTCTTGTTCATCCTATGGTGACTTTAGGAAAAGGGGTCCAGGATGACAAAACCCAAGGGGGGACGGAGGCTCCCGTAGGGGAACGATGAATATTGGGATTTTTCTGGGGGTTGCTTTGTAGCTGTGCAAGCAGTGATCAATAGATGAAGAGCATCGGGTAGGACAGTTTCCCAGTGTTGAACAGGTGTTGCGCGACTTTAATTCATTGAAACTCCTTTCCCTATATACCATTAAACCGCCCCACTTGACCTTCCCTTGGGGTTGTAGCTTGTTTTTCTGCTGCAGGCAATACCTTTGCTACCCAAAAACCCTGAAGTTCTTTTACTCATGAACGAGGATCCCTGTCAAAAGGGGATAAAAGCTGGCATACCAAAAATAGAGAAAAACTGTAAGAAAACAAAAAACATTGAAGCACCCAAAATTTGCACAGGGGAATACAAAGGGAAAACCTTGAATATTCATCTACTTGTTAAGGAAATACCTATTTGTTTTGTGCTTGGTAGAGGTCCTTTGAAATCATATTCAACTTTCAAAAGGGTGGGTGGATTTTAGGATGAGTCTTCTTGGCTGATGAAAGTTTGGCTTGCACTCTGCAATACTCTGCATGCTTGATCACTTGTCGAATCTTCCACTGAGTAGGGCATTTTCTTTGATTTGAAAAAAATGGTACAGGCTTGTAACTAGGGTGACAAAAACCCTTGTGGAGAGCTGAGAGTGATTGAAAAAAAAAGACATGCGCTCCACAGGGGGGCCCCTAGAGAAGCATCAGGTGAGAGTTTCTCTTGACCCGGTCGGTACAGAATATCAAAGTCATAAACGATATTTCCTCCTCACGAAATACTTGTCTTCTTATTATTTTTGGGCCCCTCTTGTCGACATAACATCCGGCCGTTGGTCAGCCCTTATGGTGAAATGTCTACCAGAAAAAAATTGCCTCCAGTGGCAAAACTGCTTCTAGGGGCCTGGGTTTTCCTTTTCTACAGCAATAACATTTCTGATCCTTGAAAAGTTTCGAAAAAGGCTATGGTCGCCCTCCCTGAGATAAGAGCAGAAATGGCAATGTCAGATGATCCGTTTCCACTTCGAATGGGGGGGACTCTAAATGGTTTAAAAACTACTGATTTTCAATGTCTGTTTGAGAGTAGGGAAAAGGGGTTTCTGTTCCCTTTGTCACGGAAATGTGGTAGCACTCAAGGGGCGGTTTTACTTGAATATTTTGTAGATCCATTGTGAGTAAAAAGCAAAGGCCCAAAAGAGTTCTTGGGAGGATTTTTTGTCTTGAGCATTGGAAGTTCCCTTTAGGTCGTAGTCGTTCAGGGTCGGGGAATATTGAACCCCTTCCCTACATAACCAAGGAGCTAACCTTTTATTTAAAAAAGTGACTTTTCCTCATTGTAACTGATTTTTTTTCTTCTTGGCGGCTTCCAAAAACTTATAAAGGTTTGCATCAGTTCCCCGGGGTCTTGCCACAAATGGAAACATTATTAAAAAAAGCGTGGTTTCCCCATGAGTTGCTCTTCCTGAAAAATGAATCCATAATTCGTTCGAACAGGCTCCCCCTTTGGTTTACCCCAAAAAGGGGATTTGGTAAACTATACGGCCCATCATAGCCGAAACGCTGTGTATGGTTTATCTTCACCCTTATAGGACTTATGATAGGCACTCGCAGCAATTGTGCTAAACACGTAGTAGAGCAAAATTTTTTTCATGTATCGTCAATTCGAGGTAGAGGGTACCCCTAAGAATGTAAATTTGTTTTATTGTTCAGAGTAATCGATAGCCAGCTCCGTTTCCTATAACCCTCTTTAAAAAACAACAACCTGTGCACGCAAGGGAATCACTCGGTTCTTAATACCTTCCTTCGCACCTCGAGTTTTTTTTCAGTGAAATCCCTCCCTTTAAGAAAGCGGGTGATTAGCTGATATAGGTGGGAATCCGCGGTAAGTTTGCAAACAGTTTGGTGGGCTACCCTTAAAGTGCTAATCCCGACAACAAAAGGAGCTTCACCTCCATATGTTAAGGTGACTACCATGCGCTTTGAAAGTCCTGACCAAAAGGGTAAAACAGAGCACATTGTGGCAGAATAGCTAAATGACTCTTTATAAACCTTTTCCCTTTAAATCTGGATTTACCTTACAAACCCTAAAAGGGCTGAATAGGAGGATGTTGATGCCATGGAAAAGGTACCTATGAGTGATGTAGAGTCAAGGGTGGCGTTTAACTAAGTAAGGTTAAGAAAATTCTGAGCTGCCCTATCAATAAGACCCCTACTTCTGTTCCTTTGATGAATATTTCACAAAAGCCTTTACAGTGAATTTGGAGTAGCCGCGAAGTCACTGTTGCTAGAGTGCATGATACTGGAATGTGTGGAGGCATAGTTTTTGATGCATTAGCACGAATACTTTGCAAAGTGACCTTTCTTGTGCATTTATGGCACATTGCTTTACGGGCAGGACACTTTGGACGTGGGTGTCTTGAAAAACCACAAAAGAAAACAACCGTACCTGTGCTTGTCCGAGGCAGGTTCCCCGTAACTTTATTGCAAAAGTCTTGGTCGGAAATTTAGCACTTACCACCGGAAAGGGTGAGTGGTACTGTATATTCAAATTTTTCTGGGCTGAATCTAGGCTCTTGCCCGGCAAACGCGGCTAAGTCGAGAGTTTTATTCTCCAATAAACCTGCCTTATTATTGGGGGATTTGGGGCCCCCTGATAAAAGCATCCCCGATTGGACTCTTCACAATACTGAGCAGCTGTCCTGTTGGAAGTGACTCCTTACCTAAAAATTTTTTAGTCTTAAATATTCCTTAGGCTCATCAAACTTGGCGGCGAGTTGCAAGGCGGGGTAGCGTTGCAAAGTTTCATTTGTAGGTTTAATTATGAGACTTTAGGGTTTTTATTAAACTTCGTAGGTATTACACTAAAAAGTCTATATCTTGGTGACCAAAATTTTGGCGATTATTTATCTAAACTTCTTTTGGAAGGGTCCCAAAAATTTTCGAAAGTCTTAAACCAGTGCTTCCATTCCTGAGCAGCCGTTGATAAGCTGGGGGCACAGTTAGCCTCTAGGTTTCAGTAAAAAACCTCCATGTTGTATGTGTCAGCGCGATCACCCCCAGGTTTGCCCCGGGTTCTATGTTTAATAAAAATTTTTGTGAAGAAACACAGGGGCCCTTTTCTTAGGCTTTATTGAACTGAATTTCATAGACTTCTGCAACAACAAAATATAATGAATAACTAATAATGGTTCTACAGGGAGGGAGTCTTGCATATGTCAAGGAAAAGTAATAACTACAGGCCACATATTTAAACTCACCATGTAATCTGCATCGCTTATAAATGGATAAAGTAGGAGAGAATCACACACCATGTGTTGGTGCCCATGACACACACCAAACTGTTGTTGTTGTTAAGGGCCCCTAGAGGTGGTGCAGTATTATCCTGCTGCTGCTCCCCACAGGACCAGTATCACTACAAGGCTCGTGATAGGGGCTTCTTGCAGTTCTTGATGAACACAGAGTTCCATGAGTCTGGCCCTGGGGCAGAGTGCATGGGCATGTCATTTATCGCCTGTTCGAAGTCATTTGGCGTCAGGATAACATCGGATAGGCTTGTCTTATTCAAATTTTGTGGCTCTCTCATAAAAAATTCATTTTGATCTTCGACTCTCAGTCTGGTTAGCGGTTTGCTAAAAACCGAGTCATATTGGGACTTGAGTAGCTCACTCATTTCCTTGCTGTCATCTGTGTATTCAAAGGTGTTTTTGAAGATGTTCAAATGATGTGCAAGAGCATTTATGAAGGAGTTCTGGGAGTATTCAGTGGTGATTTGCCGGTGTTCGAATGATGTTTTTGGAGTATTCAATGGTAATTGATGGTATTTTTTGGTGTTGTTCAAAGTAAAGTGTGGTGTGTATGGGTGTGTTTGTGTTAGATTTGGTAAAATGTCTCATGTTACAAGTGTTTGGGTTAGTTTTTGTGATAATGTTGTAAGGTCTGGAGAATGAGGGAGGAGTTTGGTGGATGAGATGTAATTTAATGAAATATGTAAGTGTAGATAAATTAGAGATGTCAAATCTTATTTGGGAGTATTAAAAAATGTTGTCTTGGAAATGTTCTAATGTAATTGATGGTGGTTTTGGCGTTGTTTGGAAATGTTCAAAGGTGCTTTTGTGAGTATTCAAATGATTTATGAGAGTGTTCGAAGTAATCTGGGGGGTTGTTCTGTAGTGAGTTGATAAAGGATGTTGATGAGAGAATATTTCTTAAGAGATATTGAGAAAAGTGTGTGTGTGTGTGTGTGTGTGTTGTGTGTGTGTGTGTGTGTGTGTGTGTGTGTGTGTGTGTGTGTGTGTGTGTGTGTGTGTGTGTGTGTGTGTGTGTATGTGTGTGTGTGCGTGTGTGTGTGTGTGTGTGTGTGTGTGTGTGTGTTATGTGTGTGTGTGGCGTGTGTGTGTGTGTGTGTGTGTGTGTGTGTGTGTGTGTGTGTGTGTGTGTGTGTGTGTGTGTGTGTGTGTGTGTGTGTGTGTGTTAACTTCGTAATATGTAAAATTGTGTCTAGTGAATTTATCGAAAAGTGATTATAAGTTGTAAGTGTTGTGGTGACTTTTTCTGATGAATTGTTAAAACGAGAAAAATTGTGGGTTATGAGTGAAAATTGTGTGTTGTTGTGAGATGTTGGTGGGAGAGTGAGGGTTTGGGAGGGTGGGGAGAAGGGGTAATGAGAGAAGGTTACTTCGTGGGGAGTGACCTGAGATGTTATCTGAGATCGGTCAGATAAGATTCGCCAGACTTTTTCTGATGAAATAGTTAAAACGAGAAAAATATCTAGACTTGAGGAGAGTGAATCTTTTGTTGTATTTTGTAAAGAAATTGTGGAATGTTGTGGGTATTAACGAAAAAATGTGGAATTATTTGGGTTATCCTGGGTTAAGAGTGAAAATGTGTAATGTTTTCCCTATGTTGTATATGAAATGTGTAATACTGAGATGGTGACGACGAAGAAGATCCAGAACAAAATGCACAGAATTTCTTCAAGAGAAAAAGAATTACTCTATGTTGATTTTAGTCAATGATTTGTATATTTTTTTCAATGAATTTGTATTTTTTTTGTTGTATTACCAGAAATGTATATGAAATATTGTGTATTGGTTGTATAATAAATAAATAAATGAAAATATTGTGTATTAGTGTTATCCTGCATTTTAAGTTAATGTTTGGTCGACAAGATTCAGCCTGTGTGTGTGTGAGGTCATCGCGTGATGTCACTGACACAGGGGGAGTCCATTTGGTCGACAAGATTCAGCCTGTGTGTGTGTGAGGTCATCGCGTGATGTCACTGACACAGGGGGAGTCCATTTGGTCGACAAGATTCAGCCTGTGTGTGGGGTCATCACGTGACGTCACTGACATAGGGGGAGTCCATTTGGTCGACAAGATTCAGCCTGTGTGTGTGTGAGGTCATTGCGTGATGTCACTGACATAGGGGGAGTCCATTTGGTCGACAAAATTCAGCCTGTGTGTGTGGTCATCACGTGACGTCACTGACATAGGGGTAGTCACTTGATCCGAGGAATTGGAGCAGAGAATTTGGGATGCAAATGGGAGTCTATTTTGAATGCTTACCCCCAGAGGGGGGAATCCAAAAAACTTGATCCGAGGAGATGGAGTCTTTGTATTATTGATATCGAGAAAAACTTGATCCAAGGAAGTAGAGCAGGAATATTTGGGGTAGAAGTGGATGGTGTGGGGGGAGGGTGTTGATCCGAGGAGAATACAAGAAAATTCGAAACCCCATAGGGGGAATCCAAAAAACTTGATCCAAGGAAGTGGAGGAGAAATATTGGGTTTTGGGATGTTGATCCGAGGAATGAACAAAA
>NC_069439.1:27088773-27230175 GCF_026875155.1 Cherax quadricarinatus
CCTGATTGATCAGGCCTGATCCACCAAGGCCTGGCACAGACCGGGCCGCGGGGGCGTTGACCCCCGAACTCCCCCTCCAGGTAAACTCCAGGTAAACCTGCCGTGACCAGGGGTGGTTAAGTTTTCTCACATGTCTACACGGGGTGACTACGTAACAATATGGTTGTCTCCCAATGAGTTTAAGTGTATGCATGTAATGTTGAGGTACATAAAGGTAATCACCCTAGAAAATTTTCCATATCGGGAGAAGAAACCTAGAAGCAAACTGTATGTATGTAGATAAATGGTTCAGAGAACCGACAAGTTGATAAATTTAGACACTTGTGTAGCACTTGGGTATCTTTATTGTGGAAACGTTTAACAAACCAGTGGCTTCCTCAGTCCAGTACACAGAGTTTGAGGTAATCAGTCCCTCAGCCTGAAGTCGATGTGATCAGGGTTATCACTCAGGGTTGTCCTGGGTGATAACCCTCAGGGTTAAAAGATCCAAACAAATCTTATCTGTTAATAAAGGTTCTCATTATCTTTTTCACTGGTTGACTTTCTGGGTTGTTTTTGTACAGTAATTAACCCTTCACTTCAGTTGGTAATTAGAACACAGTGTTCCACTAGACCTTCGTAAAGGAGCCGCTGACGAAGTTACTTGATCAAAACCAGCCTCACAACAATATTTTATGACGAAAGAGAAGCTTGAAATTTGCTCTTGCGTTTTAAAAATAATGAGAAAATGAGAAAGTGGATGCAGAGCGATGGTGGTATAGTGGTGAGCATAGCTGCCTTCCAAGCAGTTGACCCGGGTTCGATTCCCGGCCATCGCAGGTTAATTTTCAGTACCAGCGTCAATGAATTACGTGAAGCTACATCATCATGGTTGATGTGACACGTTAGTTCTATCGGTTTGTAATTCTTTGTGATTACTTTACTGCTATCCTTGTGAAGTGGGGCTATAATTTGTTTTTAGTGACTGTGGGATGACCTCTGTGTCTATGCTCCCTCTCCGTAGAGTTTTTAATTCAGAGTCATTATGGGACTTAAGTATCTCAATAGTTTCTTTGCTATCATCTGTTTACCAGTCCACTGGTGCAGCTGGTAGTGCTACTCTTGTCATACAGAGTGATGGCTCTTATAAAGAAACTGGAGGACGCATCAATAACTGGGCCTCTACCCTTCAAACAGAACTGTTTGTCATACACCTTGCACTCAAATACATCCATGTATCTAAGGTTGACACTTTAATTGTAACTGATTCTCTGTCATCCTTCCATATAACCTCTAGTATAACTACCAGTGCAATATTGAATGAAATAAACATACTTTTTCACTTTTTTTGTAATCATTATTACTTACTAAAATTTTATTAAACACCATATTTACTACCAGTCAATTTTACTTTTGTACATTAAACATTATTTTATACTTCCCATAACATTTTGTTGCCAAATTTTCAAGTTTGTATATTCAAACTCCAACCTTTATATTATCCTTTGTACCTGTGTACCTGTCTACCATCTTACTATCATATTATAACCAAGACATTACCATTGTTATTTTTTACTATTATTCTTTTGGTACTTTAATTTGTGAATTTTATTTTGTCAATTTAAATCTAGTTATACTCCTGATCTTGTCAACAACCTATACCAGACTCTAGTGCAATTGCAAGTACCATTTCAATTTGTATTTTTATATTATAAGTTTATATTATAATTCCTACTCTAAGATTGTTTTCATATCTTAGTGACTATATTGTGTGTGCAATTAGTGTATATTTCAATTATATTATTGTTCAAGGCCTTAAACTATCTTTTGCTAACTAGTACCAACTACCTCATATATCTTTTTTTTTTTCTACTTTTTTTATTCTTTTGCTACCTTAACTTGTATATTTTATCTTGTCAATTTAAATCTAGTTATACTCTAATTCTTGTAAACAACTTATATAACACCTTAGTGCAATTACAACTGAAAGTCTTGTGCCTTTTTATATCATTAGATTAAACTCAGTTGTACTATAGTCAATACCAATTCATTATATTAGACCATATTGCAATTACTAGTGAGAGACTGGTGCTATTTTTTAATTTGTATTTTATATTATTGGATTAAATCTAGTTGTACTATAGCTCATTCTAGCTCCAAACATAGACTCCACAAAAGTCATTATATTAGACCTTAGTGCAATTACAAGTGAGAGTCTTGTACTATTTTAAATTTGTATTTTTATATTACTAGTTTATAACCTAGTTTGTACTTTAGTTCATTCCAGCACAACACATAGACAACATCAACTTCATTATGTGTAGTAGTGACTATACTCTATATGACCAAAATACTCTAGCTATATACTTATCCAAGCTTCCCACCACTACAGATATCAGTACTAGAACTCAACACATAACTCAGGATATAAATAACCATAATTTAAACCTAGAAGATGATTGATCACGTTGACCCTGATCTAAACCTCCATAATCTGACACCCAATCAAAACTATTGGAAAGTAACTGCCTTTTAAAACACGCATCACAAGCCAGCACAAATCCTAAACAATGCAAAAAGGGCCTATCAGTATTTAAACTACAACATCAGGTCCTTAAGCAAACACTATGATGACCTCCTGGCACTCCTTGAATCACTAAAGACCCTTCTCCTGCATTATTCTTACTGAGACCTGCTTAAGCAGGACACAATAGATATCTACCCTTTCTACCAGGATACACAGCAATTCACAACGCAGACCAAACCAATTGGGGGTGGTATTGCAATCTATTACTCAAACCCAAATTATCTTGTATTAGCACCACTTGCTGTAGTGATGAATATGGGAATACCATTTTTGCTAATTTTACTGTAAAAAACCTTAAGACGCCTATAACATCGGTGCCATTTACCGGATCCCCTCACACAAACATCCCAAATTTCAGTGAGAAATTAAAGTCACTATAACAAACAACAAATGAAAGCACCACCTTCTCCTAGCTGGAGACTTCAACATCAACCTTGGCTTACTAGATGATCAGCCTGTAACTGATTTCATCAACAATAACTAAACCCAACCAGGCTCACTGAGACAAGTGCAACCATAATAGACCACTATGGACCAATATACTAGCCCCCCTTAAATCAGGGATAATCACGATAGCACTACAGACCACTACCCTACCTTCCTCCTGACAAACATTAATAAAGCACCACTTGAATACAACAAAGTCTCATTTAGACTTCATGACGAGGCCTCAAAAAGGGAAAGTTCACAACTGACCTAGAGATTGTTGACTGGCCTACAGAATTTTCCAAGGCCAATGGTATTGATGACTGGAAAAGACATTTTTCTTAACAAATTACTTAGACTATACAACAAACATTGTCCTATAAAAACGAAACAGATCCAAACAAACGGTTTGGGTTGCCCATGGCTAACAAGCACCATTCTGAAATCCATTGACAAGAAACACCAATATAAAAAAGCAATATAGACAGGGTTTAATACACAAAGATATTCTTAAAAAACTATTCATCAGTTCTCACCAAAGTAATAAAGAAAGCCAAACAACTAACTACCCCCAGTAGATTCACTAGACACTAGAGAGATATAAAAAGACCTGGAAAACCAAACTCTCTCAGTTTCAAAGGGACCCACAAACTGAAAAAAACCAAGAATTTTGTCCAAACTAAAACCTAAAAAAACACCCTACATCCCACTGACACAGCTAACAAGATAAACGACTTCTTCTCAACCATAGGATCTAATCTCGCCAATAAAATCCCACATACTAATGCCCATGCCGGGGACTACCTAGTGGGACTTTCCCAAATTCCTTCTATCTTGCACCAACTGAGCCCAGGGAAAGTCATCGAGATTATAAAGTCACTTAAAAACAACTGGGAGAATCTGTCTAATGTCCCACCATTACTGTAAAAAGAGGGGCCCATATCCTTTCGCATGCTATTTCATTACTTTTTAACAAGTCACTAAAAAACTAGCACCTTCCCGAAACTACTCAAGATGGCAAGGTTACACCAATACAAAAAAAGTGGTGACCCTACAGACTTAAACAACTATAGGCCATATCAAACTTTCCATTGCTATCCCAAAATCTTTGAGAAACTCGTGCACAGGAGACTATTTCATTTATAACAGCACAAAAACCCAAATCAACCCCTGCCAATTTTGGGTTTAGGAAAAATAAAAGCACTAATGATGCAATCATAAAAATGCTATATCTGCTTTACACAGCATTGGAAAATAAGGAATATCCACTAGGGTTTTTTATTGACCTAAGAAAAGCTTTGACACATTTGATCACGACATCCTACTCCACAAACTTGACCATTACGGTATAAGAGGCCATGCGCTTGCTTATTTCCAATCTTATCTTACTAATAGGTATCATATGTTACCCTTAAAGACACAGCATCAACAACACGGCCACTTGATACTGGAGTTCCGCAGGAAGTGTCCTTGGTCCCCTGCTCTTCCTTTATATACATCAATGATCTTCCAAACGTATCCCAGCACCTGAAACCCATTCTCTTTGCTGACGACACGACTTATGTCCCTCTCTCACCCTAATCTTGCCCCCCTCAACACCATTGTTAACGAGGAGCTGATCAAAAATATCGACTTGGGATGACAGCCAATAAACTTATGCTTAACACTGACAAAACCTACTATATTATGTTTGGTAGCAGAGGCAGGAGATGCACAATTTAACATTTAAAATCGACAACACTCTAATTTCCAGACATAATGAGGGCAAATTCCTAGGCCTATACCTTGACAACAACCTGAATTTCAGCACCATATCCAAAACATAACCAAAAAAGTATCCAAAACAGTTGGGATCCTCTCCAAGATACGATACTACGTGCCGCAAAATGCCCTTCTCACACTATACCACTCACTTATTATCCATACCTCACCTATGCTAAATTTTTGCTTGGGATCAACTGCAGCAACACACCTAAAGCCAATAATAACCCAGCAAAAAGCGCAGTAAGAATAATCACTAAATCCCATCCCTGGGAACCACCCCCCCACTCTTCATAGATCAAACTTACTCCCTGTTCAGTACATCCACACTTACTACTGTGCAATCTACATCTACAGGACCTTAAACCCCAAATATCAACCTTGACCTAAAACGCTTTCTTTATAGTTGTGACAGAACCCACAGGGATAACACCAGACACAAACATCTCTATGACATTCCCGTGTCCGACTAAACCTTTACAAAAATTCAATGTATGTCAAAGGCCCTAAAATCTAGAAACACCCTACCTGAGAACTCTAGAACTGCAGACACATTCATCACCTTCAAAACTACCATTAGAAAACATCTTATCTCCCTGATAAACCCCATCAGCTAACTACACGAATACCACCTGTGGTTCACACTTACACTCACTCACCCATTGACCATAAACAGAAATATTAATCTCAATCTTAAAATAATGAATCCTATGATACTCCAATACTGAAACTATGTACTGTGCCAAAACAAAAGCATTCACATTGCTAAACTCACAAACTAGTATTTAGTCACTTAGCCATAATACCAACTTACCTCATAATTTGTAATATTTTAAAATAAAGAATTAAACTAAGTCTGCCCGAAATGCCTAGCCATGCTAGGCGTTCTAGTGGTACACTCTGTAATCATTATTTAACTACATGTAAACCACACAACAACCAAATTCTGTAAATTCAACATTGTTATCTTTATAGAGAATAAACTTTGAATCCATAAATGCTCTCAACTCATTAAGTATAAATTGTGGCATGCTCGTGTCAGAAGCCAGACACAGGTATGGTAGGTTTGTGGACAGTGGAATCAGTGTGCACATGCTGTGGATTCCATCTCACATTGGTCTTCAGATGCATGATAGAACTGATAAATTGGCTAAGCTGTATACTTTCAAAGAGGGAGTAGATTACAATCTTGGGTTGTCAGTTTGCAGTTTGAGAGCAGTTATACGAAAAGAACTTCAATTGAACTTTATTGACTTAAGAACTCAGGGAGATTGACACAAGTCAGTCCATCTATCATCATTCCATTATGCAGGAGGAGCCACATGCTTATGGTGCATCCAACAAAATAAGCAGACTCTTGGATGTCACTACTGCCCGGCTCCGGCTGGATTACAAGTATCTTTGGCAGGTTAAATCACCACCACCAGAAGTAGACCAAACGAAATGCAAACTTCGCCAGATGGACTATTGTCACACCTTGCTTCATTATGTTTCTGGAGTACGATAAAATTAATGAATTTAGAGACAACTCACTCAGAAATGTTCAATAAATGGCAAAGTATTTTATCCACAGTGTATATTACAGACCATTCTGGAGAAATCCCTGACTTTGCTAGCTGTAAATAAAGCATTACAACGTGTGTGTGTGTGTGTGTGTGTGTGTGTGTGTTGTGTGCGTACTCACCTATTGTGGTTGCAGGGGTCGACTCTTAGCTCCTGGCCCCGCCTCTTCACTGTTGCTACTGGGTCCTCTCTCTCTCCCTGCTCCATGAGCTTTATCAAACCTCGTCTTAAAGCTATGTATGGTTCCCGCTTCCACTATGTCACTTTCTAGGCTATTCCACTGCCTGACAACTCTATGACTGAAGAAATACTTTCTAACATCCCTTTGACTCATCTGACTCTTCAACTTTCAGTTGTGACCTCTTGTTTCTGTGTCCCCTCCCTGGAACATCCTGTCTTTGTCCACCTTGTCTATTCTGCGCAGTATTTTGTATGTCGTTATCATATCTCCCATGACCCTCCTGTCCTCCAGTGTCGTCAGGCCGATTTCCCTTAACCTTTCTTCATAGGACATTTCCCTTAGCTCTGGAACTAACCTTTTCGCAAACCTTTGCACTTTCTCTAATTTTTTTGACGTGCTTGATCAAGTGCGGGTTCTAAACAGGTGCTGCATACTCCAGTATGGGCCTGACGTACACGTGTGTACAGTGTCTTGAATGATTCCTTACTAAGGTATTGGAACACTGTTCTCAGGTTTGCCAGGCCCCATATGCTGCAGCAGTTATCTGGTTGATATTTGCTTCCGGAGACATGCTCGGTGTTATACTCACCCCAAGATGTTTCTCCTTGAGTGAGGTTTGCAGTCTGGCCACCTAGCCTATACTGCGTCTGCGATCTTCTGTGCCCTTCCCCGAACTTCATGACTTTGCATTTGGCGGGGTTAAATTCGAGAAGCCAGTTGCTGGACCAGGTGTCCAGTCCTGTCCAGGTCTCTTTGAAGTCCTGCCTGATCCTCATCTGATTTAATTCTCCTCATTAACTTCACGTCATCTGCGAACAGGGACAAATTCTGAGTCTAACCCTTCCATTATGTCATTCACATATACCAAAAATAGCACTGGTCCTCGGACCGACCCCTGTGGGACCCCGCTCGTCACAGGTGCCCACTGTGATACCTCATCACGTACCATGACTCGTTGTTGCTTCCCTGTCAGTTATTCTCTGATCCATTGCAGTGCCCTTCCTGTTACATGCCCTGATCCTCTATCTTGTGAGGAACTTGCAGTCCAAGAAGATGCAATCAACCCACCCCTCTCTCTCGTGTCTTACATCTGTTACTTTATCATAAAACTCCAGAAGGCTGTGACACAGGATTTGCCTTCCATGAATCCGTGCTGGTTGGTGTTTATACTCTTGTTCCGTTCCAGGTGCTCCACCACTCTCCTCCTGATAATCTTCTCCTTAACTTTGCATACTATACACGTCAATGACACAGGTCTATAGTTTAGTGCCTCTTTTCTGTCTCCTTTTTTAAAATGGGAGCTACATTTGCCGTCTTCTATACCTCAGGTAGTTGCCCAGTTTGCAGGGATGTGTTGAAGATTGTGGCAAGTGGCACACACAGCATATCTGCTCCTTCTCTAAGGACCCATGAGGAGATGTTTTCCGGTCCCATTGCCTTTGAGGTATCAATGTCCCTTAGCAGCAACTTCACCTCCTCCTCATTTGTATGTATGTCATCCAACACTTGTTGGTATATTCCTTGCTGGTGCCCCTGCTCTGTTCTGTGTCCCCAGGGGCTTTCCTGTCTCCACTGTAAATACTTCCTTAAATCTCATTTTGAGCTCCTCACATACCTCTTGATTGTTTCTTGTGAGATCCCCACCTTCTTTCCTCAGCCTGATCGCCTGATCTTTGACTGTTTCTTCCTCCTAATGTGGCTATACCAGCAGTTTCGGGTCAGACTTGACTTTCGGTGCTATGTCGTTTTCGTACTGTCGCTGGGCCTCCCTCCTTATCTGTGCATATTCGTTTCTGGCTCTTCTACTAATCTTCTTATTTTCCTGGGTAGTTTGCCTCCTGTACCTTTTCCATTCTCTAGTGCACTTCGTTTTTGCCTCCCTACACCTTCGGGTAAACCAAGGACTCACTTTGGTCTTCCTATTATTTCTATTGCCCTTGGGAACATTCCTTTCCTCTGCCTCCTTATACTTTGTTGTTACATATTCCATCATGCGTGCATGTGTGTGTGTGTGTGTGTGTGTGTGTGTGTGTACTCACCTATTTGTACTCACCTATTTTGTGGTTGCAGGGGTCGAGTCACAGCTCCTGGCCCCGCCTCTTCGCTGATTGCTACTAGGTCCTCTCTTCTCCCTGCCCCATGAGCTCTATCATACCTCGCCTTAAAACTATGTATGGTTCCTCCTGCCTCCACCACATCACTTTCTAGGCTATTCCATGGCCTGACTACTCTATGACTGAAGAAATACTTCCTAACATCCTTTGATTCATCTGAGTCTTCAACTTCCAATTGACCTCTTGTGTCTGTGTCCCATCTCTGGAATATCCCGTCTTTGTCCACCTCGTCTATTCCGCGCAGTATTTTATATGTCGTTATCATGTCTCCCTGACCCTCCTGTCCTCCAGTGTCGTCAGGCCGATTTCCCTCAACCTTTCTTCATAGGACAATCCCCGTAGCTCTGGCACTAGTCTTGTTGCAAACCTTTGCACTTTCTCTAATTTCTTGACGTGCTTGACTAGGTGTGGATTCCAAACTGGTGCTGCATACTCCAGTATGGCCTGACGTAGATGGTATACAGATCTTAAACGAATCCTTACTGAGGTATCGGAACGCTATCCGTAGGTTTGCCAGGCGCCCATATGCTGCAGCAGTTATCTGATTGATGTGCGCCTCAGGAGATATGCTCGGTGTTATACTCACCCCCCGATCTTTTTCCTTGAGTGAGGTTTGCAGTCTTTGGCCATCTAAACTACATTGTGTCTGCGGTCTTCTTTGCCCTTCCCCAATCTTCATGACTTTGCATTTGGCAGGGTTAAATTCAAGGAGCCAGTTGCTGGACCAGGGTTGTAGCCTGTCCAAGTCTCTTTGTAGTCCTGCCTGATCCTCGTCCGATTTGATTCTTCTCATTAACTTCACATCATCTGCAAACAAGGACACTTCTGAGTCTATCCCTTCCGTTATGTCGTTCACGTATACCAAGAACAGCACAGGTCCTAGGACTGACCCCTGTGGAACCCCACTTGTCACAGGCGCCCACTCTGACACCTCGTCGCGTACCATGACTCGTTGTTGCCTCCCTGTCAGGTATTCTCTGATCCATTGCAGTGCCTTTCCTGTTATGTGTGCCTGGTCCTCTAGCTTTTGCAGTAACCTCTTGTGAGGAACTGTGTCGAAGGCCTTCTTGCAGTCCAAAATACGCAGTCGATCCACCCCTCTCTCTCTTGTCTTACTTCTGTCACCTTGTCATAAATCTCTAGTAGGTTTGTGACACAGGATTTTCCTTCCCTGAAACCGGGGCTGGTTGGAATTATACATTTGTTCTTTCCAGGACCCCACCACTCTCCTCCTGATGAACTTCTCCATGACCTTGCATTACTATACGTTAGTGATACAGGTCTGTGGTTTAGTGCCTCATGTCTGTCTCCCTTTTTAAAAATTGGGACTACATTTGCCATTTTCCATACCTCAGGGAGTTGCCCAGTTTCAAATGATTTTGTTGAAGATCTTTGTTAATGGCTCACAAAATACTCTGCTCCTTTTTTAAGGACCCATGGAGAGATTTGTTTGGTCCCACCGCCTTTGAGGTGTCAAGTTCGAATAGCAGCTTCTTCACCTCCTCCTTGGTTATATGTACCTCATCTAGCACTTGCTGGTGTGCCCCCTGTTCTGATTTCTTGAGTCCTACGGGTTTCCACGTAAATACCTCTTTAAATCTTGTGTTGAGCTCCTGACAATAACTTCTGGGGCGTTTTTTGTGAATTCCCCATCACCTTCCTCAGTCTGATTACCTGTCCTTGACTGTTTTTTTCCTCCTGATGTGGCTGTACAACAGCTTCGGGTCAGTCTTTACTTTTGATGCTATGTCTTTTTCATATTGTCTCTGAGCCTCCCTTCTTATCTGTGCATATTCGTTTCTGGCTCTTCGGCTGATTTCTTTATTTTTCCTGAGTTCTCTGTCTTCTGTACCTTTTCCATTCTCTAGTACAACCTAGTTTTTGCCTCCCTAAAACCTTTGGGGGGAACCAAGGACTCGTTCTGTTCTTCCATTATTTCTGTTTCCCTTGGGAACAAACCTCTCCTCTGCCTCCTTGCATTTTGTTGCTACATAGTCCATCATTTTTTTGTACTGTTTTCCTGTCAGTTCCCTCTCCCCCTGAATGTCTTGAAGGAAGTTCCTCATGCCTGAGTAGTTCCCCCTTTTGTAGTTTGGTTTTTCCCACCCTATCCTGCTACTCTCTCCCCCTTGGAGCTCAACTATGTATCGAAGCACAGAACCCCATGATCACCTAGCTCCAAGGGGGCCCTTTTATACATGATACCCTCGATGTCCGAACTACTCATGGTGAATACAAGGTCCAACTTTCTGGTTCACCTCTCCTCTCTCCTGGTAGTGTCTCTAACATGTTGATGCATGAGGTTCTCCAGTACCACATCCATCATCTTGGCTCTCCATGTTTCGGGACCCCCATGGGGCTCCAGGTTTTCCAGTCAATCTCCTTGTGATTGAAATCACCCATAACTAGTAACTTGCTCCCCCCATGTGTGCTCTCCTGGTGTGTGTGTGTGAGTACTCACCTAGTTGTACTCACCTAGTTGAGGTTTTCAGGGTCGAGTCCAAGCTCCTGGTGCTGCATCTTCACTGGTCACTACTATCCACTCTCCTGAACTGTGAGCTTTATCATACCTCGCTTAAAGCTATGGATGGATCCTGCCCACAATTCGCTTCCCAAACTATTCCACTTCCTGACTACTCTGTGGCTGAATAAGTACTTTCTAACATCCCTGTGTGTGTGTTGGTGTGTGTGTGTGTGCTGGCGGGGTGTGTGCTTTTGTGTATGTATGTTGTACGTTCATGTGCATGCATCTGTGCGTGCGCCCTTGTGTGTGTATGTGTGTGTGCGCACGCTCTGTGTGTGCGCGCTAGTGTGGGTGTATGACCCACTTAATATTTGTATTATAACTCATTTCAATTGTGACCGAGTGTGACTGGCAGTGGCTCATTACTTTGTAATTAACCATGTATAAAAGTGAGGATGATTCATTACCTTTGTAACTTGGCCCTGATTGTGACCAGATCAGCCTGGTTGATCAGGCCGATCCACCCGGAGGCCTGGTCACAGACCGGGCCGCGGGGGCGTTGACCCCCGGACTCTCTCCATGAAACTCCAGGTAAACTCCAAAAACTACCTGGAGTTCATTACCTTTGTAACCAGTTCAGCTATCCTAACTTTAGGGTCCAGTCCTGGACCCATTATGTACCTCTGTAATCTTTTGATACCACCCACAGGATGGGTATGGGTGCATAATAAACATATTAAACTATCATCTGTAAGTCGCATCTCGTTTAAGCAGGGGCCCAATACTGGATGTGGTTTTTGCCCTAGATTTGGCATAGAAAAAGATTATATATATATAATATATATATATAATATATATATATATATATATATATATAATATATAATATATATATATATATATATATATATATATAAGTAGTACTGAAGGCGGCTGAGGCGGTCTCCTTTTCCTGAGCTGTATGCGCTGTACGGTCTCCTTTCCTGAGTGGTCTCCTTCCGAGCCCGCGCGCACGCGCGCCTGCCCGACCGGAGCCCGCCCGCGCCGACCTGCGCCCGCCCACGCCTGACCCGTGCCTGCCCTCACGCCTGCCTGCGCCTTCCGCAGTGCCTTCTGCAGCGTCGTCCGGATCGCCCCCGCTCCCCGAATTTTTTCCGATTTTTTTCAATTTTTTTTTGAATTTCATGTGCTCCCTATCTCCTCGGATCAAGTTTTTGGGTTTCCCCCTCCCACTTCCACCCCCATCCCAAATTTTTTCGAATTTTTTTTTAATTTCATTTTCTTATGATCTCCATCTCCTTGGATCAAGTTTTTTGGATTCCCCCCTCTGGGGGTAAGCATTCAAAATGGACTCCCACTTACATACCAAATTCCCTGCTCCAATTCCTCGGATCAATACCCTCCCCCACACCTCCCACCATCCACTTCTACCCGAAATATTCCTGCTCCATCTCCTAGGGTCAAATTTTTCTCGATATCAATAATACAAAGGCTCCATCTCCTCGGATCAAGTTTTTTGGATTCCGGCTATGGGGTTTCGAATTTTCTTGTATTCTTCTCGGATCAACACCCTCCCCCCCACACCACCACTTCTCCCCCCAAATTTTCCCCTGCTCTACTTCCTGGATAAAATTTTTCTCGATGTCAATAAAACAAAGACTCCATCTCCTAGGATTCAAATTTTTTTGGATTCCCCTCTCTGGGGGTAAGCATTCAAAATAGACTCCCACTTTGCATCCCAAATTCCTGCTCAATTCCTCAGATCAAGTTTTTTCTCAGTTATCCATAATACAAAGATTTCCCCCACATTCCATTTCTACCCTCTATGTCCAAGTATTTCTCCTTGGATCAAGTTTTTCTCGATATCAAATAATACAAAGACTATTCTTGGATCAAAGTCTTTTGGATTCCCCCCTCTGGGGGTAAGCATTCAAATGGATCTCCCCCTATGATGCATGGTACTTTATCTTACATTACAGGTCTAACACAAGTGTGAACGTCATCACACCTGTGTTTTACTCGGCGGTCCAGTGACGTCACGTGATGACCTCCCACACACTGGATGAATCTTGTCGACAAATGGACATCCCCCTATGTCAGTGACGTCACGTGATGACCACACAGGGCTGAATCTTGTCGACAAATGGGACTTCCCCTTGTCAGTGACATCAAGCGATGGACCTCACCCACAGGCTGCAATTTGTCGACCAAATTGACTCCCCCTTATGTCGTGACGTCACGTGTGACCCCCACACACAGGCTGATTCTTGTCGACAAATGGACTCCCCCTGTGTCAGTGACATCACGCGATGACCTCACACAAACAGGACTGAATCTTGTCGACCAAATCATTAACTTAAAATGCGGATAACACTACTTACACAATATTTTCCATTTATTTATTTATTATACAAAAAATACACAATATTTCCATATACATTTCTGGTATACAACAAAAAAATACAAATTCATTGAAAAAGATACAAATCATTGACTAAAATCAACATGAGTTATTTTTTTTCTCTTGAAGAAATTCTGTGCATTTTGTTTGCGATCATCTTCGTCGTCACCATCTCAGTTATTACAATTTCATATACAAACATAGGGAAAACATTACACATTTCACTCTTAACCCCAGGATAAACCCAAATTAATTCCACATTTTTTTCGTTAATTCCCACAACTTCCACCAATTTCTTTACAAATACAACAAAGATTCACTCTCCTCAAGTCTAGATATTTTTCTCGTTTTAACTATTTCTTCAGAAAAAAGTCTGGCAAATCTTATCTGACGATTAGATATCATTCTCAGGGTCACTTCCCCACGAAGTCAACCTTCTCTCATTACCCCTTCTCCCCACCTCCCAACCCTCACCTCCCACCAACATCTCACAACAACACCACATTTTCACCTCATAACCACAAGTTTTTCTCATTTTAAATAATTTCATCAGAAAAAAGTAACCACAAAACACTTACAACCTTATAATCACTTTTTCGACAAATTCACTAGATCACAATTTAACATATTACGAAGTTAACACACTCACACACACACACCCCCCCCCCCCCCCCCCCCCCCCCCCCCCCCCCCCCCCTCCCCCCCCCCCCCCCCCCCCCCCCCCCCCCCCCCCCCCCCCCCCCCCCCCCCCCCCCCCCCCCCCCCCCCACACAACACACTCACTCACACACACACACACCACACACACACACACATCACACAACACCACACAACACAAATGTCAGTCCGAAACAATGTAGGTATGCTATATGCATGAGATTCTAACAGCCAACTGCAGTAGCTAGGACAGCTGGTCTGGAAAGACAGCTTACTGAGAATAAAGTTTCAGATATGACAGGATGAAGGCAAGAACATGTCAAGGAAGGAAATAAAATGCCTCAGAGGAAGGCAGTGGAGACTCAGTGGGAGGGGAAAGGGCGAGGTCAGTTTTTGTGTACGGGATCCAAGAAGCCAAGGGGGACAACTTTGAAGAATAAAACGAGGAGAAAAAAATGATTGAAGGCATCATGAAAACAATGGGGAGGGCGATATGACCCCGTGACAAATTTTCCAGAGAATTGGGTGGTTTGCGACGGAAAGGATACGGCCTGTTTAGAGGTAACTTTCAAGAGAATCGTTCGAACCAGGATTCTGCAAGAGAAAGCATGGACTGAGGGGGACAAAGACGGGCGTACCAGCACCCAAGAGTATTTACCTCGACGCGACTCGAACACAAAAGAAGAAAGGACTACACTGAAAGAGAGGGTACAGAGACGCAAGGGGAACGCGAGGCAATGATCGAAATTGAGCAGGAACCAGACCAGGAGGAAGGGCAAACACACCCCACGATCTCCACCAAAAGACTCCAACCGCGACATTCCACGCATCTGTGCATACCTATATACAACACACACTGTTCCTCTGCCATCCCCATATCACAAACCTCACCCAACACGCCTGTCCCTTAGGGGCATTCCGACCAACCCCATCAACACAAAAACCCCCACCTACACCACAGCCCCATATAGGCCCCCACCATAGGCTCTCGCTCCCCCAACCCCAATATTCTGCATGAACCACATGATAGAAAAAACAAACTGAAGATTGGTACACCAAAGCGGATGTATAACGAATAAACATGAGGGAGTGGAAGGAATGAATTCAGTGAAAAATACCCAGACTCATAGCAGTCATCAGAAACAAACTCGCTGAGGACATAACAGACCAAATTTCCCACACAGGGACATCAGATCCTCGAGCGAAAGATAGAAGGAGTTAGAGGGGAGGAGGGGTTGCACTGCTCATAAAAACCCAATGGGGATTTGAGGGGAAATGGAAGGCATGGGACTGATTGGAGAAAGAAGACTACAATGTAAGTGTAGTTTTGCGCGCTAACAATTAAGTCTGGAGAACATATAAGAGTCATTGGAGTGATGTATAACCCACCACATAACTGCAGGAGGCCCAAGAGAGGAGTACGAGAAAAAAACAGGGTGATGGTGGACACACTGGCTGTGTGGCAAAAAAGAGCTCACTCGAGCAGAGCAAAGTTACTGTACTGGGCGATTTCAACCACAGGGAGATCGACTGGGAAACTGGAGCCACATGGGGGTCCCGAAACATGGAGAGCCAAGATGATGGATGTGGTACTTGAAAACCTCATGCATCAACATGTCAGGGACACAACCAGAGATGAGAGGGGAGGATGAGCCTGCAAGACTGGATCTTGTGTTCACCCTGAGCAGTTCAGACATTGAGGACATCAATTACGAGAGGACCCTTGGAGCTAGCGATCACGTGGTTCTGAGTTTAGACTAATTTAGTAGTGTTACAAGTGGAGATGGTAACAGGAACTGAAGGGGGACAGGACCAAAAACTTTAAAATGGGGGACTTACACAGGGATGAGAAACTTCAGCAGGAGGTTCAGTGAGAACACGAGAAATGGTAGGAAAATCAGTAACGAGATGATGAAATATGTGGCAACAAAGTGCAATGCGAGGCAGAGGAAAGTTTTGTTCCCAAGGAAACCTCCCACCCCCCCCCCCCCATCCCCCCCCACCCAGCCCCCCCCCCCCCCCCCCTCCCCCCCCTCACCCCCCAACCCCCCTAGACCCTCCCCTGCCTCAGAGCCCCACCCCCCCCCACCCCCCCCCCCCCCCCCCCCCCCCCCCCCCCACCCCCCCCCACCCAGCCCAGACCAGCCCCCCCCCGCCCCCCCCCTCCCCCCCCCCCACCCCCCCACCCCCCCCCCCCCCACCCCCCCACCCCCGACCCCCCCCCAGAAACCCCCCCCCCAGAAAGAATAGACCCCCCCCCGACCCCCCAGCCCCCCCCCCCTCCCAGACCACCCCCCCCCCCCCACCCAGAGCCAGCCCCCCCCCCCAGAACCCAGACCCCCCAGCCCCCCCCCCCCCCCCCCCCCCCCCCCAGATACCCGCCCCCCCCCCAGCCCCAGAAATTAATAGGAAGACCCGAAGATGGAAAAAGAAATAAGGACCAAAACCACAACAACCCCAAAAACCGAGTCCTTGGTTTACCCCGACGAAGGGTTTGTAGTAGGGAGACAAAAAAAACTAAAGTGCAACAAGATGTTAAAGGGTACAGGGAGGCATTAGGACCCAGTTGAACAAAACAAGGAGATTAGTAGAAGAGCCAGAAAGAGAAGGAGAAACGAGTATGCACAGATAAGGAGGGAGGCCAGCGGACAGTATGAACAAACGACCATTCGGCATCGTAGTCAAATCTGACCCGACAACTGCTGTGTTAGCCACATTAGGAGGCAAGACAAACAGTCAAGGACCAGGTGATACGGCTGAGGATAAGAAGCGTGGGAACTCACAAGAAACGATCAAGAGGGTGATTATGTGAGGAGCCTCAACACGAGATTTAAGGAAGTATTTTACAGTAGAGACCAGGAAAGGACTCTGGGGGGACAGACCAGGATGGGGACACCAGCCTAGGAATACACCAACAAGTGAGGACGACCATACATACAGATGAGGAGGAGGTGAAGAAACTGCTAAGGGACATCGCATACCTCAAAGGCAATGGACCGGACAACATCTCCCTGGGTCCTTAGACAGGGAGCAGATATGTTGTGCATGCCACTTACCACAATCTTAAACTGTCCCTGGACAACTGGGCAACTACCGAGGTATGGGAAGACGGCAATGTTGTTCCCATTTTTAAAAAAAGGAGACAGAAATGTGGCACTAAACTATAGACCTGTGTCATTGACGTTGTATAGTACTGCAGAAAATTATGGAGAAGATTTATCAGGAGGGAGTGGTGGAGCACTTGGAAGGAACAAGTGTATAAATGCCAAACTGGACGGCGATTCCGGAAGGCAAATCCTGTGTCACAAACCTTCTGGTGTTTTATGATAAAAATAACAGAAGACACGAGAGTAGACCGGGGTGGGTTGATCTGCATCTCTTGGGACTGCAAGAGGCCTTTGACCACAGTTCCTCACAAGAGATTAGTGCGAAGCATAGAGATTCCAGGCCACATATACAGGAAGGGGCACTGGCTTGGATCAGAGAATAACCTGACAGGGAGGCAACAACGAGTCATGGGATTACGTAATGATGTATCACAGTGGGGTACCTGTGAGAGCCGGGGGTCCCACAGGGTGTCAGTCTAGGACCAGTGCTATTTTTGGTTATGTGAACGACATGATGGAAGGAGTAGACCCTCGAAGTGTCCCTGTTTGCAGATGATGCTGAACGGTAATGAGGATAATTATATCTGATTGAGGACCAGGCAGGACTTCAAAGAGACATGGACTGACTGGACACCTGGTCCAGCAAATGGCTTCTCGAATTTAATCCTGCCAAAGCAAAGTCCTATGAGATTGGGGGAAGGGCTACAGAAGACCACAGAGTATAGGCTAGGTGGCAAAGACTGAACATCAGTCAAGAGAGAAGTTATTGGGCGTGAGTATAAACACCGTGCATGTCTCCGCGAAGCACACAACGATCAGATAACTGCTGCAGGCATATGGGCGCCTGGCAAACCTGAGAACAGCCTTCCGTACCTTAGTAAGGAATCATTCAAGACCACTGTACACCGTGTATGTCAGGCATACTGGGAGTACTTGCAGCACCTGTTTGGAACCCGCACTTGATAATGCACGTCAAGAAACTAGAGGAAAAGTGACAAAGGTTTGCGACAAGGTTAGTTCCAGAAGCTATGGGAACTGTCCTATGAAGTAAGCATTAACGGGAAACATTCGGCCGACGACACGCGGAGGAAAGGAGGGTCTGGGAGACATGACTAACGGACATATTTTTTACTGAGTGGAATAGACAAGGTGGACAAAGACTAGGGATGTTCCAGGGTAAGGCGGACACAGAAACAAGACGGCCACAATTGGTAAGTTCGAAAGTCACACAAATGAGTCAGAGAGATACAACTCACGCCTCCATACTAAGATATACATGAGCGCAAAAAAAACATGAACACAATCCTAAAACACACACGTAACTTTACAACAGAATCAACCTTCTTTTTCGGGTTCTCTAGTTCAACGGACAACGCCCACAACCCCACAACACACATCCTTCAACACCCACAACCCACATCACCCACAACCACATATCCATAACACAATCACAACTTTTAACCACTTTTTCTGCATCACTAGTTCAACAACAACACCACATAACCCACAACACCACAAACCCACATCACCCAAAACAACAACCCACTTATAACATCTTTTTTTGCGTATCTCTAGTTCGACAACAAATACCCACAACCTCATCACTTTCCAATCTTATTCACAATTTTTCCTCTTTCGATACAAATTTTTACCCTCATTCCTTTTTACTGAATCTTAAATGTATTACAACATTCCTCCCTACATTCTAAAATCTAATTAAAATCCTCTCATGCCCATCTCCTTGTATCCACATAAATTGATATTATATTCACAACAACTAATCATCTCACTACCCAACTACTCGCTGCTCCACAACCTCGCCCATGACGCAGAAGGTTGTGTAGCGGGGCTAGCTGCGGGATTTTCAAGGGTAGCTCCTGGTCAAAGAGGATGACCAGGTCATCTACTTAACAGAACTCAGTGTGAATGCTTTGAGATAAGATACAGAGCAGCGAACGACATCCCGGTGCTTCGTTTCAGCGTAAATAGTTGAAAGTGTTTGTGCAGTCTTGATGAGGGGTTTAAATCAGGACCAGTCGCGCCTCGCCCCCTCTATGCTGGGGGGGAGGGTGAGGGCGTGTAGTAAACAGTGACCCTCTCATAACGCTCACCCTGGGCGCTGCGTCTCCCCGCCTCGCCCACCATAACTCCCAGCGCCACCCCGTCTGTTGAGGGTACTTCTCCTAACACGATGTCACGATGCACTGCAGGTGTGCCGGGCTCACAGAACTTCCACTGCCAGGGACAGCATCGTGGAGTTCGACGCGAGGCAGATGCAGGTGTGCCACAGGGCGTGTGTACTCAGTTCCTCAAGCTTCACATCCATGCACACGAGGGCCTGGGATCTTCATTCTAACTTGGCGTCCACATGGACGCTGACACGTCCCTAGGGCAGCTCTCACCCCCGGGCTGACTACGGGTCACTGGGTTCTTGGACTCTTGGGGAGGGTCAGGATGGTGCTCGTGCAAGCAGCTGATCCTGGGCAACTTGCTGCTGTTTACCAATGGCTGTCTACCAAGGAGAGGACAGGAACCTAGCACATCTGTTGTTGGGGCAATGGATGACAATCTCCCTAACTTGTTAACTGGCATTTACTCTGTCAATTTGGTCTATGATTGTAATCATGTCATAAACGTGTTGTTTTTTTTTTCATTTATTAACTTCTGAAACGTGTATGATTGTGACAGCCTCTACCTGGAGCTCATTACCTTTGTAAATTCTCATTGACATGAGACATTCCAACAACTAAAACCTCTGCTAAACTTTGAACCCAACTCTGAACATCACCAAAACAACCACTGAACTCTTCAAAAAATTACTTGCACATCATCTGAACACCTTTAAAAACCCCCCATCAAACTCCTCCGAATACTCCAATACATAGATTACTACCTAATCACCACTGATCTACTACAAAACACCGTCAAATTCCACCAAACTAAGTTTAACATCACCAGGCTAACACCATTTAGAGAAATCCCTCATAAACACTATAACAAGACTCCTACCATGGGCGCAAAAAAAAAATTCCCTGCTCAATTCCTCGGATCAACTCCGTCCCCCACACCCTCCCTCCATCTCTTGGATCAGTTTTCTCCGATATTCATTAATAAAAAGACTCCATCTCCTCAGATCAAGTTTTTTGGATTCCCCCCTATGGGGGGTAAGCATTCAAAAATGGACTCCTCACTATGGGTTTCGAATTTTCTTATGATCTCTCGGATCAACACCCTCCCCCACACCTCCCACCACCCACTTCCACCCCAAATTTTCTGCTCCATCTCCTTGGATCAAGTTTTTTCGATATCAATTTATTACAACAGACTCCATCTCCTGATCAAGTTTTTGGATTCTCCCCTCTGGTGTGTAAGGATTCAATTGAACTCCCCCTATTGAGGCATGGACTTTCTCTTACTACAGGTCTAAATAAGGTGGAACGTCACCCCCCTGTGTTTACTCGGCGGTCAGTTAACATCACACCAAACCCACCTTGTTTCAACCGGTAGTACCCACAATAGGATACTAAGAACCACTATATCCAGACGATACAGATTTTATGACCCACCTCTAAGATCACAGAAAAAACATCTCATTTTTATAAAACATTCAACAAAAATTCACGATCACCAAAATCCATATCATGTTTACCATCATCTATCAACACTCTAAAAGGGTCTTCTGGCAGGGCTGCATCTGCTCTGTTGCCACCTCCTAGTTAAGACGATAATATATGGTTGAGTTAGCATAAGGAATTAACAAATGGCGTCTACACTGCAATGAAATGTTTGCAATCCTAATGCGCTGAAGCTAACCTATGACACTGAGCTGGGACTCTTTCATTCATTACTGATTCTTATGTCATCATTGAGGCTCTTGGCTCATTTATTGACCCAACAACATGCTCATTGGGGAAGCAGGTATAGTACTCAAAAATTGGGACAAAGGAATTAATGTACAATTGTATGGATCCCATCACACATTGGATTACTCCTCATGATAAAGTTGATTTGTTAGCCAAGAAGAGTAGCGAGAAGGAGAATGTAGAATATAACTTTGGTATAAAACTGTGTCTAGCATTAGGAATAATATTAGGAGAGAAGTAAATTATGAAAATGATTGTGTTAGGAATGCTGTTAGAAGCTGAGTAGATCTATACCCACTATGATAACAATGACGTAGATAAGTTAGTTTATGGAGCAACTTGCAAATGTGAACAACTGACTGATGTTGTAGTGGCCAGGCTTAGGCTTGGTACAAGTACTTCTGCAGTTTGGGTGACCACCACAGTGATGATCAAACTAAATGTAAAATTAGTGATCACATATGGTCACTCTCTTGAACACTTGTGCTTAATTGTCCACCTCATTGCAGGAAAACTGCGATCTGACAGTATAATATCCTATGGACATGTCAAGATATCTTATTAATGAAAATAAGATACCAGATTATACTAAGCAAATTTCCTAAATTTGCTTGTAACAGATAAGTGAACTATAGTTATGTAGATATAATCCATATGTATTCTGTTACCCTTTGGGGCCTAGTTTCCTAGGCCTTTTGTGTATCCACATGCTCTCGCGCTACCGTCCACAGGATGGATATGGGCGCCCACAATAAACTGCCACTTCGTGGCAAAATTAAAATCTAATTCCTTCACCAAGATCATCAAAATCTAGATCATTCATCTCAAAATACTATGATCATGAACAACACTTATTTTTAAACATTCGCACAAAAATAAGACATACACAAAATACCACGACACTTCCACCATCATCTATAACATAACATGAGACTGTACATATCACCATCACCAAAAAAAAAAATAATACCGACACCACTACTTATACATTTCATTCACAAATTTAAGGACATGTGTCAACACACCAAATCTAAGACATTCACCTCCAACTAGACATACACATCATAAAATTAAGAATTACACCAAAACTATTACTGGACATATTGACAATAAAATAAAGGACATAAGCACAAAAAATTTACCATGTCATGAGAACATTACCAAACAAAGTCTCACACCTCAAACTAATACACATTCATTTTACTCAAGTTCATGTTAACTATTCATCACAAAAAATATTAATACAATTTTTTTATATTTATTTTAAAACAATACAATACATTAAATAAACTTAGGATCACATTGTCATTTCATTCATAGAAAGTAGTAATACAATTATCAATTATACGCTTGAATGGTTATAAATTGTCGGCCGTCCCCTACTGCTTATGTACTAGCCTACGGTAAAACAAGAATATACAAATTCTACGTTACTTATTAAAAAGACATATTAACATAAATTATAAACAAAGAGAACGATTCATCAATTTACTGCCTTAGTATTGATTTTAATGTCATTAAAACCATTATACAGACATTATACATGAAACAAGTGCTATATACAAAATATCCAAATACGAACGATAGGTAATGAAACCGGTACTCAATTTACTGGACTACTGCAATGTTACAACCTCCTATTCAGTACATTACACGAAAGGGTTCCACTTATAGCATGAGATTATCTGAATTGCCAACAAGTAACATTATGCATCATACACATACACATTCTACCACATACACACACACACTTATGAGGATTAGTACACATAATACACACACAAGAAAGAGTGATACATCCACTTAAACTGTCCAAAGAAAACAGTTACAACTAATCATCGCATGCACAAAGTGATCAAATATGGGTAATGGGACTACGTGCAGAAAACACAAATTGTTACCCTCAATATCTGGTCATATTCCAAACATGTAACCCACGGAAGACCCAACAGATCGTTACCAGGGTATCAGCCTCATGGGCTATACAAGGAAAAGTATACAAATGAAAAACTATATATATAAGTTGCAAGAGGTGCTTTTACGTAACACCTGTCATGCAAGTACTTGACTTTTGCTGCACAAGAGACCTCCACACTCTTTAACCCACGTCAATTTAAGAACAAAAATTAGTATCCAAGCAATAGTATATATATTTGTTTGAAATAATAACATCATCTATAATACCTAACGGATCATACCTAGCATTTTACCAGTATACGCACCCATTACCAATCGTATGCCACCTTCACACACCCATATTCAAGAAGCTGCCTCGTGTACCCTCTAAGGCAGTGGTTCAAACCTTTTTCAGCTGTTACCAATTTAACATGCCACATAATGCCTGTTACCCCTTTCACAAAATGTTGTACGTATTACAGCCTCGATGACTCTGCTAATCCTAGGCAAATACCAATTGAAAACGTAGAACCACACATACATTATATACTAAATTAATAATAGCTTCCAAATTTCACTGTAAAAGTAGGGTAAATAACTATTTATACTGCACAGGGCAGTACAATACATACCAGCTTATGTCTACCTCGGCTGATTGCTTCACTTGCTAAAAATGTCAGTGTGAAATAGAGGCACGCCTCAGGAGTGAGTGCACGTACTGGACAGGTCGATCTGGGCTACTGTGTGACTTTTGTCCTGAAACATACTTTAGTCAATATACTTTTGGGTGCCCACACACTTAGCTATATATTTCTTCTTTTTAATTCACTTTATATTAGTTTTGATGTTTATTGTTATTTGGTTTAACTTTATTTACTTACTTATAATAGGTTTACTTTACAACTTTAAAATACTAAGACAAGTTAACAATAATCCTCATTCCGGGGTACCGCATTGTTTCTTGATTTTCAGGAATTCATAAATTTTTTCTGTCACACTCCTTACCCCCAAAAATGGTTAAATTACCCCAGAGGGGTAATTTACCCCAGTTTTGGGAGCACTGCTCTAAGGTATAAAACGCCCATAAATCCCTGACATGGAATCTGCAATATCACCTTTGAAAATAAAGATAAACCATCTGTTTCATTAATGTCTTTATTTTCTCTGCTTTGTACATAAAAAATATCGCTACCAGGTGCTCTGTTTCTCTCCTCTCACAGATAAAGGCCTATATAACCATGACGTATATACAATATCCCGTCACTAATTATCCGATTGCATTCTGCTACCGGTGTTCCGACCCTTCACCCCATATAAACTTAAAGCTCTTAAGACACTAATCCCACCCCCACCCAACCATTCTTAAAACCCAACAAACCACAACCTTAGTGTTCAATCTCTTACAGAAATAAACTGCATGAAAGACCGTTTCAGGAACCCCACACACACACCACTGCCCCCCCTCCTGCACGCGCCTATTCGCTAAAACTTCCCCAGACGGCAGTATATTATGTAAAAATTTAAACATTATCTCCCTGACCTTGGCCCGTAACCGTAACCTTTTAAACGACCCCATATGTCCTTCCATGCATACATTGGATATATTCCCTCCACCTTAGCCACTACCTCCCTGCCCTCTACCAGTGCCAGTTTGCCGATCTTGATCTTGCGTGGATCTCTTACATAAATTAACATCCTCAACATGTCCTCACATCTCTTTACATCCGTGCCGTTCAACCAACGTACCAAGTCCCGTCTTATCCAGGTCAAACCCGTGCCAGCCATTCTACCCTCTCTCAAGTAGCTATGCTTGACATACATGCCTAACATTCTATTATGCAGATTCATTAACCCCAGGCCACCCCGGCCAACCGGAAGAGACACCACATCCCTCGTTAACCAATCACAACCTGAACCCCAAATATATCTATATACACGCGTTAACATACGCTTCTCATCATATGGATGTAACGGATAAATACATGCCACATGCCACAACTTACTGAACAAAATCACATTCACCACAATTGCGCGCTGATGTATAGACAAGCCCTTCCATTCCCTCAAACCTGTCAAACGACCTAAAACCCTCTCTACAGCCTCACTTGAATTCACCTTCCTCGCATCCTGTATGTTGTCCCTATGCACAATCCCACACACCTTAATTTGATTTACTAAAGGCCAGCCTTCCCCCTGGCCTAATACCACACCCGCACAATCTCCCACCCCCATAAGCATTGATTTTTCCTTATTAACCGTCATTCTGGTTGCTTTCCCGAAACATTCCACCAATTCGCTCACTTTTCCTAAAACCTTGGCTCCACGAAATAAAACCGTAGTGTCATCCACGTAACCTATAATTCCTGATTGTACCCCCACCTGACCTTGCATGTCATCCTGTCGTACAATCCCCCGCACGGCTCTAAAAAACGGGTCCTGAATCAACGCAAAAAGAATTTGTGATACAGGACACCCCTGCCGCAATCCCCTATGCATCCTAACAACTTTTCCCAACCTACCATTTACCTGCACCCTAAACATAGCCTGCTCGTACAAAACCTGTGCCCAACTAACAATTTCCTTTCCGAAACCTTGCCACTGCATAAACTTCCATAATGCATCTCTCTCCACACAATCGTATGCAGCGTGCCAATCTAAAGCTAATATTCCACCCTTATTACCCCTCCCGCTTTCCTCAATGAACCTGCGAATAATTCCTTGTCCCACACACATAGATCGTCCTGGCACACCATATTGTCCCTCGTCCAGAACTCTCTCCAAAACCCGTTTTATCCTATTTCCTAACAATTTCGCAAATATTTTATAGTCGCCACACATTAATGAAATTGCCCTATAATTATGTATATAATTCCCAGATTTCTTTTTCGGGACCAGAACAACCACACCTGTTCTTTGTTGCTGTCCCATAATGCCACTATTTTTCATGGCATTAAATAATATCACCAAAAAGTCGCGAATACAATCCCAATTGTCCTTGTAAAAATCACAAGGGATTCCGTCAATCCCCGGCGACTTCCCTACACTCATACCCTCCACAGCCAACCTAATCTCTTCTTCACTTATAGGTCCATTCAAAGCCAACCTGTCCATGTACTCTAGATCACAACATACCCATTGACCCATTTCTCCCAGCGCCCCCTTAGAAATCCCAGCATTTTTATATTGCAATTCATACCATGCGTCTACAAAGGTATTCATAGCCTCCGTTGACCGAAGGACCTTCCCCCTACTAAAGTCTCCCAATGGCTCCTGAACCTCTAATCCCATTAATTCTGTCGCCGTACGACGTCTGCCCTGCTCTCGCAAGACAAAACGCCGAAGGACGTCACCCCATAAAACCTCATCAATTCCACTTGCTATCTGCGCCGCATCAAAAATACGATTGTGAATGTCTCCAATTAAGCGTTTTAAATTTTCAATTTCAACCACCGGATACACTCCCCCACCCTTTGTATAACATGCTTGCAGTTGATTTTCAAGATAGTTCAAGAGCCCATACTGCATTCTCTTGTCTTCTTTGCCTCGCTGCTGATAAAAATCCCTCACCTTCACCTTACCGACAGTATCCCACCATTCGACTATATCAACCCCCACCCGCCATTCAGCCCACCATCCCCTCCAAGCACTCACAAAAGCTTCCCTCACACCTCTTTTATGCATTAAACCCACATTCAACTTCCAGAAACCTCTGAAACGCCTCGGTAATCCTACCCAGTCAACATCCGCCATAACACCTCTGTGATCAGAAAAGCTCACATTTAGCACACGTACACTCCTGACGCTGATACCTCTAGAAACTATATGCGATCCAATCTTACACATACTCCCTTCTAACGAACAGTATGCATGACCCCCACCCACCTCATCCCCCCCCCACATCCGTAACATTAACACTCCACAAAAGATCCCCTAAATACCCTGAAAAAAAACCTCTCCCTCTCGGTTCG
This sequence comes from Cherax quadricarinatus, assembly GCF_026875155.1. Lineage (NCBI taxonomy): Eukaryota > Metazoa > Arthropoda > Malacostraca > Decapoda > Parastacidae > Cherax > Cherax quadricarinatus. The sequence goes on from NC_069439.1 coordinate 27,115,740, forward strand.
ACATCCTTGCGACGATCAATGCAATTCCAATCACCCCAATAATCGTGACGGATGGCAAGTAGAGATCTTAAAGGGCTACACCAACCACGACCCTAAAAATGTATTTTTTTACACGCATGTCACTTCTGCCGGTCCCGTACACCCCAGGAAGGCACCCCGTCCCCCACCCCACACCCCATTCACCGTAACTACCCTCCCTAATCTCCCACCTCATTTGTTTGCCAAAGAAAGGGCTAGACTCTTTAACTAACACTGCTACACCAACTTCGTCTAATAGAGCAGCCCATGTACAGATATATTCAGGAATCAGCAATTCACTTAAGATTTATAATTGTGTTCTTGTAAGAATACGACATCGGATAATAATTTTTTACAAAACCTCCAATTACTTAAGTTTTTCAACAGATCGTAACCATGTATATTTAAAGTAAGACACTTGAAACGTTCCATTGGAGATTTATACCCTTGGTTTTCCCTTGCGTTTTATTTCCACTTCTTCCCCCCCCCCCCTCCCTGTGTCGTTCTCTTTGACATGCTGAACACATGTAGATTTGCACCGTGTCTTACGGGTAACGTCACACCATGCTTGTTTCCCCGACCTTTCGCCCTGGTGTCAAAACACTTGAGAGTTCAGTATCACCGCCCGCCTCTCTTACGAGAACTGCGGCAGTATCCCATCTCATCCTCAGAACTGTTGTTTCTATGAACTTTCACGACCACAATCTGATGATCAGCAATATGCCGGTGGATGCCCGACCTTCTTGTAACAATATTCCTCTGTAAAACCACCATGATTCCCCTCAGATGTGGAAGATCCTAATATAATCGTTCAGAACTTCTTGAATAGATTGCTCCACGTCAAACTGAGTATGAACGAGGTCTTCTCTGTCGTCGCGATACCAGCCCACGTCCTCCACTGCCACAGGGAGGGTTAGACATATCGGCGATTCTTCAACCTCCACCCCTCTACCTCTCACACCACGGTTTAAGGTAATATTATGTTGTTGTGTAGCAGCAGCATATGATCGCTGCTCCGTTGAGAAACATCAAACCGCCTTACTTCCGTGGTTTTATCACGTCTTGTAAGGCATTGGCCGCCATATGGTCATACATCACACAAAGCTGCACGTAAAAAACGCCTTTGTCCTGTGGACCTAACATACACTTGCGTACGAAAGTCTCCATAAACCACATACGATGGAATAGGGTGCTTGAGGGACATTTTCAGGTGAGGAAAGAGACCCCTCAGCATACAACTAGAGGACCATCACGCCCACCGTCCAAAGTTGTTACCATATGAACCATGCCAAAGCGTGCAAAAACATTCCTAAATCACTCTCGTCGCCTCAAAAGGGAAAGTTTCGTACCTTGGTCCAGGTGTAAAAGGGGAGACGTCGTTAAGGCGAACTGTTTTCACAGGGAATAAACGGTCATTCTCTCATCCTGATATGTGGCAACCATATTTTCGTAAGTACTACTTTTGTCTAAAATTTGACAAAAAAAGCCTCGAATTGCCGTTCAAAGAGACACCATTAAAGTCTTATTATTGATGCCATATGTATCTCGGAGTATATCGCAGTAAGGAGTAGATGAGTATTCTGACTGTTGAACGAGCCTGTCACTAATTGAAGGCAGACGGTGTTGACTCGCCTACGTGCACCTTCCGCCATTGTGAGTGCACTGAGGAAAACTGCGCAGCAACCAAGTCAGGAGTCAGGAGCTACTGCGCAGCCTGTCCGCACGGCCCAATAGCGATGAGAACAATGATTATTAACACATTGGCCGATTCTCACCAAAGCTGGGTGACCCACCAAGGCAGAGTGACCCACCAAGGCTGGGTGACCCACCAAGGCAGGACCAAGACAGAGTGACCCACCAAGGCTGGGTGACCCACCAAGGCAGGGTGACCCACCAAGGCAGGGTGACCCACCAAGGCTGGGTGAACCACCAAGGGCACAGGGTTGGTTGACCCACCAAGGCTGGGGGACCCACAAGGTGGTGGACCCCACCAAGGCCGGGTGACCCCCACCAAGGCTGCTGACCCACAGGGCAGGGTGACCCCAAACGGCTGGGTGACCCACCAAGGCAGGGTGACCCCCAAGGGTGGGTGACCCCAAGGACAGGGTGACCCACCAAAGGCTGGGTGGACCCACAAAGGTGGGGACCCACCAAGCGGGTGACCACCAAGGCTGGGTGACCCACCAAGGCAGGGTGACCCACCAAGGCTGGGTGACCCACCAAGGCAGGGTGACCCACCAAGGCAGGGTGACCCACCAAGGCAGTGTGACCCACCAAAGCTGGGTGACACACCATGGCTGGGTGGACCCACCAAGGCAGGAATGACCCACCCAAGGCTGGGAGACCCACCAAGGCAGGGCGACCACAAGGCTGGTGACCCACCAAGGCTGGGTGACCACCAGGCAGGGGTGACCCACCAAGGCAGGGTTTTTTTTTTTCTTTAGTTGACCCACCAAGGCTGGGTGACCACCAAGGCTGAATGACCCAACAAGGCAGTGGTGACCACCAAAGGCTGGGGACCACAAGGCTGGGTGACCCACCAAGGCACGGTGGGCCCACCAAGGCAGGGTGACTCACAATGCTGGGATGACCCACAAGGCACGGTGAACCCACCAAGGCAGTGTGACCACCAAGGCAGTGGTGACTAACCAAGGCTGGGTGCCCACCAAGGCACGGTGGCCCACAAGGCAGGGTGACTCACCCAAGGCAGGGTTGACTCACCAAGGCTGGGTGACCCACACCAAGGACGGTGACCCACCAAGGCGGGTGACCCACCAAGGCACAGGGTGACCAACCAAAGGCGGGTGACTCACCAAGGATGGGTGACTCACCAAGGCAGGGTGACCCACCAAGGCTGGGTGACCACCAAGGTTGGGTGACCCACCAAGGCAGGGTGACCACCAAGGCGGGTGGGACCCCACCAAAAGGGCTGGGTGACCCTCCAAGGATGGGTGACTCACAAGGCTGGGTGACTCACCAAAGCTGGGTGACCAACCACGGCTGGGTGACCCACAAGGCACGGTGACCCTCCAAGGCACGGTGACCCACCATGGCTGGGTGACCCACCAAGCACGTTGACCCACAAAGGCAGGGTGACTCACAAGGCTGGGTGAACCCACCAAGGCACGGTTGGACCCTCCAAGGCAGGGTGACTCACCAAGGCTGGGTGACTCACCAAGGCAGGGTTACCCACCAAGGCAGGGTGACCCACCAAGGACGAGTGTGACCCTCAAGGCAGGTTGACCCACCAAGGCGGGGTGGACCCACCAAGGCGGGGTGACCCACAAGGCCAGCGCGACCCACCAGGGCGGGTGACAAGGCCAGGGAACCCAGTGACCCACCAAGGCAGGGGTTGAACCCACCAGGGCAGGGTGCTTCCCACCAAGGCAGGGTGACCCCCAAGGCGGGTGACCCACCAAGGCTGGGTGACCCACCAAGGATGGTTGACCCACAAGGCAGGGCTGACCCACCAAGGCATGGTGACCCACCAATGGCAGGGAGTGACCCACCAAGGGCAGGGTGACCACCAAGGGCAGGGTGAGACCCACCAAGGCAAACTGGGAGGGGGGGTTCAAGGGGGGGGAGGGGTGGAAAAAACCACCAAGGCCAGGGTGACCCACCAAGGCAGGGTGGCCCACCAAGGCACGGTGACCCACCAAGGCAGGGTGACCCACCAAGGCACGGTGGCCCACCAAGGCAGGGTGGCCACCAAGCTGGGTGTCCCACACAGGCACGGTGACCCACCAGGGCAGGAGTGACCCACAAGGCAGGGTGGCCCACCAAGGAAGGGTGACCCACCAAGGTGGTGACCCGAAAAAGAAAAATTTTCATCATTCACTCCATCACTGTGTTGCCAGAAGGATGCTTTACACTACAGTTATAAAACTGCAACATTAACACCCCTCCTTCAGAGTGTAGACACTGTACTTCCCTGGTTCAGAGTGTAGACACTGTACTTCCCTGGTTCAGAGTGTAGACACTGACCTTTTCTACTTCACTCCTTCAGAGTGTAGACACTGTACTTCCCTGGTTCAGAGTGTAGACACTGTACTTCCCTGGTTCAGAGTGTAGACACTGTACTTCCCTGGTTCAGAGTGTAGACACTGTACTTCCCTGGTTCAGAGTGTTTAGAACACTGTACTTCCTGGTTCAGAGCTGGTGACACTATATTCCCTGGATTCAGAGTGTTAGACACTGTACTTCCCTGGTTCAGAGTGTAGACACTGTACTTCCCTGGTTCAGAGTGTAGACACTGTACTTCCCTGGTTCAGAGTGTAGACACTGTACTTCCCTGGTTCAGAGTGTAGACACTGTACTTCCCTGGTTCAGAGTGTAGACACTGTACTTCCCTGGTTCAGAGTGTAGACACTGTACTTCCCTGGTTCAGAGTGTAGACATGTACTTCCCTGGTTCAGTGTGTTTGGACACTGTACTTCTGCTAAGAGTTTGTTGACACTGTACTTCCATGGTTCAGAGTGTTGGACACTGTATTCCCTGGTTCAGAGTGTAGACACTGTACTTCCCTGGTTCAGAGTGCAGACAATGTTACTTCCCTGGTTGGTTCAGAGTGGTAGACATGTTACTTCCTGGTCAGAGTGTAGACACTGTAATTCCCTTGGTTCAGAGTGTAGACACTGTACTTCCCTGGTTCAGAGTGTAGGCACAGTACTTCCTGGTTCAGGAGTGTAAGACACTGTACTTCCTGGTTCAGAGGTAGACACTGTACTTCCCTGCTTCAGAGTGCAGACACTGTACTTCCCTCTCAGGCTTCAAGTCCTGTTGATGCGGATAAAGAACTTAAGTGTTTGCTTCAACAATCTGAACGAAGGTCTTACACCAGCACTTGGGACTGATGTGAGGTAAATACACGTTAAGAAATGTTATCCCAAAACAAATCATCTTATACCTAGTATGTTATACTTCTGGATGAGTGGCAAGATGTATTTATTTGATTAAAGAAACCATAATATTATAAAATATATTAAAGTCTATAGGACAGTAATAAAAATTCTACATGTCAGTGATTCGTTGTGAGATGTGATAACATGTGTGTTTGTTACCTGAAAGTATAACCTGGGCAGTAAACAAATGTATTTTTGTCTGGATTCATAGTGAGATGTGTGTGTGAACTTTTGAGATTTTTTTTTTTCTCGGAGGGATTTTTTGATGAGAGATGCCGGCAAGAAAATAAAGTTAGGTAATGAAAAAGAATGTTTGATGAAGAAATAGACATTCATGTTGTTGATAGTGAATAACTTTACTGTGGATCAGGATTAAGATTTTTCCAGTGTTTAGAGTAAATCGCAGGTAGAGTGTGTGTGTGCGCGAGACGTGTGTACTCACCTTAGTTTTACTCACCATCTTGGAGTTGGCGGGGGTCGAGTCCCGAGCTTGGCCCCGCCTCTACACTGTCGCTACTAGGTCACTCTCACTGAACCTGTGCTTTATATACCTTCTTAAAGCTATGTATGGATCCTGATTCCACTACATCGTTCCCCAACTTTCCACTTCTCTGACTACTCTTTGATTGAAAGAAATACTTCCTAACGATCCCATGTGATTCATCTTGTGTTTCAACTTCAACTGTGTCCCCCTGTTACTGTGTCCCCTAAAAAAAACTCTGGAACATCCTGTCCTTTGTCCATCTTATGAATTCCTCTCAGTATGTTGTATGTTATCTTGTCCCCCTATCTCTCCTGCCCTTCAGTGTCCCTCAGGTTGATTTCCTTTAACCTCTCCTCGTATGGACATTCCCTCCTTAGCTCGGGACTAGTCTTGTTGCAAACCTTTGCACTTTCTCTAGTTTCTTTACGTGCTTGGCTAGGTTGTGGGTTCCAAAATGGTCGCCGATACTCCAATATGGGCCTAAACCGTACAGGCGTACATGGTCCTGAACGATTCCTTATTAAGAGTCGGAATGCTGTCTGAGGTTTGCCAGGCCGCCTTATGCGCAGCAGTTATTTGGTTTGATGTTGCGCTTCAGGAGATGTGCCTGGTGTTATACTCACCCAAAGATCTTTTTCCTGAGAGAGGTTAGTATTCTCTGGCCCCCTAGGACTGTTCTCCGTCTGCGGTCTTCTTTGCCCTTCCCCAATCTTTATGACTTTGCACTTGTGGGGTGAACTCCAGGAGCCACATTTGACTGGACCAGGTCGCCAGCCTGTCAGATCCCTTTGTAGCTCTGTGGTTTCGATCGAATGATTTATTATTCATCATCTTACGTCTCTCAAAAACAGGGACATTCGGAAATTCATTCCTTCCGTCAGTCGTTCACAAATGCCAGAAACCCTGTGGGATCCCGCTTGTCACAGGTGCCCACTCTATACCTCGCCCACGTACATGACTCGACCTGCTGTCTTCCTGACAAGTAATTCCGATCCATTGTAGTGCCTTCCCTGTTATCCCTGCCTGGGTCCTCCAGTTTTTGCATTAATCTCTTGTGCGGAAGTGTGTCAAACGCCTTCTTGCCGTCCTAGAAAGGCAATCACCCACCCCTCTCTTCTCTCTGTTTACTGCTGTCACCATGTCATAGACACTACAGTAGGTTTGTGACACAGGATTTCTGTCCCTGAAACCATGTTGGCTGCTGTTGATGGATCATTCCTAAGTGTTCACCACTCTTCTGATAATCTTCTCCATGACTTTGCATACTATACATTGTCAGTGACACTGGTTCTCTCGTTTAGTGCTTCATGTCTGTCTCCCTTTTTAAAGATTGGGACTACATTTGCGTCTTCCATGCTCAGGCAATCTCCCTGTTTCGGAAGATGTATTGAATATTGTTTTTTGTTTTAGGGGTACACATAGCGCTCTGATCCTCCTCTTGACATGGAGAGATGTTACTGGCCCCATGGCCTTGAGGTATCTAGCTTACTAAAAGCCTCTTCACTTTTTTCCTCGGTTGTGTGTACTGTGGTTCCAGCACTTGTGGTTGTACCCCACTTCTCTGTCTTTCTGGAAGCCCCTTTTGTCTTCCTCTGTGAACACTTCTTTGAATCTCTTGTTGAGTTCCTCATACTTCCGTCATTTTCTTGTCTCTCCTTCTTCCTTCATAAGCCTGTTTACCTGGTCCTTGACAATTGTTTTCCTCTTATGATAGCTGTATAACAGTTCGGGTCAGATTTGGCTTTTCGCTCCTACGTCGTTTTATATTGTCGTTGGGCCCTCCTTCTTATCTGTGCATATTCATTTCTGGCTCTACGGGACTGCTCTCTTTATCCTCGGGGGTCCTTTGCTTTCAATATTTCTTCCTTCCTAGCATACTTGGTTGTTTGCCTCCTGAACCTTTGGGTGAACTATGGGCTCAACTGGCTTTTTTATTATTCCTGTTACCCCTTGGGTATTATAAACCTCCTCGTCAGCCTCCTGCACATTGGTTGATACATATTCCATCATATCATTACTGGCTTCCTTGCAGTTCTGTGTCCCATTGAACCCGTTCAGGAATGTATCCTCTCCGTGTCATCCCTTTTCTTGTAGTTTGGCTTCATTCGCCTTGGCCTTCATGCTTCCCTCCCACTTGATAGCATCTACTGTGTATTCGATGCTTAAAACCACTTGATCGTGGCCCCAAGGGAACTTTCATATGGAGTCCTTAATATCTGCGTTACTCAAGGTGAATACTAGGTCTAGTCTTGTGGTTCATCCTCTCCTCTCTCTCTTGTAGTGTCCCTTACGTGTTGGTACATGAAGTTTTCCATGTGTGTGTGTTGTGTGTGTGTGTGTGTGTGTGTGTGTGTTGTGTGTGTTGTGTTTGTGTGTGTGTGTTGTGTGTGTTTGTGTGCGTGTGTGGTGTGTGGTGTGTGTGTACCACCTAATTGTGGTTGCATGGGGCGTCGATACTCAGGTCCTTGGTCCCGCTCTTCACTGATCGCTACTAGAGCCTTTCATCTGCTCTCTGAGATTGTCTTACCTCGCCTTGAAGCTATGTATCCTTCCTGCCTCCATTACGTCGCTTGTCCGAACTTATTCCCACTTCCTAACAACCCTTTGATCGGTGAGTCCTTCAGCTTTCAGTTGTGACCCGTTGTTTCTGTGTCCCCTCTCTGTCCACCTTATCTATTTCAAGTAGTATTTTGTATGTCGTTATCATGTCTCTCCTGACCCTCCTGTCCTCCAGTTTCGTCAGGCAGATTTCCCTCAACCTTTCTTCGTAGTACATTTCTCTGAGGTCCGGAACTAATCTTGTTTCAAACCTTTGCACTTTCTCTAATTTTTTGACGTGCTTGACCAGGTGTGGGTTCCAAACTGGTGCTTCATACTCCAGTATGGGTCTGACGTACATAGTGTACAGTATCTTGAACGAATCCTTACTAAGGTAATGGAACGCAGCAGTTATCTGGTTGACGTGTGCTTCCGGAGACGTGCTCGGTGTTATGCTCAACCCAAGATCTTTATCCTTGATTGAGGTTTGTCAGTCTTTTGGTCTCCTAGCTCTTTACTCTGTGGTCTTCTTTGCTCTTCCCCAATCTTCATGACTTTGCATTTGGCAGGATTGAGTTCAAGAAGCCAGTTGCTGGACCACTTGTCCAGCCTGTCTAGGTCTTTTTGTAGCCCTGCCTGATCCTCATCTTATTCTCCTAATTAACTTCACATCTGCGAACAGGGACACTTCTCAGTCTGTCCCTTCCATATGTCCAGGCACATATACGAGATTAGCACTGGTCCTAGGATGACCCCTGTGGGACCCCGCTCGCTCACGGCGCCCACTGTGATACCTATCAGTTACCGTGAACTCGTTGTCTCCCTGTCAGGTGTTCTCTGATCCATTGCAGTGCCCTTCCTCTTATATGCGCCTGATCCTTCCGCTTCTGCACTAATACTTGTTCCTATGATGAGGGAACTGTGTCAATCCTTCATGCAGTCCAAGAAATGCAATCAACCCACCCCTATCTCTCGTGTCTTGCTTCTGTTAGTCCTCATAAAGCTCCAGAGAGGTTGTGACACGCATTTGCCTTCCATGAACCGTGCTGTAGTTCATTTATATACTCTTGTTCGTTGCAGGTGCTCCACACTCTCCTGATCACCCTGCATGACTTTGCATATATCACGTCAGAGACACTGGTCTATAGTTTAGTGCCTCTTATCTGTCTCCATTCTTAAAAATGGTGGACTAATTTGCCGTCATTCATAACCTCAGGTGGTTAGCCAATTTAAGGTATGTATTGAAGATTGTGGTAAGTGGGCACATTCAGGGTCTTGTCCTTCTCCGAGGACCCACGGGGGATATTGTCAGCCCATCGCCTTTGAGTATCAAGCTTTCACTTAGCAGTTCTGCACCTCCTCCTCCCGTTGTGTGTATGTCATCCAACACTCGTTGGTATATTACTGTTGTTGTTCCCCTCTGTGTCTTGCCAGAGCTTACGGTCTTGATGTCATACCTCCTTAAATTTGGTGTTGAGCTCCTAGATATACATCGTGACCGTTTCTTCTGAGTTGCTCACATCTCTATTTCTTCATGCTGATCATTGGTCTTTAACCGTTTGTCGTCTTCTGATATGTGTGTGTGTGTGTGGTGTGTGTGTGCTGTGTTGGGTGTGTTGTGCTGTGTGTGTGTGAGTGTGAGAGTGTGTGTGTGTTTTTTTGTTGGTTGTGTACGAAACGTGAAAATGTTTTTCAGGGTAAAAAAAAAAGAGTAACGTGAAACGATTTTATGATAATTAAACGATTTTAAATCCTTTTCATGGTGTGAAAACGAGTGGGTGATGTTTTGAATGAAAGGAAAAAATGTGTGAGCGTATCACTAAACTGTATTGGCTCCTGGCCCTGCCTCTTCACTAATCGCTACTAGGTCCTCTTTCCCTGGCTCCATGCGTTTTATCTTACCTTCGCCTTACAAGTATGTATGTTTCGCCTCCACTACTCAATTTCCAGACTATTCCACTTTCCTAACAACTCTATGACTAAAGAAATACTTCCTAACATCCCTTTGACTCATCTGAGTCTTCCAATTTTCAATGTGACCCCCATGTTTCTGTGTCCATCTCTTGAACATCCGTCTCTGTCCACCTTATCTGGTCCTCGCAATATTTTGTATGCAGTTATATGCATGTGTGTGTGTGTGTGAGTTGTGTGTGAACATATGGACCTGATAATAGTTCAGTGTAAGGAAAGGTATTGAAAAAAAATAATTAATTTTTTTTAATAAAAAATGTTTTTTAACATAGATGTTATGGTGACGTGAAAAAATGAGTCAGGAGGAATGTGAGCTGAATGTTGTAGTACATCAGCGGTTAAAGAAATATAAAATGTAAGATGATAATTCTTATGTTATGCTCGTGTGAGAGAGTTGAGGGCGAAAAATGGAATTTAGTGTGTCAAAGTGGTTTTAAAATATGGACGTAACAGTGGCTAACTTTGTTAGGAAGAATATAAGATTTAAAAGATTGTCTAAAGTACGTCTTTATGGAACTTTTGCAGTCAATTAAAGAAGAGTGTGGAGTGTACATTATGGTGAGAAGAGTGAGAAAGTTGCGAAGGTGGTGGAAGCTGACAGAAGAGACTGAGGGCATTGAATTAAATGGCACTGCAATGGAATAATAAAATGTGGAACGTTCGCTTGGAACAGAAACTTAAACATGAAAGAGTTGCTTCTCCATAAGTACTGCATACCCAAACATGGAAAAACTTATGAAAGTGGGATAAAAGAAATGAATGATCCTAGTTTAATTGAAATAAATTGTATTTTAATTTATAGTTAACTTTCATTGTATTAAACTTTCATTGTTTTACATCGAAATAAATATGTGCAGGTGTTAGTGTGATGGAGAGTCGTGTGATGTTGGAGTTCTGTCTTAGATGTAGCCATGAGCGTCGTGTGTATGTCGGAAGTTGTCTTAGATGTAGCATGAGAGTCGTGTGTAGCGTTGGAAGTTGTCTTGATGTAGCATGGAAATATAGGCAGACTTGGTGGCCTGCCATTGAGCACTGGCAAACTTTTACGAAACACGCACCACATCCAGAAAAGAAAAGATGGGATGTGAATTAGCCAGAGAAAAAAAACTGAATAGTAATACACATGATAAGGAATACAACTGTAGATATTTAACCTTCATCGCAATGTTACTATCATTGTAGAATGATAAGAGTGTGGAATGGTGGGAAGATCTAGATATATAAAGTATGGGGAAGACAATATAATGTATGGAAGGACAATATAATGATATGGGAAAGAAATATAATGTATGGGAAGAAATATAATGTATGGGAAGACAATTTTGAGGGAAAAGTTCAATAGATTAGGAGTAGCGAGGGAGTATATAGTAAACAATAGTTTCATTGCCGGTACTTGTTAAAGGTAGTGTAAGTCAAGCACCCGCTATACCCGCCTTTTTCCCCCATCCCTAAAGTGAGAGTTTGACTGCCGGCTGCTGGTTAACGTAGTGGTCAGTCTAGTCTCCAGTATCCCTTCCCTCCCTCTCCCCCCCCGAAAGGTGAGTGTGGGGCTCGGTAAACAGTAACACTCGACTCTTACAGCATATCCAGGTCCTCATCCAAATTTAATTCTCCCTTAACTTGACTCATCTGCAGGCAGAGACACATCTAAGTCTATCCCTTCCGTCACGTCATTCACATATACCAAAAATAGCACTGGTCCTAGGACTGACCCCTGTGGAAGCCCGCTCGTCACAGGCGCCCACTCTGACACCGTACTATAACTCGTTACCTCCTTGTCAGGTATTCTTTGATCCATTGGAGTGCCTTTCCTATTATGCATACCTGTTCCTCTAGCTTTTGCACTAATCTCTTGTGAGGAACTGTGTCGAAGGCCTTCTTGCAGTCCAAAAAGATGCAAACTACCCACCCCTCTTTTTTGTGTCTTGCTTCCGTGACACAGGATTTCCCTTCCTTAAAACCGTGCTGGTTGTCGTTTATAACTGTTCCGTTCTAGGTGCTCTACCACTCTCCTGATAATCTTCTCCATGACTTTGCATTCTATACACGTCAGTGACAGGTTTGTAGTTTAATGCCTCATGTCTGTATTTCCTAAAAATTTGGAATATACATTTGCCGTCTTCCATACTTCAGGTAGTTGTCCAGTTTCAATAGATGTGTTAAAGATTGTTAGTGGCACACATAGCGTCTCTACTCCCTCTTTAAGGACCTATGAAGATTCTGGTCCACCGCATTTGAATATCTAATCCACTTAGCATCAGCTTCACAACCTCGCCTCGGTTGTAATTCCATCCAACACTTTTGTTAGTGCTGGGAAGAGAGTTAGAGCTGACTTCCCAGGAGTCCATTCTGTCTCACTGTAAATACTTCTTTAATTTCATTGTTGAACGCCTCACATACTATTTTCGTCGATTCTTGTGAGCTCTCCCAGACTTCTTTCATTCTCTACCAGATTACCTGTGTGTGTGTGTGGTGTGTGTGTGTGTGTTGTGTGTGTGTGTGTTGTGTGTGTGTGGTTTGCGTCCGCGCGCGCTCGACGAGCGTCGAAGTGTAATGTGTGTGATGGTTGTGGTAAGGGTTGTGTGTGTGTGAAGGGTTGTGTGGTGTGTGAAGGTTGTTTGTTGAAGGTTGTGTGTTGTGTGAAGGTTTGTGGTGTGTGGGTGGGGAGGGTGAAGTTGTGTGTATGTGATATATGAGAGTGTGTGTTGTGTGAAGGAGTGTGGAGTATTGAGGAGGTTGTGGGTGGGAGGGGGGAGGTGGGATGTGTGTATACATTGGGAGATGTTGTGTTGTGTGTGATGGTTGTGTGTGTATGGGGGTGTGTTGAAGGCTGAGTGTGGGGGTTAATTGTGTGTGTGTGAAGGTTGGTGGGTTGTGCGAGGGTTGTGTTATGTGATGGTTGGGGGGTGGGGGGGGGTGAGGGTAGGTTTGGGGTAGAGGGGGGGTTTGGTAGGTGAGGGTGGGGGTGGGAAGGGGGTGGGGGGGAGGGGTGGGGGTGTTGGGGGGGTAAGTTGGGAGTGTGGGGGTAGGGGGGGTGGTGTGGATTGGGGGGGGGGGGGTGGGGTGTGGGTGTGGGGGGGGGGGTGGTAGGTGTTTGTGTGAATGGTGGTGTTGTGTAAGGTTTTGTGTGTATGTAAGTGAGTTTTTTTTTTGGGGGGTGGTGTGTGTGGGGGGGGGGGTAGGAGGTGGGTGGTGGGGTGGTATGGGGGGTTGTAGGTTGGTGGTGGGTGTGTTGGAGTGGTGTGGTGGTGTGATGGGTGGTGGTGTGAGTGTTTGGTGGTGGTGTGTGTTGGGGGTGATGAGTGGTGGTGGTTTGGGGGTGGGGGGGTGGTGGATTGGGGTGTTTGGGGGAGAGGGGGGGGGTGAGTGGAGGGGGGGTGGGGGGGGTTGTGAATGGGTGGTGGTGGGATTTGGTGGGGGTGGGGTGGTAGGGTGGGGGGGGTGGGGGTTGGGGGGGGTGTGTGTGTGAGAGTGGTGTGTTGAGAAGGAGTGTGGTGTTGAGAGGGTGGGGGATTGGGAGTGAGTGAGATTGGGTGGGTGAGGGCGTAGTTGTGGGGGGGGGGGGGCTTGGTTGGTTTGGAGGAGGGGGAGGGGGGGGGCTTGTGAGTTGGGTGTGGGTGAGGGGTGGTGGGGTAAATGGGGTGTGGTGTGGTTGTGTGGGGTGTTGGGGGGGTTGTGTGGGTGTTGCGCGCCGCGCCGACTTGTTTGTTTGAGCGAGAGAAGAGGGGGGAAGGGGAGGTATGAAGAAGAGAAATAAGGGAGTGAGAGTGACGACAAATTTGGAGGGAAAGAGAGGGAAGAAGAGAGTGGGTATTGGGTGTGTGAGTATATTCAATAGATAGGATACGATAATATAACAATAGTTTCATTACCGGCCTACTAGTAAGTTACGTAATTCCCGCTCCCGCATCCCCCTCCCCCCCTTTCCCCTCCCCCCCCCCCTCCCCGAAACTGACATAGTTATGCTTGCCGGATACTTGTTAAGGTAAGTTAAGTCCACTCCCGCTGTTCCCGCCCGCCTTTTTCCCCCCACCCCCGAAAGTGAGAGTTTGTTGCCGCTGCTAGTTAAGGTAGGGTCCTCTAGCGCCCACTATCCCTTTCCCCTCCTTCTTCCCCCCCCCCCCCGGAAAGGGACGTGTGGGCCTCCGGTCCAAACATAATCACTAGGACTACATCTCCAGCCACTACTGTAAGTACATGCCTGCCTTGTATTCTTAGTGAATTTATTGGTTGAAAGCTTCACTTTTGACCAATAAATACCTTAGTCCTTTTCAGCCTTCGCTCTAAGTTGACTGTTGTAATAATCCACCACGTCTTTTAGGGATTGTACTTATCATGAGATGGATTTCTTAACGGTGGTAACCTGTCCTATCTTTCAGCTTGGAGGACAGAGAGGGTCACCTGTCAGCCAACGAGTAAAACAAAGAGAACGGACGAACTTCCTGAGACGTCCCCATGATATAGACTTGCCTGCGCACTAGTATGAAGAAACCAGGACATAACCCCTCATCATTACAGAGTCAATGACCATCGCCTACATCGGGAAAGATTACTTTACGCCACTAGAAACAGCCAGTGGTTTGTCACCAACTGCCTGCGCCCCCTTCCCCCCAACATCCTCAGCAACGGCCCTATGCACAACATGCAGTGTCACCAACACCAGACACTCAAGTGTTAGAGCGTTAAATTCAGATAACATTTATATGTCTAATTTTCCCTTTTCTTTCATGTAGGATCAGTATTTCATATTTAAGTTTTAATATTTCATATTTCCTAAATAATATAGTGTCTGTATTTGTCAGTTTTTGTTCTTTTTCTATTCATTAAATTTTCCTGAGGATGAACCCAGCCTGAGTAATTACTGACTGAAAAGTTGTTCAAGGCTAGTAAGCCCCCCTTCACAAGTGGCACGCTTCCAGTATACACCTACTGAATCAAATTCAACTCCAGCTCGACGCTAACCAGTGGAACTCAACGCCGCATTCACAGACGTTTACCACCAGCCATGAGAATTCATTCTCTATGGTAGGACTACAGTACAGTATTCAAGAGATTTGGTGATTGTTATAGTCTCAATTTATTGTAAGTCAAGTCAGGCAATATAAATATTTAATTTTGCTATACCTAATTTTGTGTGAGCTTGAAACACTTTGGAGGATTAGACTCAAGAGACCCCGAGATCTTCAGTGACAACTTGTTTCTTGAGCTCTTTATTTATCAAGGGAACTGTCGTAGGACACTCTTGATTGTTGGTGAGAATACGGATGGTTCAAGGACCCCATCTACTACTGTTTGCTCGGACCGGCATAGATCCCTTCGTTTTAATTATACATATTTTTTAATTGAAGCATGGGATCGAGCCCTCTGGTTTTATTTGTCAGCATTTGAGCGGAGGCAGAATTGAACCCTCCGTTTCTTTAATACCCGTTTCATATCCCCGGTTTGTTTTTAAGTTATATTGCAATATGGAGAATAACCAGTTTTTGGATGAACGCTGTATAATTAGGAATTACAGGGAATAATTTAGAATCTTTCTTAGTGCTAAATCCAGGAAAACTTGAAAGAGAGAATTGAGAGAGAATAAAGACATTGAAAGGGAAAGAGATGATGAAAAGAGAGAGAGAGAATCGAAAGAGAAGAAGTACTGGAGAAAGAGAACCCTTGAAAGACAGGGAGAAAAAGGGAGAGACAGAGTTTGAGAGAGAAATCCAAGAAAGACAGAGAAAAGAAGACAAAAAGGAGCATGATAGACTTGATCGTGAAGAAAGAGCTAGAGAACGTGAGGAACAAGCTAAAATATGTGAGGAACAAGCTAAGATACGTGAGGAACAGGTTCAATTAAGAGAACATGAGAAAGAGCCAAGAATAAGAAGTTGAGGAAAAAACTAGAGAACGTGAGGAACAAGCTAAGACTTGAGTTAATAAAGAGAGAAACGATCGAGCGAGCTCGAAAAATCTCCCTTGAATTAGAGAATAAATAAGTTAACCTTAGACACAACAACAATTAGATGGACGGAGTACTTGAACCATCATGCCAGCTAGTGCATCCGTATTCCAACTCAGAGGGAAAGACGTAACTCATACAGTATCAGGTTTGAAAATAACCGCTACCCACTTGATTGGCCTGCTGACACTGGCTACCAGGGTGGAATGTTTTTTTTCTGGTACCCTGCTTTGAATATCCGATCAACTTTGTGCTAGGATATTAATATTAATTATAACCTACTGGGAAAATGAAAAAAAAAGGCAATCCTAAAGCATATCTAAAAAGCACTAATACTTACAGAAAGATTTCAGATATGCCACCTTACAGCCTGGCCAGAACTTTTAGCAGTTACAGGTAACACTTTCGTTTGTTCGACTTTTTGATAATATTTTCACAGGAATGGATCACAGTTATGAATCTCTTAAGACTCAATGGTTGCTACCATCCTTACAGCTCTTGCCTCAACAGATACGAACATTCATTAGAGAATAGTAACCTATTAAACTGAGAAAGTTGCTGACTCTTGCTGACCTGTATGCTTGAGCTCACATTTCCTAAAAGACCTAAAGGGATAGACCCTAAGGGCAAGTGTTCATCACCTTAAGAAATCAAAGCCTCTAGGATGGAAAGTAAAATGACTTCTTTTGTCCTGTTTTCATTTGTGTGTGTTAATGGACAATAACGTCCTGATTTCCCTTCTAAGAAGGTTCCAAAAAAGCTGGAAGAT
The DNA here is from genome assembly GCF_026875155.1 of Cherax quadricarinatus. Lineage (NCBI taxonomy): Eukaryota > Metazoa > Arthropoda > Malacostraca > Decapoda > Parastacidae > Cherax > Cherax quadricarinatus. The sequence continues at coordinate 27,132,365 of NC_069439.1, forward strand.
TTTTTAAAAAGACGTATTGACCAATCACCCTTCGGTTCAGAACATTAATGACATAATGTAAATCTAACCATTTTACGAGACACTGGATCACATGTATAGTCATTTCTGATAAGCTGTTTCCCTACCTTAAAGAACTCATTCTCTCAATTAAACTTTTTCAGAACTACTTGGGCCTACTGACACTTTTCTACCATCCGTTGTTACTTATATCTAAATGTTCACAGGTTGGTCTGAATCCCGTACTGACCTCCCATCACGTCTTGCTCGTACTATAGGTAATCTAAAAGGTGCCATTCTTTTCCTTCTGAGGTTTGACATTCAATCACCAAAGATGGACATAAAGTTTCAGATCCTCTTCCTGTAAGTCAAGAAGCCCTCCCTCATAGTTCAGATGAGGCAATGTCTCGTGAGATTCAGGATTAAAAAACCATTTAGCTACTCTCGAAAGCGAGGTATAGGATACCGTCACTTGTTTAGATGAAAAGTAAAGATATCACCTCCGATAACCATAAATGCCGTGACTAGGGCTCAACCAAAGCCCAGGCATCTCCTACAGTCCATCCTTTGATTTCCCTGACTTTAAGCCTTTAGATATATCGAAGACTCTCTGAACAATTTGTACAACGGAATTGCCCTTCTCTTCAGAATTGCCATAATGCCCGCTAAACAAAATCAAGTTATCCAAAGGAAAAATTTTTCATAAAAATGTGAATATATACAAAGGTATCTTGTACCAGTCAGTAATTCAAATTAAATTCAGATGAGATAGACTATACCATCTTAGTTTGTTCCCAAGTCAATGCAAGAGACGGTTCTTAAAATGGCTCATGACCCTGCTGGCCAGTGCCGCCAGTATCCGCATCGTAAAACCTTAAATAAAATTAGGGAAACCAATTTTTGGGCCAAAAGTCCCTCAGATGTCAACTACCTATGTAGATCGTGAAAGTTTGGCCAACTGTCCATCCTCTCGAGGTACAGCGAGTACCTATGGTCAATAATGCCTATCGTTACGGTACCGTTACGAAAAGTAGCTATTGGATACCGTTGTCCCTTTATCTCCACTTGACATCTGGGACATAGATATATATTAACATTAGTTTTGATTATGCTTCGAGTTTCCCTGAATGCCGTTCCCTTTAAAGACCAATAACTACTTACAAGGTGGCTGAAGCCCTTTTGTCCCATCCTTTCTCCAGAGGCATCCCTAGAAAAATTTTTGTCTGTCCGAGGAACACCCTTCACATCTGACGTAATGCAACATCTATACCACTTCTGGAGTGAAGCCTCTCTGCACCAACATACCTATCATCCTCAGCTGTAATGGGAGGATTGAGCCCACATCGATTCTCAAGTCCATATTAAGGAAACTTTTGGGCTCCTCCCTTAAACCTAAGGATGGCATCGTTTACCTACCCTGTGCTTGTTTGCTTGAGGAAGTTCCCAGTGACTCTTGGGTTTTCAACCGTTTGAATTCTCTAGGTTAGACAGAGCCAGAGGCCCTTGTCCATCTTCATTAACTTATGGACTAATGAGAAGGTGAGTGCTGAGGTTCAGTCTTCTTACCAGTTTTCTCCCTTGGACCTTAGATCCAAACTTTGAGGAGACCACTGACCAGAGTTTCGAAAAACCTAAGCTTGTCAAGACCAGTACCAAAACTATTTGAGTCCAAAAAGTCAAGATGTTTTTAAAGTAGGGGATGAATTTCTGGTACTTTTGCCTAATCAGTCAAATAAATTATAATAGCATGGAAGGTCCATAAAAAGTAATAAAAATTTGTGGGAAAGTTGACTACCTCATAGAGTCAGGGAAAACCTAAAGCGTTATCATATCAACATCCTTAAGAAATAGACCGGAAGAAATTCCGTTAACTGCCTTAATAAGTTTTTGACTTGTTTTTCCACACAACTAATATAAGACAACTGAAAGAATTAGTGTGTGTAATTGACAACTCTAACTCGACTAGGATGAAGAACTACATGACTTGGTGAATTCTGATCACTCGGCGCAACCAACATATTATGAATGAATCTTTGATGACCATAAAGACATGAACTACTCAATGTGAGAGTCACTTTTTCAGACGTCTTGACTGAATAAATCCAGGTGTTACCATCCACGGTAGTCCCATAAGATTGACTTAGTACGACAATCCCATCAAACAAAATAACCCAGTTCCAGTTGCACCTAGGGATGCATTTGAACCAAAAGGTAGACAAATTATTAGATACTAAAGATCAGAACCTTCCATATCTTCATATTTTCACCAGTATCATGGTAATAAGAGATAATTCATAGAGACTTGCTATTGTCTTCCAAGGCCTTAATGCTTATCACCGGTGGATGCCTGAACCTATGCCCTTAATAATACGATCTACACCAAATTTTATATGCTCCGTCTTTCAGAGATTGATATTGCGTAGGCCCTATCATTAAGTAATTGTTAGATCCTTTCTTCTAAGCAGTACAACCGCTTTTCTACACTCCAAGATGATGCAAATAGAACATGCCCCTTTTCGGTTTGGTACTGCCTGTGCTACCTCGTAACTGAATGAGAAAGGTCTTGGGTAAACCAAACGTTTTCACTTTATTTTGTGATAACATTTACGTACTGACATCCACATTGCGCAAGCCATATCCCAATCATTAACACAGTTTTACGGAGCGTTACGCTCACATGGCCTCACCGCCAGCCGAGGAAATGCTTTCCTTGGTATAACAATATTAGATATCTTGGACTGAGACCTTTCTAATAACTCACTGCAGCTCTCCCCAAGTAAGAATCAAAGCATTATGAGAATTTAAATTCCCCAAAACCAAGAAGCTAATGCTAGCTTTCGTGGTTCTTAAATTTTTATGCCGGTTTTATCCCAACCGTAAGATTCTTACAGGCATCTTATCCGACTTCCTTAAAAAGTCTTGTGAAAGGAACCTCGTTGAATTTCCGACGTAGATCGGGAAAAGTTTAATGAGATTGAAAAGTATCTTTTTCGAAAGACCCTATACATAAAGCTTCCACATATTAATAAAAACATTTGTTTAAGAACTGAAGCCTCCAATACTGCTAGGTGTGGTGTTACTACAATACCATGATGGGACACCTTCCCTGTATGCTTCCTAAGCCGGAAAACTCGTCCCGCAAAACGAATACGCCACCATAGAAAAGAATCTTTGGCTCTTGTTGTGGGGTATTCCAAACTTAAATTTCTTTGCTGAAAATAATTCATTTTACAGAAACGGACCACAAACCTTTGATATACTTATGAAACTTTTAAGGGAACCAACAGTCGCCTCTTGAGGTGTACAGTGCACCCAGGCTTTTAAGATTCCATATTTGTGTAATATCAATGTTCATCCAATTATTTCTCTGACTGGTTAAGTCGTGACAGTCGGGTAGAAGATTTGTTGCCTTACTTAACGACCTTTCCACATGTTTAGAACTTTTTTTCTCTCCTATTCCTTCTTATACTCCTTGACTATAAGTTCTTGGTATGGGGGAGTGTAGGGAAAAGTACAATAGATGGAGTAGCGATATAGTCACCAGTATTCATTGCCGCTTCTAAAGGTAGGTAAGTCCCGCTCCCGCATCCCCCCGTTTTTCCCCTTCTCCCCAAAGTGGATAGTTTTGCTTCCGGCTACTTGTTAAGGTAAGGTAAGTCTAGCACCGCTGTTCCCACCTTGTTTCTTTTTTCCCTCTCTTTCCCCCCACCCCGAAAAGTGATAGTTTGATTGCCACTGCTTGTAAGTAGGGTCAGTCCCTGCTCCCGCTATCCATCCCTCCTTCTTCCCCGCCCCCCGAAAGGTGACGGGGGGGCTCCGGTCCAAACAGTAATCACTAGACTCGTCAGCTCCCAGCACTACTGTAAAGTAAATGCCTGCCTTATCTATGGATTTATTGTTGAAAGCTTCACTTTTGACCAATAATAAACTTAGTCTTTTCTGCCTTGCTCTAAGTTACTGTTGTTAATAAATCACCAACGTCTTTTAGGTATTGTACTTATCCATGGAGAGTGATTTCTTAAGAAGTGGGTAACGGCTATCTTTCAGCTTGGATGACAGAGAGGGTCACACTGTCAACAACGAGTAAAACATAAGTAGACGGACTAACATCCTGAGACGTCCCATGATATAGTTACTTAACTGGTGCACATGTATGAAGAATCAGGACGTAACCCCTCATCATTACAGCGTCAAAGAACCTTATCTCCTGTCATCGGGAAAGATTACTTACGCCACTAGAACGAGCCATGGTTGTCACCAACACTGCGACCCCCCCCCCCACATCTCACAACGGCTACGATTGCAACAACTGCAGTGTCCCCACACCAGACACTCAAGTTTTTAAGTCATTGAACTCCGATTTCATTTATATTTTTCATTTTCATTTTCTTTCATGTAGGATAGTAGTTCATATTTAATTGTTTTTATATTCATATTTCTAAACAATATAGTGCTAATTTTGTCAGTTTTTGTTCTATTTTCTATTCACTAATTTTCCTGAGAGGAGCCCAGCCTGTACTACTGACTGAAGTATGTTACAGGGCTGAGTAAGTCTTCACAGGGTGCATTGTTACCTCTCTACGTCCCCCACACTTTCCCAGTGGAGGGAGTAACATGGGAGCCTCAGAACTTACCTGGACATTACTTACCTTCTCCTCCCACCGAAGTCTGTAATATCGCTTCCCACTCTTATTACTTTTTATATTTTTATGTTATTTAATTTTGTTCAAGTAACCTGACCGGACTGGACTTAAGTATTTCACATAATTATCTTACTCCATAGCAAATCCATTTAAAAGGCTTTTTATCCTAACATGACAACGCGGACTGCTTGTCCTGGGTTTTAACTATATTTTTTTTGTCTCTTAGCCTTGTTGATTGAAATGGTCACTCGACACCGGACCAGACAGATGCCGGGTTGATCTAACCAACAGATTAAGAAACTTAACATTCATCTTTAACTGGACACACGTGTCCATTAAACATGGAGTAAAGATGGTTTAGAGGCCAACCAACCATCAATAATCACAGCCAACATCTTCCACCACTGACACAACTGCTGTGTACATTTATACCAGAGTGAACGTGCAGCAGCGACTACCTGGTTCTCACCACGTTTCTGTTCATCGTCCAACCCTGAGTGATCGTTCAGCCGCGACTACCTTCCACCAAGGTTTTCCTGGTTCATCGTCACCCTGATTGACGTGCAGCAGCGACTACCGTCTCACTAGGTTTCTGGTTCAACGTCACCCTATGACGTGCAGTACAGCGACTTACCTGGTCTCACCAAGTTTCTTCGGGTTCATCGTCCAACCCAGAAGTGACGTGCAGCAGGCAGCGACAACCTGCTGGTCTCACCACGGTTTCTGGTTCACGTCCACACCTGAGTGACGTCCAGCAAGCGCTACCTGGTCTCACCAAGGTTTCTGGTCACGTCCAACCCTGATGACGTGCATCAGCGACTACCTGGTCTCTCACCAAGGGTTTTCTGGTTCATATCGTCAAACCCTGAGTGACGTGCAGCAGCGACAACCTGGTCTCACCAAGGTTCAGGTTTCATCGTCAACCCTGATGACTCCAGCAGCGACTCCCTGGCTCACCAAGGTTTTCTGTTCATCGAGGTCAAACCCTGAGAGACGTCCCCCGCGACTTAACTGGTCCTCACCAAGGTTTCTGGTTCATCGTCAACCCTGATGAACGTCCGCAGCGACTCTACCTGGTCTCACCAAGTTCTGTTCATCGTCCAACCCTGATAGACGTCCCCAGCGACTACCTTGTCTCACCAAGGTTTCTGGTTCATCGTCAACCCTGAGTGACGTACAGCACAACGACTACCTGTCTCACCAAGTTTCTGGTTCATCGTCAACCCTTGAGTGAAACGTAGCAGCAGCGACTACCAGTCTCATCACCAATGGTTCTGGTTCATCGTCCTAACCCTGAGTGACGTCCCACTGCGACCTACCTGGTCTCACCAATGGTTCTGGTTCATCGTCAACCCTGATGACGTGCAGCCGCGACTACCTGGTCCTCAGCTAGTTTCTGGTTCATCGTCAACCTGAGTGGACGTGCACAGCGACTACCTGGTCTCACCAAGTTTCTGGTTTTTCATCCCTCACCCTCAGAGTTATTCATCACATCCATAGGTAAACGGATGACCCTGTGTCCGTGTATGTACATTAACGTCGCTCACGAAATTAAATTTATAATACATATTTCATTATTTTACTTCATTAGAAAAATTCCATATTTGATTTTTTACATTTTATAATTATATTTTTACCTTGCATAATTCCCAAAAATCTCATTGTTTTGCTATTATTTATTTTTTTTTTTGATCCTTTGAAATGCATTGTGTGTGGTGTGGTGTGGTGAGTGGTGTGAGCGCTCGCTCGCGCGCATGAACCATCCCTCCCCCTAGGATAAGATTTATGACTTACAAACGGTTTTGCTAATGAACGTTTGAAGATCTTGGCTTGAGATAACTATGAAAAAACGGCCTATTACCCGTCCCAGGAAAAACGCTTGTTTACCGCCCCACGAAAAAACCCTATTACCCACAGAGAAAAAAAAAAACCCTAGAGAAAGTAATCACTCGGGAAAACACCCCAGAGAAAGGTAGTCACTAAGGAAAACTAGACCAGAGAAAGGGAAGTCACTAAGGGAAAACCCAGAGAAAAGGAGTCACTCAGGGTAAACAAACCCAGGAAAGTATCACTCAGGGGAAACAACCCCAGAGAAACGTAAGTCAATCAGGGAAACAACTCCGAGAAAGGTAGTCCACTCAGGGGAAACAACCCTCCACAGAGAAACTAGTCACTCAGGGGATACAACCCTATAGAAAGGTAAAACACTCAGGGGAAACAACACCAGATAAAGTAGTCTACCAGGGCAAACAACCCCCAGATAAAGGTAATCACTCAGAAACAACTCCCAGAGAAAGGTAGTCACACAGGAAACAACCCAGAGAAAGTAGTCACTCAGGGAAACAATCCTCCCAGAGAAAGTAGTCACTCAGGGGAAAACAACCCCAGATAAAGGAAAATCACCAGGGGAAACAACCCCCAGAGAAAGGGTAGTCACTCAAGGGAAACATCCCCAGAGAAAGGTAGTCACACAGGGAATCAATCCCAGAGAAAGGTTAGTCACTCAGGGGAAACACCCCCAGAGAAACGTAGTCACTCCAGGGGAAGCACCCCCCAGAGAAAGTAGTCATCATGGAAGCAACACCCCAGAGATAGTCACACAGGAAACAAACTCCCAGCGAAAGGTAGTCACTTCTGGATAAACCCCAGAGAAAAAGTAGTCATCAAGGAAACAAACCCCAGAAGGAAGGTAGCACTCAGGGAAAACCCTGAGAAAGGTGTCACCAGTGAAAACCCCAAGAAAGGTAGTCACTAAGAAAACAAACCCAGAGAAAGGTAGTCACTAAGGGAAAACAACCCCCCGAGAAGTTAATCACCATGGTAAACAACCCCGAGAAAGGGAGTCACATGAATGGAAAACAACCCCAGAAAAGGTATCACGTCAGGGAAACAACCCAGCGAAAGGTATCACTCCAGGGAAACAAAAACCCCAGATAAATGTAATCACTCAGGGGAAACAACCCCAGAGAAAGGTAGTCACTTCAGTGAAAACACCCCCATAGAAAGGTAAAGAGTCACTCAGGAAACAATCCCAGAGAAGGTAGTCACTCAGGGGAAACAACCCCAGATAAAGGTAATCACTCAGGGAAACAACCCCCAGATAAAGGTAGTCACTCAAGGAAACAGCCCAGAGAAAGGTATTCACTCAGGGTAAACAATTCCCAGAGAACAGGTAGTCACTCAGGGGAAACAACCCAAAGAAACGGTATCCACTCATGGAAAGCCACCCCATAGAAAGTAGTCACTCATGAACAACCCCAGAGATAGTCACTCAGGGTAAACAACCCCAGAGAAAGGTAGTCACTCTGAGAAACACCAGAGAAAGGTAGTCCCACTCAAGGGAAACAACCCCAGAGGAAGGTAGTCACTCAGGGAAACCTGAAAAGTGGTCACTCAGGGGAAAACCCCAGAGAAAGGTAGTCACAAAAAGGGAAAACAACCCCAGAGAAAGGTAGTCCACTAAGGAAAACAACCCCAGAGAAAGTAATCAACTCAGGTGAAACAACCCCTAAAAGGAGTCAACTAAAGGGAAACAACCCCAGAAAAGGTAGCACTCAGGGGAACAACACCCAAGAGAAAGGTATCACTCAGGGAACAACCCCAGATAAAGGTAGTAGTCACATCATGGAAACAACCCCAGAAAAGGTAGTCACTCAGGGAAACAACCCCAGAGAAAGGTATCACTCAGGGAAACAACCACCAGAAAAGGTATTCACTCAGGGAAACAACCCTTGAGAAAGTCCACGCAGGGGAAACAACCCCAAAGAAAGGTATCACCTCAGAGATAAACGGAGGAACCCCAGTAGAGAGATAGTCACTCGGGGGGGGGATAGTAAACAACCCCAGAGAAAGGTAGTCACTCAGGAGAAACCCCAGAGAAAGGTAGTACTCGGGGAAATAAACCAAGAGAACACAAGATCTACACGGTAACATCTCTTCACTCAGGTTGGATAATCCCAGAGAACCTACCATGGTAGTCACTGCTTACGGGGACCCGCAAGTATGCCGTAGTCAATCGCAGGGGAAAACAACCCAGAGAAAGGTAATATTATTGCACAAGATCTGCCTTCAGGGGATTCTAACAGACCCCATTTCATGCACAATCAAGTAGTACACTCAGGGAAACAACCCCGAGAGAAAGGTAGTCACTCAGGGGAAACAATCCCCAGAAAAGGTAGTTCCCTCAGGGGAAAACACCCCAGCGAAAGGTAGTACACTCGGGGGGACTCAGGGGAAACAATCCCAGAGAAAGTAGTCAACTCAGGGGAAACAACCCCAGAGAAATGGTAGTCACTCAGGGGAACAATCCCCAGAGACAGGTAGTCACTCGGGGAAACAACCCCAGAGAACGGTGTTACTCTAGATTACCACTATTAAATGTTAGCAGGAATCTTTGTTTGATCGTCGAGCCTCTACTACATCCTTTTATATCTCCGTATTTATTCTCTAGTGGTTTCATTGTCATTTACCTCGTTTGTTGTCCGGCCAGCATCTAAATTTTTCCTCTTTTCCCTCATATAGTCCTACTATACGCTCTTACTCCCCTCTACCGTATGGCGAAAGCTCAATCACTACATTGACTTTCTCTCTTCCTTTTTCCCACTTCCCTATCTCATTGCAATGATCTGATGTTTCTAAATAGTCTGAAGGTGTATAACAGGATTGCACTGTCCTTTCCGGACATTGTAAATCAGTCATTTTATTAGACCCTGGTAGCATTTAACACAGCAGTTCTCATGGCTGTAATACGTACTGCATCCCTGTCTACCTCAGCATAGAATTCGTAGTAGTTTCAGACTACTTTAGACCATTATAAAGCTAACCAGAAATTGTCTCATCCGTAAATTATTTCTAATACACTTTGGTTGTGTTGAATTGCTAGTAAATACGAGACATCGTGGTCTACTGGATCCCTGACCTAATGACTTGAGCTAGAATGTTCTTTAAGGGCTGCATGCTATACCTCTCTTTGATTATAAACAATACCTAGTTGGGATGACTGTTATGTACCAGCTGGCCTTGGTGGGCTTACGTACTGGCCTTAAGTTTAAGACTTAACTTGCTACATTTCGATCCCCAAACCCGACCGTAGTTTGTTCAGCAGCTGTGGTGATTTACAATTTCCGTGAGTGATGAAGCCTAAGAAAAGTCTTGATTATGGTTCAGTTGCACAGCGCAACTGAGTATCGCTATACTTGCCGTAATTAATGTTTATTTAGCTTTCTATACAACAAATATACAGATTACTACTTCATGAAATAAGTTGCAACAAACATTGTGAGAAGTACCAAAAAACAAGGGACCAAGTTATTAAGCCAGTGTTTCAAGAAGTAAGTTAGTACAGGCCAAAGTAAGATCTTAAGATTATATTTTGTCTCGAAACTAAGATAAACCATACCCCCGGCCGGGATTGAACCCGCGGTCATAGAGTCTCAAAACTCCAGCCCGTCGCGTTAGCCACTAGACCAGCTAGCCACAATAAGATTCCATTTCAATCCAACTAGTATATTTCTAACACCATAGGAAGGTTAGCACAGACACTCTGTGACCACAAATGCAAGTTTTTTACAGACGAATCTCCAGCCAGCGTGGCCGTGACGAACTCTAGCTCAAGTCCCTTCACTGCCGTCAGCCGGGGGTATGGTTTGTTTGCAATCGTGTCATTACGATTCTGATCCATGTTGACGGCAGTGAGGACTTGACTAGAGTTCGTCACAGCCATACGCGCTGGAGATTCGTCTGTAAAAACTTGCATTTGTGGTCACAGAGGTGCCTGTGCTAACCTTCCTATGGTGTAGAAATATACCTAGTTGGATGAATCTTATTGTGGCTAGCTGGTCTAGTGGCTAACGCGACGGGCTGGAGTTTTGAGACTCTATGACCGCGGGTTCAATCCCGGCCGGGGGTATGGTTTGTTTGCAATCGTGTCATTACGATTTCTTGAGTCAAAACTAAGATATCTGATATTATCACATTACTATGCCACGTATGGATCATGTAAATTTTTATACGTAATATCCGCTGGACATTGTTTTATACTGCCATGTTTAAAAAAAAACACTGCGATCTCCAAAAGTGTCTTAAATAAATTTTAAGTTCTTGAGAAGGGTCTGTAGTGGGGGTAACAATGAATTAGGAAATTAAACATTGAAAATTCAGTTAAGTTTGTATGTTAACCCTATTACAGCAAGAGAATTGTCATATCAACCTTTTGATTATTAGGCAGAGCTACATAAAATGTCTAAACCACCAGCAAATTTTGTTCTGTATTCAAGTGAAGAAGCCTGTTGTGCAGGCGATACGTTTCGCCAAGAAAGACATCCAAGTGTGACACATGTCTTACTGATCAACACAGTATAACACAGAAAGGAACCATATTAATTACATAAATTTGACCATAACAATTTAAACACTGAACAGATTCTCACAGTTGGTGGCTACACATCATCATATTGACATACAGTTTACCTTCCCAAAAGATTCACAATAATACACTGTTTACTTTTGAAGTACTGTAGTTCAAACCACCTGAATAACGACATAAAAAATTTAATCCACTTTACAATAAGTTTTTTCCAAAATAATGAAAAATTAGTTCTTCATTAGCCAACTGAAGTTAAAAGATAGTCCAGGAACTAGATCCATCACCCACAAATTCAGAGTACGAACAAATTTGTGATTTTTCGAACCACAGAGAATTCTCCGAACAAAATCCCTGAGGTGGTAGTCATAAAAAAGTTCAGTAGTTATCTGTTTGGAGGCACACATGCACACTCTCTACCAACACTAAAAACTTATGATGTGCCTTAACAACACTGAGAACCCATTCCCGGCTGCATTATGGTCCTCAATGACTGGCCCACAAATTGAATATTCCATTTTATGTGTTAAAATTAATTTTTTAATGGACATTCTTGTTAACTATGATTCCCCAGAACATACATGAGACGCTTGCCTACGCTTTGTATATTAATTTTTCCGGAAAATGCAACACACAACACACACACACACACACACACACACACACACACACACACACACACACACACAATCACACACACACACACCCACATAGTCCCCTCAATCCAAACATGCCATAGAAGATCTGTATAGTTTTAGAAGGGATTATTGCATACTTATCCACATACAAGAGAAAGAAATGAAACAAAATGAACGTCAACTGGAACATGCATTATAGGGTTAAAGAAGTGAATAGGGAAACATGTGACAATGGTGAAACAGCCGCTGAGACCTGGGAAAAGACGACGAGGTAAAAAAGGATAATTGAAAAACAATTACAAAGCTGAGTGAAATTTCAGAAACGTAATGAATCCTAAGACAACACATTTGGAGGAAACATATATTAAACCAAAAAAACCATGAAGTGTCAGTTGTAAGAACTTCCGCTTGAATGCCACATACCAGGATATAAATTATTCCACAAGAGAGTCAACAGAAGAGAAGGCAGAGTGATGTAAAGTGGAGAAGTGGCAGCAGAAGATTAAAAGTCTAAGACTACAGTTGTCTCATGGAAGGTGAAAAGCTAATTTTAGGGTAACTTACATTAATAAACCGAATAAGGACGATACTGCTAAGAGTCATCTTCATCGGAGAATGTTTCTAACATGGAAGAACTTAACTATAGCATAATGAACAATTTTGATAGGAAGCCTATGTGGCAAAATAAATAATATATAATCAGTACAATATCTAATCAGTCATTCACCTACAGCACCTTGCAGATATTGTCACGAGGTCGGTGTTCACTACCAGATATCAGAATTAGAAGAAATGTGATCTAAGTGACCCTCTGACATTGAACTGTGGTGGTACCAAATGGGAGGTTCTGAGTACCATCAGAAACTACAGACTCCTGCTATTTTAAGCACAACAATCTCTCGACATTTACGAGAATGTGTGGGAAAAAAAATCAGTGAAAGTAGTTCCGTGGTCATAAACGCCTTTGCCCAAATGAAGAGAGGTCAGAGGACAATGGCTTATACCTGGTTAAAGCTACAGGAAGGCGACAGTAACTCAAATAATACGTTACAAACAGTGGGTATGCAGAAGAGCATCTCGGGGGGGAACACACAACACTCGAAACCTTGCCAACTAATCCGGCAGCAACTCCGTCATGCTATTACGGTCAAAATGGAGCAAGATTCTCAGATCCAGTAACTTGTTGATCCATTACACCGTAGAATTTAAGGCTGTTCTGGGCAAAAGGAAGCACTCTCCCCAGTAAAGAAGGGACTACCTAATAAGTGGAAACCCACTTTGCCGAAATATAAGTGTAAATTACCCGTGTTGATGATGTGAAGCTAATAAGAAGAGGAATTTCTTCAGATGGGCAAATTGGCATAAACAATCGTATTGAATTCAACTTTCCTCTAAGATACTTTAGTGTTAATGGTTTAATACTGATTGAAAAAAAAGGTATTTTGAGGTCATCAAACTAAAACCAATATAACAACTTGTTTAATAAAATATGGTGCATTAATGGGAGGTTCCTGTTGGGATTCCGACTTTTCCACTGGTGTGTCAGCCTCATGTTAAAGTTCCACTGCCATTTCCTTCAATTCCTCCCTCGAAAGTGGTTCACTGTGGCTCACAAGGAACTGGTGAACATCGTCCGGATAAACGATGTCAATGCTAACATCCTCAGCCATGGAAATAAATGGTATAAAATACCGACACAATGGAAATATAAACACATATGCAGTATAATGTGATCCTTTATTGACTACGTTTCGCCCACACAGTGGGCTTTTTCAAGTCACAAAAAAAAGCCCACTGTGTTGACGAAACGTAGTCAATAAAGGATCACATTATACTGCATATGTGTTTATATTTCCATCCTCAGCCATACGAGAGTCGTCTTTAGCCACTTCCGAAACAGTCTCCATTCATCCAAGACTGACACTTCCACGCAAAATGCACCCACAATACAACACTTACAACAAAATAAGCGAATATTAAGTGTTTGGACGCACAGGCGTTGCTTGTGTTAGTTGCTATTTATTTTTTTTTTCAAATTTTTAGGTAATTTAAAAAAATCATGAATGTGAAAAGCAGCGAGTGTGCGTGCGAGCGTGTGCGCGCGTACTCACCTACTTGTGGTTGCAGGGGTCGAGTCATAGCTCATGGTCCCGCCTCTTCACTGTTTCACTGGGTCGGTACTAGGTCACTCTTCCAGCTCCATGAGCTTTATCATACCTCTTCTTAAAGCTATGTATGGATCCTGCCTCCACTACATCACTTACCAGACTATTCCACTTCCTGACAACTCTGTGACTGAGGAAATACTACATAACATCCATGTGATTCATCTGAGTCTTCAACTTCCAACTGTAACCCCTTTTTGCTGTGTCCCATTTCCGGAACATCCTCTGTCCACCTTGTAGATTCCTCTCAATATTTTATATGTCGTTATCATATCCCCCTATCTCTCCTGTCCTCCCGTGTCAACAGGTTGATTCCTTTCACTTCTCGTAGGACATGCCCCTTAGCTCCGGGACTAATCTTATTGCAAACTTTTGCACTTTCTCTAATTTTCTTACGTGCTTGGCTAACTGACGGTTCCAAACTGGTGCTGCATACTCCAATATGGGCCTAACGTACACGGCGTATAGGATCCTAACGATTTCCTTCTTGTAGAAGTCGGAATGCTGTTCCTTAGTTTATGTTGCTATGCACCATATGCTGTGCAGCATTTATTGGGTGATGTTGCACCTCAGCATGTGCCCGGTGTTATACCTCACCCCTAGACCTTTCCTTGATAGAGTTCGTAGTCTCTGCCCCCTAAACTGTATTTCGTCTGCGGTCTTCAGGACTTCACTTGGTGGAGTTGAACTCCAGGAGCCAGTTGCTATACCAGGCCTGTAGCCTGTCCAGATCCCTTTGTAGTTGTGCCTGGTCTTCGTCCGATTCAATTCTTCATCAATTTCACATCATGTACAAACAGGGACACTTCTGAGTCTATTCCTTCCTTCATATCGTTAACATATACCAAAAACAGCACTGGTCCCTAGGACTGAGTGTGTGTGTGTACTCACCTAGTTGAGGTTGCGGGAGTCGAGTCCGAGCTCCTGGCCCCGCCTCTTCACTGATCGCTACTTGGTCACTCTCCCTGAACCGTGAGCTTTAACATACCTCTGCTTAAAGCTATGTATGGATCCTGCCTCCACTACATCGCTTTTCCCACAAACTATTCCACTTACTGACTACTCTGTGGCTGAGAAATACTTCCCTAAAAACATCCCTGTGATTCATCTGTGTCTTCAACTACCAACTGTGTCCCCTTGTTACTGTTCCAACTCTGTAACATCCTGTCTTTGGTCCACCTGTCAATTTCTCTCAGTATTTGTATGTCGGTTATCTGTCCCCCTATCTCTCCTGTCCTCCAGTGTCGTCAGGTTGATTTCCCTAAACCCTCCTCGTAGGACATACCTCTAGCTCTGGACTAGTCTTGTTGCAAACCTTTGCATTTCTTTCTCTAGTTTCTTTACTCTTGGCTAGGTGTGGTTCCAACAGGTGCCGCAAACTCCAATAGGGCCTAACGAACACGATATAGGCCTGAACGAGTTCTTATTAAGATGTCGGAATGCTGATCTGAGGTTTGCTAGGCGCCCATAATGCTGCAGCAGTTATTTGGTTTGATGCGCTTCAGAGATGGGCCTGTGTCATACTCACCCCAAAGATCTTTTCATTGAGTGAGGTTTGTAATCTCTGCCCCCTTAGACTGTACTCCGTCGCGGTCTTCTTTGCCCTTCCCAATCTTCATGACTTTCTCTTGGTGGGATTAAACTCCAGGAGCCAAATAGCTTGGACCAGGTCTCACCTGTCCGACCCTTTGTCGTTCTGCCTGGTCTTATCGATCGAAAGAATTCTTCTCATCAACTTCTCGCATCGCAAACAGGGACACCTTGAGTCTATTCCATCCCGTCTATGGTCCGTCACAAATACACGAATCAGCACTGGTCCTAGGACTGACCCCTGCGGGACGCCCGCAGGTCACAGTTTCCACTCTGACACCTTCGCCCACATAACCATGACACGCTGCTGTCCTTTCCTGACAGGTATTCCCTGACCATTGTAGTTGCCTTCCCTGTTTACCCTTCTGGTCCTCCAGTTTTTTGCACCAATCTCTTGTGTGGAACTGTGCACGCCTTCTTACAGTCCAAGAATATGCAATCACCCACCCTCTCTCTTGCCCTTACTGCTGTCACCATGTCATAGACCTTCCAGTAGGTTTTGTGGAAACCATGTTGGCTGCCTGTTGATGATTCATTCCTCCCTAGGTGTTCCACCACTCTTCTCCTGATAATCTTCCATGATTTTGCATACTATACCTGTCAGTGCCACTGGTCAGTAATTTAATCTTCATGTCGTCTCCTTTTTTAAAGATTGGACTACATTTGATGTCTTCCATGCCTCAAGGGCAATCTCCCTGTTCGATAGATGGTATTAATATTGTTTGTTAGGGTACACATAGCGCCTCTGCTCCCTCTCTCAATACCCATGGGGAGATGTTATCTGCCCCATTGCCTTAGAGGTATCCTAGCTCACTCAGAAGCCTCTTCACTTCTTCCTCGTTGTGTGCACTGTGTCCAGCACATGGTGGTGTGCCCCACCTCTCCGTCTCTCTGGAGCCCCTTCTGTCTCCTCTGTGAACACTTCTTTGAATCTCTTGTTGAGTTCCTCACATACTTCATGTCATTTCTTGTGTGTGGGTGTGTGTGTGGTGATGTGTGTGTGTTTGTGTGTGTGTGTGTGTGTGTGTGTTGTTATGTGTGTTTGTGTGTGTGTGTCTAGTGTGTGTTTTGTATCGCCAACTGTACTCACTTAATTGTGGTTGCAGGGGTCGAGACTCAGCTCCTGGCCTCGCCTCTTCACTGAGTGCTACTAGGTCCTCTGTCCCCCTGCTCCGTGAGCTTTATCATAACTCATCTTAAAGCTAGTATGTTTTCCTGCTCCCTGTCCCTCACTTGATTAGGCTGTTCCACTTTTCGACTACCTTTGACTGAAGAAATACTTCCTAACATCCCTTTGACTCATCTGGGTCTTCAACTTCCAATTGTGATCCCTTGTTTCTGTGTCCCCCTCTTCTGGGTCATCCTGGCTTTGTCCATCCCCCTTGTCTATTCCAGCAGCATTTTGTATATCGTTATCATGTCTCCCCTAACTCCTGTCCTCCAGTGTCGTCAGGCCGATTTCTCTTAACCTTTCTTCGTAGGACATTCCCCTTACTGTTGGAAACTTAACCTTGTCGCAAACCTTTGCACTTCTCTAATTTCTTTCTTGCCGGGCTTGATCAAGTGTGGGTCCAAACAGGTGTGTGTGGTGTGGTGTGAGTGGTGTTTTTGTGTTTGTGTGTGTTTTGTGTGTGTGTGGTGTGGTGTGAGAGAGAGAGAGAGAGAGAAGAGAGAGAGATTGAGTGTAAACTAGCAAATTAGCTATACACAGATCAATAACAACGAAGTAACTGGAAAGTTTTGCCACGAAGTCCTGATCACAGACGGGCCGTAACCCACTCCCGAGGAACACTCTCAGGTATATCATATGGTTATTTTTCAAGTCATCGCACTGAAGATAACTCTAACAACTACACCCTGATGAGCATTTCAGAAATATGATCATAAAGAAAATAAAATTGACATTATTACACAGCTCGAACAAAGAATTTGGATGAAAAGTATTAGCCTCAACTACAGGTAAAAAAACTAGCAATCAATGCTAATTTTGAGAGGCAAATTTTTTCCTGAACTCTGGTCCCTGTCTTAATCCATTTCAGGCCGATCTTAAATTTAAAATATACTCAAAACTATTTTAAACTATGGGTAAGTTGTAATTGCATTAGTGGCGTGTTAAACTGTAATTTTTACTCATCTAAATCGAAGGGGTTATTTATCCCCCAATGTGGATTTATTCGCGCCGGAAAAGCGTCCTAAATAAAATATCACTTAAAATGTCCCTAAAACGTCAACTATTATCTAAATCCATTTGTGAGTTTATTTTAAAATTTTCATCAAGGAAACTGTATCACTTCCCTTGCTCATTAAAGAAGAAATACTTTGTACTTAAATACTTTTTCACCTTAATTGGGATTGAAAATTATTGCAAGAGTCTTTACGGTACTCTTACTCAACTATTCAAAGGATCTTGTCCAGTAAACAAGGATATTGTGTGGTATGCTACCTAGAGGCATCATTTGTGAGGGTAGGTTACCCTGAGAGGCAACATTTCTGTGGTATCTACAGAAGGCAAACATTGGTGTGGGTATGCTACACGAGAAGCAACATTTGTGTGGGTATGCTACACGAGAAGCAACATTTGTGTGGGTATGCTACACGAGAAGCAACATTTGTGTGGGTAAATGCTTGCCTGAGAGGCAACATTGTGAGGTATGGCAGCCTGAGAGGCAAACATTTGTGTGGGTTTTTTTAAAATGCACACACAGAAGCAACATTTTGGGGTATGCTACACGAGAAGCAACATTTGTGTGGGTATGCTACACGAGAAGCAACATTTGTGTGGGTATGCTACCTGAGAGGCAACATTTGTGTGGGTATGCTACACGAGAAGCAACATTTGTGTGGGTATGCACCTGAGAGGCATTAAATCATATGTGTTGGTAATCTACACGAGAAGCAAATTGTGTGGGTATGCTACCTGAGAAGCAACATTTGTGTGGGTATGCTGCCTGAGAGGCAACATTTGTGTGGGTATGCTACACGAGAAGCAACATTTGTGTGGGTATGCTACACGAGAAGCAACATTTGTGTGGGTATGCTACACGAGAAGCAACATTTGTGTGGGTATGCTACACGAGAAGCAACATTTGTGTGGGTATGCTGCCTGAGAGGCAACATTTGTGTGGGTATCTACACAGAAGCAACATTGTGTGGGTATGCCTAACACGAGAACAACATTTGTGTGGGTATGCTTCACGAGAAGCAACATTTATGTGGTATGCTGCCTGAGAGGCAACAATTTGGTGGGTATGCTGCCTGAATGAGCAACATTTGTGTGGGTGATGCCTACACGAGAAGCAACATTTGTTGGGTATGCTACACGAGAAGCAACATATTGTGGGTATTGGGCCCACCCCCCCCCCCTACTGAAAGGCAACATTTGTGTGTGTATATCTACCTGAGAAGGCAACATTTTAGGGTATGCTACCTGAGAGGCAACATTTTGGAGTGGTATGCAACCGAGAGGCAACATTTGTGTGGGTAAGCTACCTGAGGAGCAACATTTGTGTGGGTATGCTACCTGAGAGGCAACTTGGTGTGGGTTATGCTACCTGAAGAGGCAACATTTGTGTTGGTATGCTACCTGAGAGGCAACATTTTGTGGGTATGCTACTAGAGGCAACATTTGTGTGGATATGCTTCCTAGAGGCAACATGTGTGGGTATGCTACCCGAGAGGCAACATTTGTGTGGTTATGCTACCTGAGAGGCAACATTTGTGTGGGTATGCTTCCCAGAGGCAACATTTGTGTGGGATGCTACCTGAAGAGCAACAATTGTGTGGTATGCTACCTGAGTGGCATCATTTGTCGTGGGTAATGCTAATGAGAGGCAACATTTGTGTGGGTATGCTACCTGAGAGGCAACATTTGTGTGGGTATGCTACCTGAGAGGCAACATTTGTGTGGGTATGCTACCTGAGAGGCAACATTTGTGTGGGTATGCTAACTGAGAGCCATCCACCTTCATCAGTCATACTACTTCCTTGACATTTCTTAAGCTGAAGCCCAGTACCCACAAAAGACTTGAGAACTCTAGCTCAACACTTTTATGCGGCCCAGGAGCTGCTTTGTAAAACCCTCAAGTTGGTCACCAGCTCTAGGTAAGTGTCTTAAAAGATGAACAGAATCTGGAACCCCCATCCCCGTCCCATTCCCCCACACACAAACAAGACCAATGAATTATTAACTCAACACCCTCATGAGCCCAGGAGCTGTAAGACGACCGGAAGCTTTGGCTTAATCCCTCCAGACTAATTAGAAATTGTAATTCAGTACCCACATTTTGCCATGGAGCCATCAGTAAATAATGGGAAAATTTTGAGATCATGTTAGGCTAGGTAAGATTTGTCAGGAAAGAAGTTAAGCGTTTCCTGATGCTGGTATGAGCCATTTGATGGCCCGCCACTGGAGCTTTGGTAATCTGACAGAGACCTTCCACTGGCTTGCTGGTCCACTCCTTGGAAAACTGATAATTTTAACGAAAAAATTGAAACCAAAATAATGAGAAATTGAAGAGTACTTGAAAAGGATGAGGAACTGAAACCCAACAACCTTAAGAGACCCAAGAATCAACTTTTCACTGTCACAGTTAAAATATAAGACCAGTCGAATAAAGTATTCCCAAAATATTGTCAATAAACTGACGAGGTTTAGAGTTACAAATCCTCCCTGTCAAACACCTCTTAAATTTGTGATTAGTGAGACGAGGCATTGCATGAATATTGTCATGATGATCATGAGCTGTAACTGGATCTCCACAGTCCTTGAGACTTAAAAAAATTAAGTGAACGAAGCATGCAAGACTTTTTAAAATAAATATTTTATTATAGGTATGACCTAGAATGCAGAAATAATTTGATGTCCTGACGCATAAGAGGATCAAGACTGAAGTTCGTCACCCTCAGCGATGTTATTTGAAGTTAATGTGATAGACACTTAACCAGGAGCCACAGGTACCAGTATTGTATATATTTGTAGATATTGGTGGTGGAAATATAGGGGTACTCAAAAAAAATCTGTGTTTGTCTTTGCCTTTAAGTCCTTGACTGCTGCTCTGCTTACCAGCAGAAGAGCAGTCAAGGTCTTCACAGTATAATTGTGATGGAAATAACAAAGTTCGGGCTTTTATTTATCCTTTGCATGAGTATATTAAGTGAGAAAGCCTCACACCTGTTACATATTTTTTTTAAATAAATTATACAAAGATATGAAACTACTGAATTTTGCAAAATTCAGTTCCACACAAGGCAGTGCCAAGATTTAGATATAGAAGAGCCCTAGGCTATTCACTTGACAGTCCCACCCATCCCCCCCACCATCACCACAAGGAGAAGGTGTGGTGAGTTAAAAAGAATTCAGTAAAGACAATGATGACGAGTGAAATTCCCGTCTCTAAAGGAAAAGATTTAATGTTAAATCCCGTTTACTGAAAAAAAACTAACAAAAAAAAACACGAAAATTTTTTTGGCAATAACCGAATTTGTAAACATTTTGTGGGGAAAAAAGGGAAAATTTCTAAAAATGAAAGTAAGTTCATGTTAATTCGTCAAAAAATATGATTTTTAATTCGTTCAAAAACAATTGCAATATCTAAAAATTAAATACACTAAGACAAAACTATGTCTTAGTCTCCTCATTGTAAAATCTTAAAAAAGTTCATCAATAATTTCGTGACTGATGGGTGAACAACATAACGGGTGTAAGGAAAACACTCCCAATGTTTCTCCCCCTTCACCAAGAATCAAACCCGGACCTCCCCCCGTGCAAACAAAGGCTTTTACCCCCCGGCCGCGGAGCACCGTTTAATTTAAAAAGGGGTTTTTAAATCAACAGGAGCTCTTTGTAGGTCAGGGTTTTTGTCTCACTACAAGTAAAAAGTCAAAATTTTGGGGTAACATGGGGTAAGCTTCAACAAGGTTCAAGCCTTGCTTAATTTCTTCTTAATGCGTCAAAATAACAAAACGGGAAAAACATTGCACAGAATTTTCCGGAACACACTTACACCATTACACAGTGCTCTTTTTAAACGGGGCTTCAAGGGATTAGTTTAAGGAAAATTAAAGGATTTATCAAAATTTATTCCTTGAAGAAGTTTCCTCGGGCACCAGACCAGGTTCACTTCTTATTTCCTTGTTTTTTTCTACTCTTTCCCCTTGTTCATTCTGATTACATTTTGGCAAGTGGCTTTTTGCTTCTTTTCAAGCTCATCTAAAATCTTTTCTAATTTTTTTAAAAAAATAATAAGTGAAAGACAAACGTTCTCAAGTAGTTTTGATTTTGAATTGTTTTGCCGCCTTTAGAAAATTCCCTGGAATATTTACCCAAAAATGAAGCATAAAAAAATTTCCCAATTCCATTTTTCTGCAAAAGTTGTTAGCTTGAAGCCTAGTATCCCCCTGTTGTTTGAAGCCTGGTATCACACTTTTAGCTTGAAGCCTGGTATCACACTTTTACCCTTAAAGCCGGGATCACACGTTACTTGACCCTGGTATCACACTGTTAGCTTAAACCCGGTACCACTGTTAGCTTGAACCCTGGTATCAACTGTACTTAGCCTGTATCACACTGTTACTTGAAGGGGGATCCACTGTTAGCTTGAACCTGGTATCACACTGTTAGCTTAAACCCCTGATCACCCTGTTCAAAACATAAGAGTACAAAAAAAAATTTCGGAAAATATCCACTTTCCAAAATCTTTCAGGGCTGGTTATGTTCCTCCCACCGGTGCTACAAATATTCGGAAAATTTTGACAGATTGCAAAAATGTTTTTAGAATCCCCTTTTTCTTTTGTGAAGGATTATAAAAAGGGTATAACTTTCTTTGAAAAAAAAAAAAAAAAAAGTTCATTCACGGGGCAACAAAAAACAGCTGAAGGCCCAAAAAATTTAAAAAGTTCCCAGCGCAGGGAAAAAAAAAAAAAACTTGAAAATTTTTTTTTCCCCGGGTTTTTTTTACCCTTTCCCTTGGCCACCACCATTTTGGCCATTGTCATAACACTGCCCAGACATTTTCTGAAGTTTATTTCAGGGCCAGTAGGAGATAACACTAAATAAGCCAGCGTTCTCCCCCCATAGCTTTTTGCTCAAAAATTATATCCTTGGGCCAGAGTCCCCAATTTTAATCCTGGCCCAAGCCTACATGAACCTACGCTTTAGTTTTAGAACACATACTGACGTACGTAAAACACGTATGTGAATATGGGGAGGAATTTTGAAGTATGTAGGGGAGGAATATTGGGAAAATGTAGGGGGGGGGGGAATATTGAAGTATGTTTTTTTGGAGGAAATTATGTTGAGGGGAAAATGTGAAGTATTAGGAGGAGGAATATGTGATATGTAGGAGGGGGAAAATTGATAAGTAGGGAAATATGTAAATGTAGGAGGAATATTTATGTATGTAGGGGAGGAAAATTGTGAATAGTAGGAGGAGGAATATGTGAATATGTAGGAGAATAGTGATGTAGGGGGAGGAATATGTAAGTATGTAGGGGGGGAATATGGAAGTAGGGGGAGGAGGGAATATGGAATTGTAGAGGGTATTGATGATGTAGGAGAGGAATATTGGGAATATGTAGAACAGCAGAATTGAATATGTAGACCAAATGTAAATTGTGAAGCAGCATATGTGAACCCTGAAACACAGTAGTGAAGTTTGTAGAAGCAGCAGTGTAAGTATGTAGAAGAAGCAGTATGTGAAGTTGAGCGGCACTATGTAACCCGTAAGAAAAGCATATGGAATATGAGAGCGCGTATGTGAAAAGTGAAGCAGCATATGTGAAAATGTACGCACAGATGTGAACCAGTAGAAGCAGCATAGGGAATTTTGAGAAACAGCAGTTGGAAGTTTTTAAGCGCAGTATTTAATATGTAGAAAAGCGTATTGAATATGTACGGGAGCAGTATGTAACCATTTGAACAGCAGTATGTGAATATGAAAGCCAGTATTGAATATGTAGAAGCGCAGTATGGAAGTAGTAGAGCAGCAGTAGGACCATGTAGAACAGCATAGTAAGTATGTAGAACAGCAGTTTTGAATATGTAGAAGCACAGTAGTGAACCATGGAAGGCAGTTGGAAATATTAGAACAAGTATGGAATATTAAAGACAGTAGTGAAAATTAAAGAGCAGATGAACCATGTAGAACACAGTATTGAAGTAAATTTAAAAACAGCATATTTAAGTATGTAAAAGCAGCATATTGAAGATTAAAAACAGATTAATATGTAGCGGGAGCAGTTGGAACCATTAAAGCAGCATATTGAAGTATGTAGAAGCAGCAAGGGAAACCATGTAAACCCAATATGTGAAGTTTTAAAGCACAGTAGTGAAATAGTAAAGCCAGTATTAACCTGTGAAGAAAAAGTATTTAAGTTGTAAAGAGCGAGTGAAGTATGTAAAGCACAGTTGTGAAACCCTTAGAAGCACAGATGGAATTGTAAAGCCCGTTTGAACCCTTAAAAACAGCAGTAGTAAATATGTAGAACAGCAGATGTAACATGTAGAAGCAGCGTATTGAAGTATGTGAACCATATTAATTTTTAGAAACAGCAGTATGTGAAATATGTAAACACATAGTGAAACCTGTAGAAGCGCAATGTGAAGAGTTTAAAGCACATATGTGAAATGTAAACAGCATATGTGAACCAGTTGAAGCCATTATGTGATATGAGAAGCAGCAATGGAAGTATTTTGAACAGCAGTAGTAATATGTAGAAGCAGATATTGAAAAATCAAAGCACATATGTGAAGTATGTGAAGAAGCATATGTGAACCCCGTAGAAGCAGCATATTAAATGTAGAAGCACAGTATGGAAATGTAAAGGGAGTATGTAAGTATGCAACGGGTATGTAAGTATCAAAGCAGCTTGTGAAGTAGTAGAAGAAGCAGGATTTAAGTAGCCGAAGCAGCATATTTAATATGTAAACCATTATGTGAATATGCAGAAGCCTTATGGAATATTAGAACCGCATATTGAAGTAGCAGAAGCCATAGTGAATTGTAGAAACAGCAAAAGTGAAGTATGTAGAACAGGGAGTATGTGAAACCCTGTAAAACAGCAGATGTGGTTGTAGAAGCAGCAGATTGAAGTATGAAAGAGCATATGTGAAGTAAAAGAAACAAGAAGGAATTATTAAAGCACAGTATGTGAACATTTAAAGCGCAATGTGAAGTATGTAGAACACATTGTGAATAGCAGAAGCGCGTATGTGAAGTATGAGAAGCAGCATTGTGAACCATTAAAAGCACGTAGTAAATAGTAGAACACAGTATTGAAGTTTTAGAACAGCAGTATGTGAAGGATGTAGAACAGCAGTTGTGAAACCCTGTAGAGCGCGTATGTGAAGTATGTAAAGCGCTAGTGAACCATGAAAAGCACAGTATGTTAAAGAAATTGAAGCCAGTTTAAGTAGCAGAAGCAGCAGTAAGTGAAGTATGTGAAGCACATATGGAACCATGTAGAAGCACCGAAGTGAAGTATGTGAAGAGCATATTGAATATGAAAGACATAGTGAAGTTTTAGAAACGCAGTATGTGAACCATGAGAACAGCTTGTAAGATTTGAAGCAGCATATGTGAACCTGGAAGCACAGTGTAAGATGTAGAACAGCGATTGAAGTTTTTGAACACTATTGAACCATGTAGAAGCAGCTATGTGAATATGTAGAAGCACGTATGTGAAGTAGTGAAGGGAGCAGAAATTAAGATTAGCGGCCCGCAGTATTGAAGTAGTAGAAGCAGCAGTATGTGAAATATGTAGAAAGGGAGCAGAGTGAGTAAGTAGAAAGCAGAGTAGGAACCCTTAAAGCAGCGTATGTGAAGTATGTAGAACGCAGAAGTAAGTATGAAACAGCAATGTGAAGTATGTAGAAGCACATTGTGAAGTTGTAGAACAGCTATGGAAGTAGTAAAGCAGCAAATGTGAATAGTAGAACGCAGATGTGAAACCCCGGAAGCCATATGTAAGATGTAAAGCAGCATATTGAAGATGAAAAAAGCGCAGAAGTGAAGAGTGAAGCAGCAGTATGTGAACCATGTAGAAGCAGAATGTAAGTATGTAGAAGCGCAGTTTGGAAGTTGTAGAAGCAGCATTGGAACCTTAAAAGCAGCTATGGAAGTTGTAAAACACAGTATGGAACCCTTAGAAGCAGCATATGTGAATAGTAGAAGAGAGTATGTGAAGTATGTAAAACAGAGAATGTGAATATGTCGGCGCAGTAGTGAACCCTTTTTGAAGCAGGGATGGAAGTATGTAGAACACGTATGTAATATTAGAACAGCATATGTAAGTAGTAAAGGCAAATTTTTTAAAAATATTAAAGCAGCAGTAGTGAACCTGTAGAAACAGCGTATGTGAAGTATGAGAAGCACAGTATTCGAATTGTAGAAGCGGTATGTGAACCATGAGAACACGATGTGAAGTAGTAAAGCAGCAGTTTGAAACCGTAAACAGCAGTATGTGAGTATGTAGAAGCGCAGTATTGAAGTATGTAGAAAACAGCAGATGTGAACCATTAAACAGCAGTATGTTTAATATGTAGAAACACATATGTAAATTTGTAAAAGCAGCAGTATTAAGTAGAAAAAACATATTGAAGTATTAGCGGGAGCAGTATGTAAACCCTGTAGAAGCAGCAAATAGTGAAGTATGTAGAAGCAGCGTTTTGGGAAATAGTAGAAGCCAGTTTTTATGTAAGTATGTAGAAAACAGCGTATTAAGTATGTAGAACGCATATTTTAATATGTAAAGCCAGTTGAAGTATGTAAAGAACAGTTTTAAATATGCCCAAGCAGCATATGTAAGTATTTAAAACGCAGTATTGAACCATGTAAAGCACAATGGAAAATGTAAACACAGTATGTGAATAGCAGAACGCATTATGTGAATATGTAAAGCAGCATATTGAAGTATGCAAAAAACATTATGAAGTTGCGAACAGCAAAAAAAGTAGTAGAAGCCCGAAGTGAATATGTAAACGCAGATGGAACCATGAAACCAGTATGTGAAATATGTAAACCGGCAATGGAAAGTAGAAGCCATATGTGAAACCATGAAAAGCAGCAGTATGAATTTTGTGAAGCAGCGTATGTGGTATTAAACACATAGTAAGTAGTAGAAGCAGCAGTATTGGAACCATGTAGAAGAGCAGTATGTAAGTATGTAGAAGCAGCATATTTAAGTAGTGAAGCAGCAGTATGTGAACCATGTAAAGCACGTATTGAAGTATTAGAGCGCAGTTGGAATAGTAGAAGCAGCAGTAGTAAGTATGTAGACAGCATATTGAAAGTATGTAAAGCAGCAGATTGAATATTAGAACAGCAGTAGGGGAAACCCTTAAAGACGTAGTGAATAAATTAAAAGCATAGTGAAGTATTTTGGGAACACGTATGGAACCCCTTAGAAAACACAGTATGTAAATATTAAACCCAGTATTTAATTTGTGAGACGCGTTGGAATTTAGAAAACTATGAGAAAATATTAGAACGCAGTATTAATATGTAAAGCCAGTATGTGAAGTATGTAGAAGACAGTATTTTAACCATGTAGAAGGCATATTTAATATGTGAACAGCTATTAATATGTGAAGCAGCAGTAAGTGAACCCCCGTAAAGCAGCAGTATGTGAATAGTAAAGCGCAGTAGTGAAGTTTTTAGAACCATATGTAACCATTAGAAAGCAGCAGTATTGAATAGTAGAAGCACGTATTAACCTGTAGAAGCAGCGTTGTAAATAAGAAGAAGCATATGTGAATTTAAGACAGTATTGAAGTATTAAAGAAGCAGTATGAGAAGTATGAAACAGCTATTGAACCATTAGAAAGGGATATGTGATGTATGAGAAGCAGTATGTAAGATGTAAGACAGCAGTATGTGAAGTTGTAGAAAAGCAGTATAAGTATGTAGGAAGCAAATGTAAGTAAAATAAAGCGCATTGTAAGTTTAGAAAAACTCAGTATGTGAAGATGTAAAGAAGCATATGTGAAATTTGAAAGCCCCGAGTGAAGTTTTGTAAAACAAGATGTGAAGTAGTACAAGCAAGTATGTGAAGTTGTAAACAGCAGTATGTAGTATGCAAAAACAGCAGTATTGAAGTATGCAAACACAGTATGTAAGATTAAAAAAGCATATGGAAGTATGTAAACAGCGTATGTGAAGTATGCAGAAGCAGCAGTATGTGAAGTATGCAGAAGCAGCAGTATGTGAAGTATGCAGAAGCAGCAGTATGTGAAGTATGCAGAAGCAGCATTATGTGAAGTATGTAGAAACAGCAGTATGTGAAGTACGTAGAAACAGCAGTATGTGTAGTAAATAGAAGTAGCAATATGTGAAGTATGTAGAAGCAGCAATATGTGAAATATGTAGAGGCAGCAGTATGTGAAGTATGTAGAAGCAGCAGTATGTGAAGTATGTAGAAGCAGCAGTATGTGAAGTATGTAGAAGAAGCAGTATGTGTATTATCCAGACTTATAGTAGAAAAGCACGACACACAAGCTATGCAGACTTCCAGTAGGAACCCACCAAATACACAACATATGCAGTCCTCCAGTAGGAACTCGCCAAACAAACAAGCTATGCAGACCTCCAGTATGAAACCACCAAACACACAAGCTGTGCAGACCTCCAGTAGGAACACACCAAACAAGCTATGCAGACCTCAAGTAGGAACCCAACAAACACGCAAGCTATACAGACCTAGAGTAGGAACCCACCAAACACACAAACTATGCAGACCTCTAGTAGTAATCCAGTAAACACACAAGCTATGCCGAACTCCAGTAGGAACCAAACAAACACACAAGTTCTGCAGACCCCCAGCAGCAACCCACCAAACACACAAGCTATAAAGACCTCCAGTAGGAACTCACGAAACATACAAGTTATAAAGACCTCCAGTAGGATCCCACCAAACACAACCTACGCCGACCTCCAGTGGTAACCCTCCAAGCAAGCTATGAAGACCTCCAGCAGGAACCCACCAAACACACAAGCTCTGTAGACCTCCAGTAGGAACCCATAAAAGAAACAACCTATGCAGATCTCGAGTAGGAACCCAAGAAACACAGGCTATGAAGACCTCGAGAAGGAACCCGCCAAACACACAAGCTATGCAGATCTCCAGTACTAACCCACCAAACGCACATGGTATGCAGACATCCAGTAGGAAACAGCCAAAACCACAAGCTATGCAGACCTCTAGTAGGAACCCACTAAACACACAAGCTATGCAGAGCTCCCGTTGGAACCCACCAAACACACAAGCTATGTAGACCTCCAGTAGGAACCCACGAAACACACAAGCTGTGCAGACCTCTAGTAGGAACCCACCAAAAACACAAGCTATGCAGATATCCAGTAGGAACCCACCAAACACCTTGCTATGCAGACCTCCAGTAGGAACCCACCAAACACACAAGCTACGCAGACTTTCAGAAGGAACCACCAAAAACAACAGAAGTTATGCAGTACCTCCGGTAGGATCACACAAAACACTCACTCAATTCTATGCAGACCTCAGTAGGAACCCACCAACCCACACAAGCTTATGCACAGACTCAATAGGTCCACCAAAAGACAGATAAAGTATGCAAAACTCCAGTAGGATACCCACTAAACACACAAGATATGCTGACCTTCATTAGGAAACCCAGCAACGCAAAGCTATGCAGACCTAAAGTAGGAAACCCACAAACACGCGCAAGAGTATGGAAGGATCTCCAGTAGGAACCCGCCCAAACACAGCAGGCTAGAATGACTCCAGTGGAACCCACACTAAACGACATGCTATGGGGGGGCCCCCTAAAAATGGGAAAACCCCTCCAGTAGGAACCCACCAAACACACAAGCTTGACAGACTCCAGTAGGAACCCACCAAACACAAAAAGCTAAGCAAGATCTCCATTAGGAACCACCAAACACAAAAAGTTATGCAGACGCAGTGAACCCACCAAACACAAACAGCTATGCAGACCTCCATTGGGAACCCTACAAACACACCAGGCTTATGAAAAGACTTCCAGTAGGATACAACCAAACACCACAAGTATGCAGACCTCCAGTAGGATACCCGCCAAAACACGCAAGCTATGCAATACTCCAGTTGGAACCTCTAAGACACAAGCTTCTGCAGACCTCAGTAGACCGCCACAAACAAACAGCTATGCAGATTCCAGATATGACCCCACCAAGCACACAAGCTCTTGCTCACGTCCAGTAGGAACCACCAAACACACAAGCTATGCAAGACCTCCATTGGGAAACCCACCAAACACACAAGTATGCAGACTTCGAGTAGAAACCCACGCAAACACACAAATGCTTTATGCAGATTCCAGTAATGTTGAGCAACACTTATCCCTAATTTTACGCGTGTCTTTACCATTTTAATCTATTGTGATAATATTCTTTAAATGGATTCGCGAACTCTCTCCTCCAAAATTGTTTGGGCTTTAGAGCAGTGGGATCGTTTTGTAAGTAGAGATTAGTTGAAAGCCAGCTTTTATTGGCATGTTGAGAGTTTTCAATGGAGGAAAAGTACAAAGAGGTGTCATGTCCGACGTGACTTACCACGGTAAACACGTGTGGTAAGCAGATTAATTTTCAACCTGTGGGTAATACCACCTACTTTGTTTCAAATAAAAAAAAAATAAAAAGAGAGTTGGAAGAAAAATATAAAAAAGCTTGCAAGTATAAGTAATCCATTATAGAAATACTGGAGAAATATTTAAGTTATTACACAACTGAAAATTAAAAAATTCTTGAAGACTTTGTTCAATACTTAGTTTTTTTTATTTTATTTAATATAAGTCACAATCCCAAAGTAAAGGAAATGCAATATATATATTTTATAAAAAAAATAAAGTGGCTACTTTTATTTTCCTAATTAATATTTTAATTAAGATGAAAATTAGCGTTTGAAGCCTACCAGAAGAGTCATTCTTAGTTATTACACAAAAAAAAAAAACCAATTTAGTAGAATTAGAAGGATTTCGGTTATTAGTGGCCGAAATACGATGTCCCTATATTCCGCTCAAGCCCTGCCCCGTCTACCTTCAATTCACATGCTTGATAGCCCTTGTGGCTTTGCGTTACTCTTTTTGATTATAATTATTAATATCCTCAATTACACACAAGGTTCAGTTGAAAGGTAGTATGGAAAATGGTAATGCAGAAATTCAAGATATTCCAATATATGCTACTTTCTCTAAGGAGGGGCGAACGTTGCCACAATGAAAGGCCACAGGAATAGCCACTTGTGTCCTAATACCTAACATATTGTCGGGTTAATTCTTCAACATTAAATATTTGTATTCTTGTGATGAAACGTATGAGATGAGCATGCACTGTTTGATGAGATACTTATTCATTATGAATTATTTAAGCATGGGTATGTGTGTACGGATGTGTATATGCTACATGTGTATTTGAATGCATGTGCATATAAATAAATATACTTCTTGTCCATGTATGTGTGTTGATGTATAAATCTTATTTACCTAGTGTTGTGTGTGTGTGTGTGTGTGTGTGTGATTGTGCTGTGTTACTCCACTATTTGATTGTTTGCAGGGTGTCGTTTCTTTAGCTCTGCCCCTGGTCCTGTTGTTGTGTGTGTGTGTGTGTGTCGTGTGTGTGTGTGTGTGTGTGTGGTGTAAAAATTAACTAAGGCATTCACTGGTTTTCATGATTGCCCTTTTTTATTAGTTTATATACTATACTACATTATATATTTATATATATATAATATAGTTATATATATTTATATATATTTATATATATATATTAATATATAGATATAATAATTTATATAATATATTTTTATAGATGGAAAGTGGCTGGTTAAATACAAGGTCAGCACAGAGTCATATATTAAAATTACCAGTGAAGTATGGCCGGACCAAACTGTTATCTTATATGCTGACAATACATATAGCACGTAGAAGGTAAGATGTAATTTATGACTTTGGTTTATTTTTTGTAGGGTTCTGGATCAAAAAATATTGATGCAGCAATTAAGGGAACAAGCCATTAAAAAGGTCTGTTATATTTTTCATCTTGGTTTCTAAATTTCTCAGTTCTCCAGAGAAAATTCTGATTGCTCCAGAAATGTAAAATAAAATTTTTATATTGAAGCCTAGCATATACCAAAATAAATTGATATCTTCGTGTAAGACTCACAGTGTAAAAACGTAAGTAGACAACCATGAGAGGCGCTCAATTTATGACTGGATAATTCTACAATTACAAAGATTTTCATCCAAATTTGAATTCTGGCAAATCTGGAATCACTTCTCGTGACTGAAATCTTGTGGGGCATCAGCCATTTTCATGCATTTCTATTATCTTAAATAATTGTAGCTGTTGAAAAAGATGGAATAGTCTTGTTTTACAGAGGGAAGATGTGGAGAGAAAATACATTGTGCTATATTAAATAAGTTCTAGGATTGCAGCAAAAATATATATTTTATCTTTCACTAGTTGTCTCCTGGATGTACTCTCTCTGGAAGCTATATCCGATGATTCAGGCCTCTGCCACTTCTCCAAACTTTTTGGAACTTCTTTCAGAAGGGCGTCTAGCGGGGCCTGAGATTTTGCTTGAATCTGTTCTAAGTTGGGTAAACGCAGTCGGTGAGTTTGATTTTTATCTTTTCTGGAAGGAAAGAAGTTACCAGGAGGGCCTAGACTCGAGAGTAGGGAGGGGTGGGAGGAAGGTAGTAGGGAGGAGGAGAGCTGGATAGAAGGGTGTAGGGAGTGTGGAGGAAGGAAGTAGTGGAGGGTTGGAGGCAAGTGAGTAGCTTCTGGAGGGAGGGAGCGGAAGGGTAAGTAGGGTGGGTGGTGGAAGTGAGTAGGGTGGGTGGTTGGAAGGGAGTAGGGCATGGGTGGAAGAAGGGAGTAGGGGTGGGTGGAGTGGTGTTAGGGAGGGTGGAAAAGTAGGGATGTAGGGAAGGGTGGAGGAAGGAAAGAGTAGGGAGGGTGGTTGGGAGTAGGGTGGGTGGAAGAAGGGAGTAGTGTTTAGGGAGGTGGTGGGTGTTTGGGAGGGTGAGCAGGATCGGGTGTAGGGAGGGTGGAAGATGGGTGGTGCGGAGGGTGGAGGAGGGAGTTGGTGGGTGGTTGTTAGGGAGTTGGGGTGGGTGGAGAAGGAAGTATGGGAGGGGTGGACGGTGGTAAGTTGGAGGGTGGAAGAACGGGAGTAAGGAGGGTGGTGGTTGGGAGGTAGGGTTGGGTGGATGCAGGGGAGTAGGGGAGGTGGAGGATGGGTATAGGGAGTAAGGAGGGTGGATAGTTGGGTGTAGGGGAGGGTGGTGGAAGGTTGTTGGGAGGGTGGTGGGTGGAGGGTGGGTGGATTTGAAGGGGTAGGGTACGCGTTGGTGGGTGGTAGGGAGGCGTGGAGGATAGGTAGTTGTAGAGGGTGGTAGTTGGGTGTAGGGAGGGTGGAGGAAGGATAAAGTTGTGGTGTGGGGGGTTGAAGGTGTGTGAGGAGTGTGTGTAGTTGGGTGTTGGGAGGGTTGGAAGTATGAAGGTGTGAGGGAGGGTTGGTTTTTGTTGGGTGGTGGGTGGGTGGGGAAGGATTGTTGGGTGAGTGGAGGGAGTTGGGAGGTGAGTTGTAGGGTGGTGGGTGTAGGTGGATGGATTGGTAGAAGGGTGGGTTGGTGAAGTGATAGGAGGTGGGTGGTAGAAATGAACGGAAGTAGGGTGTGAGTAGGGGGGGTGGGAGGTAGGGAGTTGGAGGGTGGTAGGACTAGGATGTAGGGGGTTAGGGTGGGAAGATGGGAGTAGGGGTGGGTGGTGTAGGGAGGAGGGAGGGTGGAATGAAGGGGAGTATGGGAGGGTGGTGGAAGTATGGCGAGGGGGGTAGATAGGAAGTAGGGAGGGTGGAGGTGTTGGGGGGTGGCGGTGTTGTGATGGGGGGAGGGTTGGATGTGGGTGTTGGGAGGGTGGGATGGAGTATGGGAGGGGGTGGTTGGGTTAGGTGGGAGGCGTGGAATGTAGGGAGTGGTGGGAGGGGGGTGGGAGGTTTGAGTGTAGGGAGGGTGGTATGAAGGGGTGTAGGGTGGGGGGATGATGGGAAGGAGGGTGGGGTGGATTGTTGGGAGTAGGGTGGTGGTATGAAGGGTGGTGGTGGGTGGATGGTTAGGTAATGTAGGTGAGGGTGGGTGGTAGGTTGTTGGGAGTGTGGAGGGTGGTTGTAGGGAGGGTAGGTTGTAGGGAGGAGGGAGGGGGGGAGGGAGTAGGGAGGGTGGATGGGAAGGAAGGTTAGGGTGGGTGGTGAGGTAGGGTGGTGGGAGGGTGAGGTTGGGTGAGGGAGGGGGGTAGGTAAGGGATGGTGGGAGGGTCGTGGTGGTAGGTTAGGAGGGAAGGGGGGAGGAAGGTTGGTGGGCAGGGTGGAGGAAGGATGTTGGGTGGGGTGTATAGTAGGAGTTAGGTTGGGTGGTATGATGGGTATGAGGGTAGGGTGGATGTATGGGAATGTTGGGTGGGTGGAAGAAGGGTGTAGCGGAGGGGGGAGGATGAAGGAGGAGTGTGGGTGGAGGAATGGATGTAGGGTGGGTGGTGGTTAGGGAGGAGGAGAGGGTGGAAGAAGGGAGTAGGCAGAGGGTGGAAAGAAGGGAAGTATGTTATAGGGGGGGAGGGAGTTGGGAGGGTGGATAGAAGGGTGTTAGGGAGGGTGTGGAAGGGTGTTGGGAGGGTGGGAGAAATGATGCAGGGAGGGTGGAGGAAAGTAATGTAAAGAGGGTGGAGGAAGGATAGGTAAGGAGGGTGGAGGTAGGTCAGTTGGGAGGGTGGAGGACAGGATGTAGGGTGTGGGTGGAGGGACTGGAGGTAGAGGAGTTAGGGAGGGTGGGAAGAAGGGAGTAGGGTGTGGGTGGAAAGAAGGGAGTAGGGGGGTGGAAGGAAGGGAGTAGGGGAAAATTTTTTAATAATGTGCGACCACCCCCCCCCCCACCCCACTCCACTCTTGATTTCATTCATTAATAATTTACCCCACTAACTTATCCCCGCGTTGCCCCCCCTCCGCCCATCACCCCCCCCCCCCCTTTCCCCCACGCCCCATGGAGGGTTGGAAGAAGGGAGTAGGGAGGGTGGAAGAAGGGAGCGGGAGTGTGGCGGATGGGAGTTGGGAGGGGGAAGAATGGTAGTAGGGGAGGGTGTTGCAGGGAGTAGGGAGGCGAGGGGAAAAGGGAATGGAGTTAGGTGGGAATGATGGGTGTATGGTGGGTGGTAGAAGGGAGTAGGGAGGGTGGATGATGGAGTAGGGAGGAGTGGATGAAGGGAGTAGGGAGGTTTGTGGAAGGGAGTTAAGGAGGGTGGAAGAAGGGAGTAGTAGGGAGGGTGGGAGAGGAAGGCGAGTAGGGGAGGTGGAAGAAGGGAGTAGGGGGGTGGAAGGAGGGGTAGTAGGGGAGGAGTAGTGGGTGGTAGGGAGGGTTTGGATGAAGGGAAGTAGGGAGGGTGGAGAAGGCGAGTAGGGAGGGGGATGAGGGGGTAGGGAGGGTGGAAGAAGGGAGTAGGGAGGGTGGCAGAAGGAAGTAGGGAGGAGTGGATAGAAGGGAGTAGGGCTAGGGTGGGTGGAAGAAGGGAGTAGGGAGGGTGGAAGAAAGGTGTTGGGAGGGTGGAAGAAGGGAGTAGGAGTGGTGGGTTGGAAGAAGGAGAGGTAGGGAGGGTGGAAGAAGGAAGTAGGTGAGGGTGGAAGAAGGGAGTAGGGAGGGTGGGAAGAAGGGTGTAGGTGAGGGTGGAAGAAGGGAGTAGGGAGGGTTGGGAAGCAAGGGAGTAGGGGAGGTGGAAGAAGGAAGTAGGGAGGGTGGAAGAAGGGGAATAGGGAGGGTGGAAGAAGGGAGTAGGGAAGGGTGGAAGAAGGGGAGTAGGGAGGGTGGAAGAAGGGAGTAGGGAGGGATGGAAGAAGGGTGTAGGAGGGGTGGAAGAAGGGGAGTAGGGAGGGTTGGAAAGGAAGGGGTTAGGGAGGGTGGAAGACGGAATAGGTAGTGTGGAGAAGGGATTAGGGATTGTGGAAAGAAGGTTAGTAGGGAGTGTTTCTCAGTTATAATTTCTTTTTTAATATATATATTTGTTTATAATAATTTTAATTTGTATATTACTAATTTTAATTTTATTTTTTTTCCTTAATATGGAAGAAGGAGTAGGGAGGTAGGTGGAATGAAGGGAGTAGGGAGGGTGGAAAGAAGGGATTAGGGAGGGTGGGAGAAGGGAGTAGAGGAGGGTTTGGAAGAAGGAAGCGTAGGGTGGGTGAAAGAAGGGAGTAGGGAGGGTGGAAGAAGAGGAGTAGGGGGTGGAAGAAAGGGAGTTAGGGAGGGTGGAAGAACGGGAGAGGAGGGTGGAAAGAGGGAGTTACGGGGGGTGGAAGAGGGGTTGGGAGGGTGGAAGAGAAGGAGTAGGCGAGGGTGGAAGTAAGGGAAGTAGGAGGGTGGAGGAATGGATAGTAGGAGAGGGTGGAGGAATGGTAAGTAGGGAGGGTGGGAGGAAAGGGAGTAGGGAGGGTGGTAGAAGGGAGTATAGGGAGGTGGAGAAGGGAGTAGGAAGGGTGGGAGGGAAGTAGGGAGGGGTGGAAGAAGGGAGTAGGGGAGGGTGGAGGATGGGAGTAGGGAAGGGTGGAGATAGGAAGCAGGAGGGTGGAGGCAAGGAAGTAAAGAGGGTGGAGGAAGGAAGAGGGAGGGAGGAGGAAGGAAGTAGGGAGGGTGGTCCGGAAGGAAAGTAGGGTGGGTGGAGGAAGAGAGTAGGAGGGGTGGGAAGATAGGGAGTAGGGAGGGTGGGAAGAAGGGGAGTAGGGAGGGTGGAAGGAAGGGAAGTAGGGAAGGGTGGAAGAAGGTGAGTAGGGAGGGTGGAAGAAGGTGTGGGAAGGGTGAAGAAGGGAGCTGTGGAGGCGTGGAGGTAGGGATATGGGTGGGTGGCAAGGATAAGTAGGGAGTAGGAGGGTGGAAGAATGGAGAGTAGGGAGGGTGGAAAGAAGGAGTAGGGAGGGTGGAAGAAGGGAGTAGGGAGGGTGGAAGAAGGGAGTAGGCGAGGGTGGAAGAAGGGAGTAGGGAGGGTAGAGGAAGGGGTAGGCGAGGGTAGTAGAGGGAAGGGAGATAGGGAGGGTGGAGGAAGGGTGTGGGGAGGATGAGGAAAGGAGGAGTAGGAGGGTGGAAGAAGGGAGTAGGGGAGGTGAAGAATGGGAGTAGGGAGGTAGGAGTGAAGGGAGTAGGGAGGGTGGAAGAAGGAGTAGGGAGGGTGGAAGAAGGGAGTAGTGGAGAGGTGTGAGAAGGGAGAGGGAGGGTGGAAGAAGGGTTGTGAGGAGGGTGGAAGAAGGATGTAGGGAGAGGGTGGAAAGAAGGGAGTGGGAGGGTGGAAGATAGGAGTAGGGCGGGTGTGGAAAAAAAAAAAATAGGAAAAAAAGGGTGGGGAGTCGCAGTAGGGGGGTGGAAAGAAGGGAGTAGGAAGGCGTGGGATAATGGAAGAGTAGGGAGGGTGGGAAGAAGGAAGTAGGGAGGGTGGATGAAGGGAGTAGGAGGGTGGAGAAGGGAGTAGGGAGGGTGGAGGAAGAAGGGAGTAGGGGGGTGGAAGAAGGAGTAGGGAGGGTGGAAGAAGGGCGTAGGGAGGGGTGGATCGAAGGAGGAAGTAGGGGAGGTTGGAAGATGGGAGTAGGGAGGGTGGTAAAGAAGGGAGTAGGCGGGGTGGAAGAAGGGCGTAGCATAGGGTGGAAGAAGGGAGTAGGGAGGGT
The DNA here is from genome assembly GCF_026875155.1 of Cherax quadricarinatus. Taxonomy (NCBI): domain Eukaryota; kingdom Metazoa; phylum Arthropoda; class Malacostraca; order Decapoda; family Parastacidae; genus Cherax; species Cherax quadricarinatus. The sequence continues at coordinate 27,169,464 of NC_069439.1, forward strand.
GGAGATGGGAGTAGGGAGGGTGGAAGAAGGGAGTAGGAGGGAGGGTGGAAAGAAGGGAGTAAGGGAGGGTGGAAAAAAGAAGGAGAGTAGGGAGGGTAGAGGATAGGGAAGTAGGGAGGGTTGATGGATGTTGAAACTCTTTGTTTTTGGTCATAAAACGCACGGAGAACAGTCGCGTGTGCTGGGGCACTGTTATAGTGAATAAACTAATCGTTAGATGCCGCCACCAATTGCAGACATTTTCTTCTCACGTCGCTTTCCGTCAAACATTGTTCAGAACATCAATGTATGTTTGTCCTGCTAGAACAAATTCCTGATACGATTTTCCTCATTGATTCCATTCTATTACACAAAAAAATCCTAACGACATAACATTAACAAAAAATTTTGGGGGGTCCCCCTGGTAACCACAAAGGAATGATACAGACTGCATTATTGAAAAATGGTTCTCGTTATTCACAAAGAGAGCATTACACCAGCGGGTTTTACGCTGGGTTCCATATTTCACCTACAATGCGGGAGGAAAACTTGAGTCGGGGAAACTTTTTGATTGTAGAACCATAGATAGTTATTATTAAAATTGAAATTTGCAAGGTAGTACCTATATTCCAAAAAAAACAATCACAAATCTTAGTGTTGGGTACAGTAGAGTTGAAAGTTTTAGGCTTTACAAGCTATCATACTTGAAAAGGGATTGAATGGAAATAGAACTTTAACTTTACCTCAATAGCATCTGTACAGTCTAGTTTGCCAAGAACGAGCCTTTTCTAGTTTACAGACCTCAGCTGTTGACAATGTGTGTATTCTACTGCTTCCTTGTGATATTCTCTATTATAATAAAGAAAGAGCTAAACCGACATGGGTCATTTCAGCGCCTGGGGGTAGAAGAAAAATTGTGTGGGGGTTATAAACAGCTGAGTGGAATTGTAATAGAGTTGAGGGAAAGAAAAGGGCTGTGTGTCAAAGTTCGTTATAGTAAAGCAGCTGCGAACAAAATTTATAAAGCTGATCGATTCTGTCGAAAGGCAACGCCATCTGCAAGATGTGAAGATAAGGTTAGTGTGGTAGCTTGGCGGGCGGACGGCGGCGGCGGCGGAGGCGGGCGGCGGCGGCCGGCGGAGCGTTGAAGGGATAAATCCATGCAGAACTCGCTGGTAAACCTCGCAAAATCTGCAAGAATGTGAAGAAAACCGAAAAATAGGGGTCCCGACAAACCTCACAGAGGAATAGGGTGTCGTTCATGAGATACCCATGGGTTAGGCGAATATGGCGGAGACGGGGGAGAGCGCAGTCTCCGAGGACAGGCAAACAGGTGGTTTAGATGAGACACAAACCTAAAAGCGGTTTAATAGAGTGTAATTTGTTATGGTGCATGCCGACCACTCTTGTTGCCAAATGGCTGCAAAAGTAGGGCAGTTCGATCAACTGGAAAATAATCTCTCAACAGACTACCCTGTAGCAAACCGGATGAAAAATCATGCACACATTGACCTCGAAGCAGCATCCATGGTTTTATTTACCTCAACACCTCAACGTGTCGGGACCCAACAGAAACGTACACGTTCTTTGTTTTTGTTAGCCACACATACCCAACCTTAGTTGATTATGAAGGACTAAAGGTTGAGGGGAATCAAATTGTTTTATGGCTTGTAAAGTACTGTGGGATCTGTAAATGATCACAAAGTCTCGAAGGAGACATGTATGTAATACGGATAAGGGCTATGAGGATGGCATACAATCGGCAATAAAAATACAGAGAGTCTAACAAATGACCCCGGACTACTTTCGTCAGGGGAACAATAGCCGCACAACCCAACATGTCTGCGTCGTTCAGAAGATTTAGATAACATCTGTTAAACAGCAACAAGGCATGTGCATACGACCGTTAAGTGATCGAGTAGAGTGTGATGCAGTCGTAGGTAGGAGAGCTTTCGGCGCAGACAGTAGAAGAGAAACAGACCACGAACTTTCGGTAGCTTCCAAGGGAAAGGGAAAAGGCAGACGCTAAATGAACATACGAGGTAACTGGAGGAAAAGTAAACCAAAAAAGACCGGATGTGAATAAAGACGTAGGAGAAAAACGGTCGAAGTAAGACAGGGGGTCGAGCAAATGAATGAGCTTTTACTAACGTCTGTGACAACTATACGTAGAGGGAACACGGTAAGGTCATGAGAGCAGAAAAAGTAACGAGGTCAATAACGCAGCACGACTCTCAGCTTTGGATGGGTTCATTCTCCTCTGAATGAGAAAATTATCTAACTTAGAGTTATAGGTGAAGCCATGGAAGAGTCTTGGTAGCCATAATCCAGCTTGGACAAGACAAGGTGTGAAATAAAAAAGGAGGGGTGTTCGGCGATCTGTCCCAATAATGAACGATGTGCAAGTACTTTATGGGATTCAGCCCACCTTGGCAGCTGCCTCAAAGAGAAAATGTGACGTTTCATGTCAACCGGCGATCGAAGCGAAAGGGGCCCCCCCCCCCGCCATGAAACTTGACCTTATTACATTCTGGAATATTAAACACCAAAATAACAAGAACATAGAAGAGAGGAGCTCTACGACGGACGTTTCGGTAAGACTTGGACCATTAAGAGTCACACTAACAATAAGGATGGTGGAAGTAATTATTGGCCAGAGAACGGACGGGTCATAGGGAAGTATTAGGAAGGAGGAAGAGTGGTGGTAGTAGTAGAGGTTGTAGTAAGTTGAGGTAGTAGTTGTAGAGGTAGTAGTAGTTAGTAGGTAGTTTTGTAGAGGCAGCGAGATTGTTAGTAGTAGTAGTAGTAGTAGTTGTAGTGTAGTAGTAGTAAGTGGTGGTGGAGTTTCAGTCAATTACTAAGAAAGAGCAGCATGCAAGAGAGATAGGGGCCCACAAAAGGGTTAGGAGCAAGAAGAACTCATGGGGGGGGGGGAGGAATAACTAATAATGGACAAATACCACTTGGCAGACAGGATAACCCAGTGACTGACTCCACTACTACCTTTACCACTACCTTTCTTCCCTACTTTCCTCTACCTCTCCTGTCCGGTTCATATCTGCTGGTCTACAATTTACTCGCTCCTTCTTTTTGTTGTGAGACTTTGTAAATTGTTTCAACGTCGGACCGAAACGTCGTCGTAAACTCTTATACCACACATGTGAGAGTTATTTGCATATTATTCCTTCAAGTCACGGTATGTGCTTTTTTTGTTAGTGTCACATTTGGATTACGTGAGCATGTTAATTTAACGGAAGATCTGGCATAAGTGGACGTCTAGTTGAAAGTAATGTAATGGGGTTTTCGTTGTTAGAAAAATTAAAGCCATGAGTAAGTGGTCCAATGGGAAAAACGGTCTAATGCATCCTGAGGGACGCTGCTACCACAGTCGACAGTTCAGCGCATACGTAAAGCTATGATCGAAGTCATCCACTTAAAGTTGTCGACCAAATATGCGATGGAGAAGAACAAGGTAGGTAGGTCATTTTAGCTGAGGTGAAAAAGAGTTAGTGCGATGGACACAACTTCCCTGTTGCGACTCCATCGGCTTGATATACAAAGTCTGAAGAAAGCAAGGCACCAATTACGGAACACGAAAATGTTGTCAGATAAGAAAAACAGCAGGGAAGGTTTGTAAGATAACGTGGTGCCTAAGGCGGGGTTTTGGGGTGTTAAAATGTATTAATCCAAGTGGTTTGTTCGTATGCCTCTAAAGATCTATGAAAGACTGCTAGACGGAGTATTTGTTCAGCTAAGGCATTTCGCAATTGACATCTAAGTGGAGCAGGGCGTTCCAGTTAAAGCGGCCCTTGCACAAGCCATATTGATTGGGAGAAAGACTATTGCGAGTAATCCATATACCATATTAAAGTCTATTTTACCTCGTTCCATCACCTTACAGACTACATAGTCAGAGCATATGGGACGGTAAGGCTGTGGTATCATGCCCTGATGTGCTGTTTTGCGAAACAGTAGGACGTGGCAGATTTCATGGCTAGGGAGAACCCATCGCGCCCAAATAAGATTGATAAGACGAAAATGGTATAAGGAAGCTGTAGATGCAGATGTTGTGTGCATACTAAGATGAATATCATGAGTCCAGCTGCCGATGTCTGGCAAAGCCGGAAACAGTGAACTCTGGCTCTTGGAGAGTGAAAGGTACATTATACGGCTCCCATTTCCAGATAAGAGGAAATCCAAGGCAATTGCTACTGGGTAAACTTAGACGCGGAAGAATGAAGAACAAGAGGTGAAGCCCTCGGGAGACATGAACAAGATAGTTCCGATTTCCAGGACAACTTCAAGAGGTTCTGCAACCACTAACACCAGGCAACCCGCAAAATACAAGAGCTGGGTCGGGGAGCTACTTACCATAACAAATTCCGTACCTTCTTCTAAAACCGCACACATAAAGGGAAGTCATGGTAACTGTAGACAAACTGTCTTGCCAAAAATGCGATTTTGGCCGTAGAGTATGATACGGTGAGCGTATTTGTCCTTGCCTGCCTAAAAGCCAAGAGGAGTATACAGTGGTCCGATTATACGCCTTGCCTGCCCCTAAAAGACAAGAGAGTAGACGAGGTCCGATTATACCGTTAACGGCCCCATGCAACGCCGATCAAACGCACCGCCGGGTACTGCAGTAGACCATCAAGGACACACGTCTGAGTATGCCTGCTCAAGGTTTGAGGGACATGGAAACGTGATGCTTAACAGTCATACAAACGAAGGTCGAGAAACTAGTGCACCGGCTCCATCAAGTAGAGGACCTAAGAAGGGTCCTCAAGAAAGCAGAGTAAGACCGAGGCGATAAGTCCCAGTTCGTAATCCAAATTGGCACGAGGGCTACGAGGTGGTTGGAAAATACGTAGCAGAAGTAAAGAAGAATATGAAAGTGATGACGTGTTCGTAAAATCCGGGGAGAACAGGACCAAGCGTAATCAAGTGCGATGGACGAGGAGAGATAGAAACGAACAAATGCAAAAGCGACTGAGTGCAAGAATCAAAATGGCGTGGTGGCACACTTGTGCATGTAAAACATGAAGAGTATGAGAAGTGAGAAGACGTCTAAATGATCACCACAGATTCACAGTGGGACCCTCCCCCACAGAATGTTGGTGAGCGTTAGATAAGTACTGACACCAAGATGTGCGGTGGTGAGATGAGTTCAAGAACGCAATATCCGAGGTGAGATTACAGAATGCACGGGAAAGGGGCGAGTGTATTGAGAGCAAACCTGTATTACCATCTGTGCAATTTAAATTACGGGCTGCAGCATATTGCAAGATAGAACGAACAAGACACTGTGGATTTACGGCATACACAATGCACACAAGGAAGCGTGCGTCAGCAGGCAAGGGTCATGCAGAATGCAACAGACTAGCTCAAAATGAGACTAATAAACAAACCTGAACGAATTTTGGGGCTCTTGCCCCGTACACATACTGGGGAAAACTAGGAGAGCAAACACCTGGAGCTCTCTCCCTGATTAACTGATGGCATTAATTCTTCCAATGTTGTCATTATTTACAAAGATGGCCTTTACCAACAATAAAAAGATATAAAATCTATGGGCTTTTGGGTCTGTGAAGTCAGTGTTGTTGATGCAACAGTAAGCGTGTAAGCAAGGAGGAACCTGTATGCCGGCGAAGGAAAAGATTGTTTTACACGTCGTGAAGGGTATACATACAGTGAAAAAATAAGGGGTAGAAGGTGTGTTGGTATCCATTCGTGGGTTTCGTAACCTATGCTATATAGTTGAGAGAGGACAGCGTCAATGTTATCTGATATGGAATATTGCATGTAACGTGGTTTCAGAGACAAGTGAAGTTGAGCAAGTAGAGATTGGGGAGACTATGGAGGGAACTAATGAGGTTTGAGACGGGAGGGGAATTTGAACCTGGAGAGATGTGCCGGCGGGGACAGAAGAGTTCTTCGGTGGAACAGGAGAGGAAGGAGTTTCAAAGGTAACTGGGAAGAAGTCTGGGGAAGGGGGACAGGAGAAGAAGACCACACGAGGGGGTGAACATCCACCTCCGTGTGAGAGTTAGAAAAAGGGTGAGAACTAGGCACCGAAGCCAAACAGGAAAACTGCTGGGGAATTGCAAGCACTGGAGGAGTGCTAAGAGACTTGGGCTTATGAGACAGGTTCAGCTTCGCACCTAATAGGCGAGAAGATTAGGTAGGCATGCGAGGTCTTGCAGACCGAGAAACTAGCGAGCGAGTAGTAGTAGTGGTAGGACTTGGTAAGGAGGTGGGGGCTTCAGAGGGTAAAACCACAAAATAATTAGAGACAGGGATGACACCAAAAGACATACCACCGGCGGAGCTGGCAGGCGGGGACCCCGCTAAGGTTGGAGATCTCTTAGCCACTCACGAATAAGGGATACGAGGAAGATTCCCTTGAAGGTGGAGCAGAGAGACAGCCATAGCATAAGTAATGCTTTTGCACACGTCTTTCTTGATCGTTACGATAAATCAAACAACGGTGGGAAAGAAAAGGATGAAGTTCATTGCAATTGAGACAAGTGGGGGGAAGACTAAGATGTATTGGTATGATCTGCGGCACCGCAGACTGGACACTCTGTTGCAGATCTGCAGTACTTAGTGGGATGTCCAAATTGACAGCAATTTCGACATTGTTTGGGGGTAAGGATCACTTTACAGACAACTAGGAAGATATAAACGAAAGATGGGAGCTCACAGCAGTCGAAGGTTAAGTGGGTGATGTTACTAGGAAAGCGCCTCTGCCCACAAGCGGGAAGGACATATGTATCCACTCTGAGAATAGGAACATCCTGAAGGGCTAATTGCTCCAAAATATCACCGCAAGACAGAAAATCACTCTCTACAAGACCACCGTACCACTGCAAGAATTGAAAATAGTATACTTTTGAATTATGATTCGAATGTTATCTATGGAAGTTATACGGGAAAGATCATGAGCTTGTTCTGCAGTCTGAACTGTAACAATGTGCGCACTGCTACAAAAAGTGTGAAAAGATATATTTTGGCCAACATGTCAAAGAGCTTTACCAATACTATGGTCAGAAAGATAATCAGTTGGAGATGTCGGTTGTAAGGAAAAGAATTTAGTTCACTGCATACTTGTAAACACGGTGCGTAAAGGAAGTGGGTGTCGCGTAGGTCGTTTTCGTGAAATGAGCAGACATCGGAATAATTGGTCCGTCAGCAAACGAACGTTTAGTGTAGTACTCTTGCGCGCCAACCGCGAAAAGGTGGATGATTCAAATGCCCTCGCAACTGTATCGGGAAGCCAGACGGACGGTTAAGGCATGCAAGAGGCAGTAGGCAACTATCAGAAATGGTGGAAAACCTCCAGCACTTCGGGCAGGTAGACAGAGCGTCCAGCGACCAGCAAAGGCTACAGGACGTGATGGGAAAGTCTAGAGAATAGTCCCGAATTAAGAGCCGGTCAAAAATGAATGTAGGAACAGAAAAGAGGTCCTGGGAGGAGGATGGTTATCACAGAATAAAGACTCCCAATGATAGTGGGTCTTACCTTATTTTAAAGAAAAAAAAACAAAAAAAGAAAGCGAAGAAAGGCAGGCGAAAGGGCCATAAGTTCCCACTTCAATCCAAGGTACCTCGAACCCGTAAGAGTCATGCCATAACCTACCCTTCACGTGCCAGTAAACCACGCTCCGGGATATAACCTCTACATCTACCAAGCCACCTCCGTAGGACAAAACAGAAAAGAGCGGTCGGAAATCCGCCCACATTAGCATAAAAGCGATACCACCTTGCGGTTGTTACCGGTTTCCCCAGATCCGAAAGGCAGTCTTTGAGATACACCCTGTCATCTGCAGGACACTCCATCCACTTCTCGGAAATTCTGAAAGGGACAGGGGGCCTTCCGAGATAATCCAGATTCCACGGCAAACCCACCACAACACCCGAGGAACCTCATGGAGCGTAATCGCCACGTGGAGGACCCAGGAGAGCTACAACACGGAATGGGAAAAGGGAAAGTTTAGTGGTTTTGGTATGGAAAGAAAAAAAAGGGGAGATGGAGTGGAATGGAATGGGAAGGGAGGATTGGAGGGTAATTGGTTCTAAGGCTCTACTCTCGCAAAGGACTGTTGAACACCCTTCCCCCATAGACTCCACCATCTTCAGTTTCAATCAACAAGTGGCTTGTACAACACATTCATAGTAAAATTGTAAAGGTCAATATCAATTACAAATTTACCTTATCGTTGTCATTGGCACACATAAGTAACCTAAGTTACCTATCCCTGATTTCCCCCACCCAGTATTGTGCATGTCACTAATGATACATACCGGGTTCGGAGCAGAGACATGTATCCACATAATTAGTTAGAGCCTCTGTAGAACGACGTTTTACCTGCCAGATAACTTTGGAAAATCCACATGGGTCTCTGAGCTAAGTAAATCTTAGGGAATGTCTTGATGCCAACGGGCCCTTATCCCAAAAGAATGGCTGCCAGGCCTCTTCCTCATTATTTCATTGTGAGCACTGCTAGATGTCTCTACTTATACTAATGAACTCAAATTAATGTAAATAATAATTAAAGCCTAAAATTACACATTTTATTTTCAGTTATTAAGTTCCAACACACCAATTTCTACTTAAAACGTCTGTAATTATCAAATTAGTGTAATCCTATCAACATATGTAAAGATGACTATGACTTCTCCGCTGTATTGTCTGCGTGATTTTAAAGGCATCTACTGCTTGTTAAAAATGTCCTGTGGGAACAAACTGGTCCCTGTGGGACAATGTCCACTGTGGGACTTTCTCGAACTCAAATAAATTCCACATTATACAGCGATGCGAAAAATTTGAAACGGATCGGATTGATGTATTGCTTATGGTTATAAATTGAAACAACTATATAAAGGTATCCCATCCCAGGATATCTACTAATATAGTGCTCTTAATGTTATCTGCCTGCCTAGAAGCTGATGCTCTGTTTAAAGAAATAACAGGCAGACAATACGACACCAATGCGCCATCAAGAACATTAATTTGATAGCGACATTTCGCCACTGTACCTTTTATATGCTATCATTTCTAAGTCCAGTAATCTGTCTGCTTTATATTTTCGTGTACCTGGACATTATTAAACAGCATCCACAAGAACATGCGGAACATAGTATGTCTAGTAAACGTTAAATTAAAACTAATAACTGAATGATATAATGAACATCAGAAGTCAAACATCAAATACAAGACGCTACACTCTCTAACTTTATTCAATGACAATTGCAAATTATACGGAGCATCATATAACTTCTCTTGTTGCTTTTGGAAAAATTATTCGGATAATGGGGACACACGATAAGATTTGCAGGAAAATTTTACAATCGCGATCGAGCGGGGGAGTAAAAAAATTAATATTGGCCGTAAAGATTGTGGAAGTGGGTATCAATGTGCCATGTAAAATAAATTGCAAGAAGACTAAGTAAAAGAATGACATATTCCGCCAAAACACTAAATATATAAACAACGGAAAGCCTATCTCGTGATAGTTTCGGAGGAAATACAGACAAACAACAACATCGTTTACACTACAGAAGGTGAGCATTTTCAGGCTCATGAATTAATCGGAATGAAAACTCCAAGGTTATCAAAATATCAGGTATTTATTCTGAACTTGATCAACTGTAATTGAATTTGGACGATTAAAATCTGAACGTACATAGAATAATAACTGGCAGTGAAGAAGAATTAGTATCGGTTGAACAGAAAAATGCGAGACAAAATGGATTAAATTGTCATATCAACTAAACCGCATATTCACCCAAAATGTTTAAGATATCAAGATATTAGAGTTGGCGAGAATATGTTAGTGTGAGTGCTTGCCTGGGAAATTTCAGATAAAGACAAACGCAGTAGGAAAATCTCATTTCTTCCTTAAAACTGAATGGGCGGAAGCGATCTAACATTACTCAAACTGTCAGGTACCAGACTGCTGAAAAACGTTCTTGTATCAGCTTTTGCCCTTAGGAAAAATATCGTTCATCAGTATGTGGAACTTTGCGACACACAATTAAATCAGATCATCCACAACAACACGCAATCACTCGCAGGTACTGAACGTTTTGTGATTTAGGAAGATGATCTTGGCAGTTCTTGGCACATTATTATGCTTCTTGGTCAACATTAATATAATAAAAGAATGCGCTAAACCGACAATGAATTGCAGCGCTGACATACTTGTCGCCAAATAAAGGAAGATATCTGCAACCTTTTTATGTTTAACGGAAAAAATGAAACAAATTGTGAACAGAGAATTTGATATGACAGGTGAAGGCCAGACAGTCACCCCTTCAATCTATAACAATCCAAACACAAGTTACAGCGAGATAGAAAGTAATAAAATTATTCAGGATGAACTGTTATACTAGTCTACCCGTTTTTGCTGACCAGAATGATAAAGTTTTCATAGTATTCTTAGGGAAACAGGGTTGTAAAACCGATTATTTTTTTCTGCCAGTCTAAATTATTTTAAACTCAAGATACACCATCAATATTCTGCAGTGAACTTTTATGTAGAAATTACTTTAATTATAAAACAGCGAAATCAAAGACCCAAATAAAGTTGGAAATGAAACACAGGAGACTCGTCCCACGGACTTAAACCATTAACACAGATGATACCGTATCTCTTCAGTTAATGCATACTTCCCATATAACTAGGTCAAGCATAAAAATCAGCACCTAGTATATATAGTAATATGCTCCTACTCTATTACTTTTAATTCACATCCATTCAATCCATTAGTTTATCAGTTTTGTCATGGTCATCGAACTTCGAGGAATAAATTTTTATATTTTACCCTGCCAAATCAAATAACCAGTCCAAACAAAACGCATTAAAGTTATTTTTTTATATTTTATTTAAAACAGACATTACAAAAATATAATATATAAAACTCGTGTAGGGACTAGAAAATAAACAAGTCAACCTACAGCTAACATTACACACAACACTTACAACTCCGTGTGGGTACTACCCCCTTCCCCTCTGATTTCCCTCTCATCCACACTTAACCAACACCTGTTGAGCTAACCCAACAGATAATTACACAATATGAACAATCACTTTTAATATACAGATCCCTCGAAAATGGCACTAATAATCACCCTACAGACCATTCAATTCACTCACTGAACATATACACAGACGTATTACCCCCCCCCCCCCCGTTTTATCCAACCAATCCAATATTTACAACCTAACATCCTACAAACAATGGATGTTACCTAATCTAATGTCACCACAGCAATGATCAAAACATTAATTTATGTCAATTGTCCCTAATGGTTCAGTTTACATAATCAATATGTAATCACACAACAATGGTGATACAGAGAAGGTCATAAAGACATACAATATTAACTAACAAAGCCATAGTTAGAAACTTAGTCTCAAAAACCCAACACATTTAGCTTCATAGTGCTATTGACAACAGAAACAATTCAACATAAAATATAACCATGACAATAAGTAACACAAAATACTGTGTCCTACACGCACCATACCACAGCAAAAACCTATAACACCACAGTTGCCCAACTTTATTTACAACCATCTGACAAACATTTAAACTCTTTACTCTGAAAAAACAAAACTGAAAATTGCAGATCACCAGTGACGAACAATAATGCACATACCATAGTACAAAACAATATCACACATATCTTCTGACACCGTGCATGATCACAGCGTCAAACACTATGCAGTGCAAGGCACCTAGAAACAAGTTGGAGGAAAGAATATGCAATTATTAGTTAAACACCAAATTACATATTGTCATTACCGAAAATCAATATTAAATCACACACAATATGTATAATAAAGCAGAAGAATTATCAAACAAATTGGCGTTAATCCTACTGAGAAAACTATCACACCTCATAATGTTCGAACTAAAACTCACCTCACTCCTTTTTCCTCACACAATTCCACACACACACAATCGACCTCTGCAACACACACACAACCCCCCTCCCGGGAAGCCGAGACCGTTCATTATGCCCCTGACCACTTAACAAGTCACATACATATCCCTAAAAGAATAGTCCCTGTAGCCCTCCGAGAAATCCCTCTCCACCTCCCCCCCATATATTTCCCTGTTTCGACACTTTGTTCTATAAAGGAATGCTGCAATATGGCCATCCTCGTTCCTCCGCCCCCATTGTCTCTCATTGCCATGATAAAAACACGAAATCAAACCACTTAAGTAAGCCACTGCCCTTTGAACCTTTACTCCCAACCCCCAACCTACACAAACTGAGCTCGCTCTCAAAACCGACAACCCTTTTTCCCCCCCCCCCACATAACGGATACCTTTTTTTTTCCCCCTACATTCCGCACACCCTAGGCTTCGGCAAAAATAAACACATGAAAAGCTGATTCATCTACCCCACAAACCTGACACTTTTATAACTCCCCACACCCCCCTTATTCGCCTATTTCGTAATACAACCCCAACGGCAATATTCCGTGAAAGAAACCTATACATACCTCCCTCACGGCGTGGCCGGATGCGTAACCCTTTTAATCGACCCCAATGTCTTCCATGCGTACATCGGTACACTCCTCCCCGTTGCCACTAGGCCACCCAAGGGCCAAAACTTCCCTCTCCATGGACCCTACCCCGCATGTTCTCGGATCTCGACCATCATCAATAGACGCAACAACTCTCACCATCCTCTCAATCCTGTCCCTTCCACCCTCTCCGAATATCACCCTGCATGCATCCTCCCCAACCCTCCACTTCCCCTCCCCCGAACCCCATTAGAAACCCCATGTTTCACATATACACACTTCAACCTTCTTTCCAAGTGAATTAACCCCAGCCCTCCCCAAGAACCACCGAAGTGTTACCAAACCACCTCCCTTTTCACCAATCGCATCCCCGAACCCCAGATAAAACGGAAAACTCTGCATCAACAATCTCCGACATCCCATACACCAAAGTACCAAGCTGCCACATGCCATAGTTTGCTGTATCAAAAAGCACACTGACCACACTTACCATCTGGTGGTAGCGTAAGATGTGTCGGCCGCAATCCTGACAATCTCCCAATACTCTATCTACCACACCCTTAGAATTAACCTCCCTCGCATCTGAGCATTACTCATACACAACTCCACAAATTTTCACCCGTTCACGACACTCCACCTCACCCCCCCACCCCCGCCCTCCGCCCATCCCCAATCCCCCAACCTCATGAGAATTGATTTCATGCACATTTCACTGCCATACCTGTTGCAACCCAAGAACATCTATATCTCTCTCCAGTACCCACCTCCAATCCCTACTCCCGTCCCAATCACTAAGGACAGTTTGTTGTCATCAACATAACCTATATACTGGGACTCCCACCAGAAACTCGTATGACCTCCCTTACCAACCCCCCTCTGTATGCACCTTTCCACTGTCCTATAAAACGATTCTTTTAACATGCAAATAAAAATTGTGACAACGGGCAACCCTACCCTCAATCCCCTGCCCATTTTCACAAGCAACCCCACCCCACCCATTAATCTGTACACTACATCCCGGCTCCCTGATATAAAGTACGTACCCACTTCACAATGTTTCTCCCCGAGCCCCTGCCGCTCCATGAATCTCCACAGAGCTTCCCTATCTACACTGTCATACGCGTTCTCCGAAAATCAATTCCAACGCCAATACCCCCGTTCCATCTCGTGAACCCTCAATAAACCTTCTAATAACCCCATGCCCCTCATACAATGATCTCCCCCGAATCCCACTATTGACCCTCAACTATTATACCGTTTCCAATGACTTTCTATACGATTTCCACAAAATTTATTGCCAAAATTTTAGTCTGCGCACATAGTGATATCCGGTAATCTCTCACCGTGCACTGACTTTTCAACCCTTTGGCACAAAACTGCCAAGCGCTGTCGCGTGCCTGCAACGATCCCAAAGCAACCTCCTCTCTTTATAAATTAAATAATTGCAACCAAAAAGTCTATTAATCTCCCCAAATCTGTATGTAAAACTCGGCAGCAGCCCAATCTATCCCACGGCGCCTTACCCCTGCTCATACTCCATTAAAGCCGTCCACACCTCTTCCTCCACAATAGGCCCCTGTAAACTGTTTCCCGTTCGTCCCGGCCTCCAGCTACACAGACTGCACCCATCCTCCTGCGTCTCTCGTAAAGGCCCCCTCTCTCTTTCTCTCACAACTCCACACTTCTTCATATAATGCACTAAGCCAAGCATCAACAGACCCTCCCATCCCTCCGTGAACCGACTTTGTTTACCAACCTGCAGCTCATAAGACTGCCATCCCCACGAGCTCCCTTTGGGGGGGCGCAGATGGCAGACCAGATGGCCTAGCTTCTCCCTACGAGCCCCGTGAGGCGGGAATGTGGGCTAGCCTGGGACACTTGGTCCCAAAGTAGAGGGGGTACTATGTACCTCCCTCCCCAGAGGAGACTATGTTCTCGAGAACACTCCCCAATAGGGAGCAAGGCCGGTCACCACTACTGGAAAAGACCCGCCGAAGAATACCGGCGAATAAAAAAAAAAAAAGAAAAATCCCCTCCGTTGTTCACCAAAACGTGTCCTGCCCTATACCCCCTCGATGTCCTCAAAGAACCCCTCAAACCCACCATTTCCATTGCAACGCGCCGGCGCCCTTGCCCCCGCAGGAACACACGCCGATGGTCTATCACCCACATGGACGCTCCTCCAACCCCCCTAAAACCCTTGCCGCAATCAAACCTCTCATTTTGCACTCCATAGGCGTTTTCCTTCATTCCCTCTATGTCAGCTCATGGGGCTCCCAATCCCTCCCCCCATCCTCTCCCATAATACACTCCTTAACAGCCACCGTCAGTATACTTACCTAATAAGCCCATAAGCCAACTGATTCTCTGCCGTGCTCCAGTCTGTACATAAAACTCACGAATCCTCTTCTTCGCCGTTGCACCTCCCACCATCTCAACACACCCATGACTTCCATCCCCTCCCATAAGCCTTTCCCACCATTGTGGGCAAATAGGACCCCTCCCCTCAACAACTTGAGCAACCGAACATTCAATTTCAATAACTCTTATACCTGTTCGCCGACCCTCCATCCCAAATCCACCAAAACAACCTCTATGATCAGAAAAAAACATACCAGAAAACCTTACACTCCGCACCACTACATACCTTGTCACTATATCCTGTCCCACCGTGCAGTCATACCCCTGCCTCACAAAGTGTGCTGCACCTCCCACGTCCGCCCCACCCCATCCGACAATCCACCAACCCCTCCCCGGTTAACAGGTCCCTCAGAACGCCAAACAATATCCTGCTCCCTAGATTTCCACATCCCTGCGGCGTATGACCAATTCCAGTCCCCTCCCACCACAGCTAATCTGGAAGCGACCTTCATTGATACACCAACACTTCACTACAACTCATTTCTTCACCTTCGACTTCCCCCACCGCCGACCATAAACACACACAAAAACATCTTATCCCTTCCCCATGTCCCATCCACTCTATAACCCTCCCCTTCCCCTCCTCCTCACAATGAGTTTAAAGTTATCATTACAATGAAGCGGGTCTGTTAGAACGCAAGCTGCTCCACTACACTAAAATTGTCTGCAGTGAGTTTTATGGCCAAATATGTGAACCCATCAAACAATTGCCATTGAGTAGCTAGTGCCGCAAGTTCCTTACATGCTATTAACGTTTATCTTGAAGAAAATTACCAATGTGACCCGCGAACCTCATGCCCAAATAAGCCAACATTTTGATGTTGACCACCCTGCTCTCAAAAGCTAATAACGAGAGTTCCTAAACTCAGGGTCGCATCCAAATTTGGGGTGGGGTTTGCGAGAACATTCTCTGACGTAATACCGTAAATCTGATGAATAAAAAGCGTGTGTATACACTTGAGAATCCAAAGGACCACCGTGATGATGTAACGGTACATAAGCACTGATTGTTATACCATTCTCTAATGAACACAGCAAGACCATTGAATCCAGAATAGGCACAGGTGTTGTACAAGAGGTGCCCCAACTGCTGGGTGGTGGGATGATCTCAACTCCAGATTGAAAAACAGTAAAATTTAAAAAAAAAATACAAAAAGGAAATCTACAGCGTGACGAGATGATGAACCTATTCGTGACCAGCGCCGCCGAAGTGCTGGGAAGTACGATTAGGTACCGTTTTAGGGTCCACCAGGCGAATGTGACTGCAAAATTTTTGCGACGTGGACACAGGAGCTTGAGAACCTGACTCGCAAGAGGGAATACGTTCATGTCCTCCCTGTCAAAGGCAAGGGTCCTTTCCTTTCCCTCCTTATAACAATAAGGATCCTGAGTACTTCCATAATCCTCGCAGGCAATGGACAAACACCAGGTCCACATCCCCACTGTTATGAGAAAGTAGAGAATATTGCTGACCACTTATCGAGGGGAGGAAGCGGAGCCCTTTGTAATGAAGGGTATATGCAAACTATTCCCATTTTATCCTCATTGCAAATATCGTAATTCGCGCTACACATTTAAAAATTAACTTATTTTCTCATCGAACAATAAGCCGTGTCTGCTGCAACTTTTGTAAAACATCTACTTAACTCTGATGTATCAACTTGTCCCTCGACGACTTGTCAGTTAGTCCACTTACCTGCAAGGTAAACAAAGACTTATTATTGCACAAGTCCCCATTCCAATGTATCTTCTCAGCTGGGGCGCCCCAACCGACAGTCCGCACATAACCTTCCAACTTCAACCCTTCAATTCCTTACTGAAGTATCCGGAGTTATCCCTTCACCGACACCCTTCAAGAGTACCCCACATTCATCCACAACATTCAGAATCATCCCAAGATATACCTGTCATAGACAGAACTACAGAAAAATCCGAAATATTCCCATGATAACCTGAAGAACTGAAACTTATAAAACCTTTATTTAAAACGACAGGCAGAATCCCTAGTTATACGTTAGTTTGTTAAGATTTTATAATATATTTATTAATGTACAAATGGTAGTGGCAATGATGGCGTATCAATAGGGAAAAAATGGACTCTGGTACCTAAACCTTAAATCAGCCAAACTGGCATAGTGCCTGGATAAGTGGAATAAATGGCAAATGTAATTACCTATTACATTGCAAGTGACAGGTCCTTGGCTTCGAACTATAGACCAATAAGCCTTAACCTCCAAAAGTGGAAAATTTATGGAATCAATAATTGCCGAAGCAATTCAAAACCCCTTTTGATGCAAGTTTAAATTTAAATTAACAGGGTTTTTTACAAGGGCCGTTCCTGTTTTAACGAATTTCAACATTTTTCACTAAGGTTTTGGGAGGTGGGTCATGGTAATGAATATGATTTTGTGTATTGGACTTCAGTAAGCTTTTGATAAGTTCCAAATAAAAGGCTATTGAGGAAACTTAAGGCACACGGAATAGGAGGAATAATTTTTTCCTGGGTAGAGGCATTGCTGATAAATAGGCAGCAGAGAGTTTGCATAAATGGGGAGAAATCAGAATGGGGGCACGTCACAAGCGGTGTTCCTCAGGGGTCAGTGCTGGGCCCTTTGTTGTTCACAGTTTACATAAACGACATAGATGAGGGAATAAATAGCGACATAAGCAAATTTGCTGATGACACCGAAATAGGCCGCCCAATTCATTCTAATTAGGACACTAGAGCAATCTAGGATGATTTGAATAGACTGTTGTAATAGTCGGAGAAGTGGCAGATGCAGTTTAATATTGACAAATGCAAAGTTCTAAATGTTGGACAGTTAAATAACCATGCCACATATAAACTAAATAATGTAGACCTTAATACTACTGATTGCGAAAAGGATTTAGGAGTTCTGGTTAGCAGTAATCTAAAACCAAGACAACAGTGCACTAGTGTTCGCAATAAAGCTAACAGAATTCTTGGCTTCGTATCTAAGTATAAATAATAGAAGTCATCAGGTTGTTCTCAACTCTCTATATCCTTGGTTAGGCCTCATTTAGACTATGCTGTTCAGTTCTGGTCACCGTATTACAGAATGGATATAAATGCTCTGGAAGACGTACAGAGGAGGATGACAAAGATGATCCCATGTATGAGAAATCTTCCCCATGAGAATAGACTGAGGGCCCTGAATCTGCACTCTCTCAAAAGGCGTAGAATTAGGGGGGATATGATCAATGTGTATAAACGGAAAACAAGAATAAATAAAGGGGATGTAAATACCGTGCTGAAAATTTCCAGCCAAGACAGGACTCACAGCAATGGTTTCAAGTTGGAAAAGATCAGATTTAGGAAGGATATAGGAGAGCACAGGTTTGGTAATAGAGTTGTGGATAAGTGGAAGAAACTCCCGAGTACTGTTATTGAGGCTAAAACGTTGTGTAATTTTAAAAAAAGGTTATATAAATACACGAGTGCATGTGGGTGGGTGTGAGTTGGACCTGACTAGCTTGTGCTGCTGAGTCTGGTGCCGTGCTCCTTCCTTAAGTGGAGGTGTCCAGACTGAGTGGGTCATTGGTCTAATCCGGGGGGGAAGGGACATGAACCTGCTCCGCATCGGTCAGTAGGCCTGTTGCGGTGTTCCTTCTTTCTTATGTTATGTTCAAATTATATAACTCTTTCTCTAATACATTTTTGGCTAGCTTGGGTTTGATTACATTTGGTTTGTCGACCAATATTATCATTTTGTGTCATAGACCGGAAATAAATACCTCCATTGCACAAGTCAGTGATGGAAAATTTACATAAAAATTAAATTTACACAACAGTTTACGTCATGTAAATAATTCTCAGGATGTAGTGGAGTTGATATTCATGTTACCTTCACACACTAAAATGAAATTCACCTTTCTGTAATGGTAGATGGCAGGTGGTGCTGGGGCCCAGGTGGTGCTGGGGCCCAGGTGGTGCTGGGGCCCAGGTGGTGCTGGAGCCCAGGTGGTGCTGGGGCCCAGGTGATACTGGGACCCAGGTGATACTGTGGCCCAGGTGGTGCTGGGGCCCAGGTGCTGGGGCCCAGGTGCTGCTGGGGCCCAGGTGCTGCTGGGGCCCAGGTGCTGCCGGGGTCTAGGTGGTGTTGGGGCCCAGGTGGTCCTTGGACCCAGGTTGTGCTGGGGCCCAGGTGGTCCTTGGACCCAGGTTGTGCTGGGGCCCAGGTGGTCCTTGGACCCAGGTTGTGCTGGGGCCCAGGTGGTGCTTGGACCCAGGTGGTGCTGGGGCCCAGGTGGTCCTTGGACCCCGGTAGTGCTGGGGCCCAGGTGGTCCTTGGACCCCGGTAGTGCTGGGGCCCAGGTGGTCTTTTGACCCAGGTGGTGTTGGGGTCCAGGTGGTCCTTGGACCCAGGTGGTCCTTGGACCCAGGTGGTGCTGGGACCCAGGTGGTCCTTGGACCTCGGTAGTGCTGAGGCCCAGGTGGTCCTTGGACCCAGGTGGTGCTGGGGCTCAGGTGGTCCTTGGACCCAGGTGGTGCTGGGGCTCAGGTGGTTCTTGGACCCCGGTGGTGCTGGGGCCCAGCTGGTCCTTGGGCCCAGGTGGTGCTGGGGCCCAGGTGGTGTTGGGGTCCAGGTGGTTCTTGGACCCAGGTGGTGCTGGGACCCAGGTGGTCCTTGGACCCCGGTAGTGCTGGGGCCCAGGTGGTCCTTGGACCCAGGTGGTGCTGGGGCCCAGGTGGTCCTTGGACCCAGGTTGTGCTGAGGCCCAGGTGGTCCTTGGACCCAGGTTGTGCTGGGGCCCAGGTGGTCCTTGGACCCAGGTGGTGCTGAGGCCCAGGTGGTCCTTGGACCCAGGTGGTGCTGTAGTCCAGGTGGTCCTTGGACCCAGGTGGTCCTTGGACTCAGGTGGTGCTGGGGCCCAGGTGGTGTTGGGGTCCAGGTGGTCCTTGGACCCAGGTGGTCCTTCGACCCAGGTGGTGCTGGGACCCAGGTGGCCCTTGGACCCCGGTAGTGCTGGGGCCCAGGTGGTCCTTGGACCCAGGTGGTGATGAATGGTTTGAAAAACCGACAAGTTGAAGATTGAGACACTTATGCAGCATATGCTGCATAAGTGTCTCAATCTCCGGACCCAGGTGGTGCTGGGGCCCAGGTGATCCTTGGACCCAGGTGGTGCTGGGGCCCAGGTGGTCCTTGGACCCAGGTGGTGCTGGGGCCCAGGTGGTGCTTGGACCCAGGTGGTGCTGATGCCCAGGTGGTCCTTGGACCCAGGTGGTGCTGGGGCCCAGGTGGTCCTTGGACCCAGGTGGTGCTGGGGCCCAGGTGGTCCTTGGACCCAGGTGGTGCTGAGGCTCAGGTGGTCCTTGGACCCAGGTGGTCCTTTGATCCAGGTGGTCCTTGGACCCAGGTGGTCCTTTGACCCAGGTGGTGCTGGGGCCCAGGTGGTGTTGGGGTCCAGGTGGTCCTTGGACCCAGGTGGTCCTTGGACCCCGGTAGCGCTGGGGCCCAGGTGGTCCTTGGACCCAGGTGGTGCTCGGGCCCAGGTGGTCCTTGGACCCAGGTGGTGCTGGGGCCCATGTGGTGCTGGGGCCCAGGTGGTCCAGCTGGGTCTACAAACACATCTCGCGGCCGTCATGAAGATCCTCGCCGTCACACAAGACACTTCACATTATATATCATAAAAAACAACCTTATTATCTTGTGCATGGGAAAAATACTTTCCCGTAGAAATTATTTAGGTGATAATAGGCAACATGACTGTCATATAATTGTAAATTCTTATTTATTAAAGGGGTTTATACAATCGTCTCGGCTATATTTTAAACCAACTGGAAGGAATTAATACTTTTAGTAAGATAAACCAATTCAATAAACTCTAACTTAACCCGGAGGAGCACTTATAAAAATAGCAGTTATCTTACTTATCTTACTTAGCACTTCGCCCTAAGTACTTATAAGAAATGGTTATAATCACAACTATTAATTTTTAAAGGGGTGAACGAATAAGCCAGCGGGAGGCCTCGACCAGATGACCAGAAGCTCCAACTGCGGGTGAATATATGACTAAGACCCGCTTCAGCAAACACTTGTCCTGATTCCTGACAAACATTATAAGCACCAAAGTATTTAATATATTTATATCCAACACACTTTATAGAATATACATAAAAGAACAAAGGGAATAAAGTACATCTTGATCCATTTCGCTTATAAACACTTCGTCTACGATCAATTTTCGTCTACAAACACTTTTTTCCATCTACAAACATCCAATGTTACATAAACAGATGTTTAATATCAAACATGCATCTAAAACTATTTTGTTTCTAAATTAAAGTGACAAACATTTATTTGTATGTTTGTTGGTTATGTTCAGACATCTAAAAACACCAAGCTCATTAAAACTTTATCAAAGTAAACCAAAAAAATACACTCTCACTTTTAAATTATAAAACCAAACACTGTGATCACACTGGATTACACGATCTCCCGGATGCGAATGCCCTTTGTACGTATTCTGTTTACTTAAAATGCTGTGCATGCCCCCCTTAAAACCCTTTGGGGGGGGCCGGGGGGGGGAAAAAAGGGGGGGAAAACCCCCTTTCCCCTTTTTTTGCCCCCCCCCCCAAAAAATTTTTAAAAACCCCAAAAAACGGGGGGAAAAACCCCCCGGGGAAAAAAAAAAATTTTTTTTTAAAAAAAACCCTTTTTAAAAAAACCCCTTTTTGGGGGAAAAAAAAACCCTGGTTTTTTTTAAAAAAAAAAAAAAAAACCCCCCTTTTCCCCCCCTTTTTTTTTAAAATTAAAAAAACCCTTTTTTAAAAAAAAAAATTTTAATAAAAAAAAAAAAAAGGGGGGGGGGGGAAAAAATTTTTAAATTTTGGGGGGGTTTAAACAAAAAAAAAACCTTTTTTAAAAAATAAAAAAAAAAAAAAAAAATTTTTGGTTTTTTAAAAAAAAAAAAAAAATTTTCCAATTTTTTTTTGGGGAAAAATTTTTTTTTCCCCAAAAAAAATTTTTTTAATTAAAAATTTAAAAAAAAAAAAAATTTTTTTTTGCAACAAAATTTTTTTTTTTTTTAAAAAAATTTTTTTTTTTTTTTTTAAAAAAAAAAAAATTTAAAAAAAAAAAAAAAAAACCCCAAAAAAAACCCCTTTCCCCCCTTTTAAACCCCCAAAAAAAAATTTTTTAAAAAAAATTTTTTAAAAAAGGTTCCCGAGATGCACCTTCGTCCCTTTTTTTTTTAAAAAAGGGGGAAAAAACCCCCCAAAAAGTTTTTCCCCAAAAAAGGGGCCCGAAATATTTCGATTCGGAGCTCCGAAGAACTTTCCGGATAAATGAATAACATACATTTGGGAAACCCTTGGGGGCATTAATTTTGTAAAAGTCCCCCCCAAAAAAAGGGATCCAGGGTTTTTACAATGGAAATTATATTATTTAATTTACTTAACGGCTGTGTATTTACATTTTAAAACAATAAAAGGGCCCAAATAAATTTGGAGCTCTAAATTGTTCCCGAACAGTTTAAAGGGGTTCCGAAGCGTTATTGAAGATTTAGGCTTTCCAAAAAGTTCATGGGGAGATTCAAAGCCTCGAAATTGTACTTGAAACGATTCCAAAGCTCCGAAAAAGTTTTTTGGGGCAAAATTCAAAAGAAAAAAATTTTTCGAACTTTTGAAACTTTTTCTGAAAAGATCCACAACCCAAAGTGTTACTGAAGATTCGCCCTTTAAAAAGAGTCAACTTCCCCCACACAGTGTGCAGACCAAAACCCAAAGATCACATAAATATTTTTTTATATCAACAACAGAAAGATAAGTTTATGGTCTCCCCACTATTTAAAAAATTAAAAGAGTTTAATTTTTCTTCATATTTTAGGTATTAAAAATTCGCTCCTGAATCCGGCGAACAGAAATACATCCCCAAATTAAGAACCCTTTAGTAATCGATAAAGCTTTTAAACCCCCATTTTTTGGGGGCTTTCATCACATTGCAGCAAAAATGCCCAAAAGGCCTGGAAGAACAGAGGTTTTTCAACGAGGAAAAATGGGGCCCGCACGGGGCCCCCCCGCCCTACGCTGTTTGGGCCCCACAGCGGCCTCTTCGAAATGGAAAACAGTGGAGGGGAGGAGGTCGAAGGGGGGAAAGGGGAATTTAAATGTTTTGTTGACTCCCTGGCTTTTGGGGAAAAAGAAGGCTTGGTGTCGGGGAATAATCAGAGGAGGAAACCGTCCTCCCCCGGATGTTATGGAGGGATCCCTTCAAAAAGGGTTTGAATGTTTTTTTAAATGGGTTCGGCGGAAAGATGAAAACAGGGAGGAAAAGGGGGAAAGCAAGCACACAGGAGGAAAGGGGGGTTACATAGGGCCGTTTCGGAACAGCAGGTTTTTCCCTTGGAGGGACACAGGGAAAAAAAGTTTTTAGGGACGAAAAGACATTTACGAAATTGCCGCAAGAGGCTGGGGGTTTAAAAACGTATAGGACGCTGTTTTTTAACTCCCGGGCCCAAAAATCTGAGAAAAAACATGGAAAGACAGACTCGTCCCAGAAACGGGGGATCAAAAAAATGTTCAGCATTAGAGAGAAGGCATTAAAGGGGGGGGTTTTGGGGCAAAGGGGGAGTTCGCAAGGGGGTTAGGAAAATTTAAAAATATCAAAAGGGGAAACCGCCAAAGAAATCTTCCCGGGCATTACTTTTAAAAAATTAAAAGGAAATTAAAAAACGATTAATAAGCCCCAAATTTCCGGGGAAAGCTATTAAGGAAAAAACGTTTCCGATGTAGTGTTTTTAAAAGGAACATAATTATAAATCCCTTTTGGGGGAATTTAAAAATTCCTGATTTGTGGTTTTACATGGGTTGTTCAAATAGATTGAAAGGAGGTGTGGCAGTGTTAAAAAAAAAGGTCCGCCCGTTTTTTCTAAAAAATGTTAGGGTTTGGGGAGGGGGAGGGTGGTGCGGGTTTTGGGGCGCATGGGGGGGTGAAGTGGGATTTAATTTGGGGGTTTTCGGGGGGAGCGGAAAGTGATATCGTAAAATTTAAAAAAAATTTTTTTTTGGGACTTTTGGTGTACCATTTTTTAAAGGGCGCTGCCAGGCGGGAACGATTATTGGGGGAACGGAATTGCATTGATCGTCGCAAAGATTTAAACCTAGAGGACGGGGGATTTTTTTTTTATTTTTTGGGGGTTTTAAAATGAGGAGTGTGAATGTTTTGGATGTGGGGGGGGGTGAGGTGGGGGGGGGCCCGCACACGTTTTTTTAGGGAAAAGATGGGAGCGAGATTTGGGTCGAAATTGTTTTTAGAGGAATTAAGGCTGAAATGTTTTTCGCTTTAAATGTGAGTTACCCCCCGACATAGAGGAAATTATGGCGGATTGGATTGGGGGGGATTTTCCCCGGGGTTTTAAGGGGGGTTTTTGGAAATTGAATTTGGGTTAAAGCTTTAAAAAAAGGGTTTAAGGGGGTCATTTACGAGAGGGGAAGGGGTTGGTGGGAAAGAATGTCGGGGAGGGATGACGTTTTTGAATGGGGGGAAAAAATCAGAAAAAGGAAGGTGAGGGACTTTTATAAGAACGAGTGGTGTAAAAGAACAGAGAGTGCAAAAACCCATATTGCATTATCTGGAAGGACAACTGCAGGAATGTTATGTGAATGGCAGGGGGGTGTATCCGGTGGCGGAAATTGAAAGTTTAAAACAATTAATTGGGGATATCCACAATCATAACTTTGATGCGGCCCGGATAGCGAGTGGTATAAATGAGGTATTATGAGGTGATCGTCCTTCGGCGTTTGTTTTAAGGGAGCAGGGCAAGCGTCGGAGGGCGACAGAAATAATGGAATTGGAAGTTCAGGAGCAATTGGGAACGTATCGTAGGGGACAACTCATTACGTCCACTGAGGGCATGGGATGCTATGTAGATGCATGGTATGAGGCGCAATACAAAAAAGTGGGAATTTCAAAAGAAGTAATAGGAGACATGGGTGAATGGGTATGTTGTGATCTTGAGAATAAGGATCGAATGAATTTGAACGGACCTATAAGTGAGGAGGAGGTTAGAATAGCTGTTGAGAGTGTGAACGCTGGGAAATCACCGGGGAATGTCTCCGTGAATTTTTAGTGGTTTTATTTAATACTATGAAAGATAGTGGACGACTCGGAGTACAACAAAAAACAGGTGTTGTGGTTATGATTCCGAAAAAGGCGTCGGGAAACTGTATACATAACTATAGGTCGATATCATTAATGTGTGGCGATTATAAAATTTTTGCAAAAATGCTAGGTAATAGGATTAAGAGGGTGTTAGAGAAGGTATTGGATGAAGGGCAATATGGGATACCCGGGAGATCAATGTGTGTGGGTCAAGGCATAATACGTAGGTTTGAGGAAAGTGGGAAGGGTAAGGCAGGGGGAATATTGGCTCTGGACTGGCACGCGGCATACGATTGTGTGGAGCGTGAGGCTTTGTGGAAAATTATGCAGTGGAAAGGATTTGGGAAAGAAATAGAAAGCTGGGCAATTGCCTTGTACGAGCAAGCTACGTTTAAGGTACAGGTAAATGGCAGGTTGGGAAATTATTGGAATGCAAAGGGGTTTGAGACAGGGGTGTCCTGTGTCGCAGATTCTGTTTGCATTAATTCAGGACCCCTTTTTCAGGGCTGTACGGGGGAGTGTAAACGTGAGTGAGAGGCGAGGGGGGGTGGGAGTAAACGCAGGAATCGTAGGATATGTGGACGACACTACGATTTTATACAGGGGATCACAGGATTTACGAAAAGTGGGTGAATTGGTGGATCTTTTCGGGAGCAACGGGGATGACGGTTAATAAGGAAAAGTCCATGCTTATGCGTGTGGGGGATTATATCCGGGGGGACTTAGGTCAGGAGGAAGGTTGGTCTTTAGTTAACAAAATTAGGGTATGTGGGATCGTCCATATGAGGAATATTCAGGAAGCGAGGAAGGTTAATTCTAGAGGCTGTGGATAGGGTTTTAGGACGATTGGCGGGACTGCGTGCAGGGAGCTTATCTTTGCATCAGCGTGCGATCGTAGCGAATGTGCTTTTGTATGGTAAGTTGTGGCATGTGGTAAGTATGTATCCGTTAGTCCAGTGCGATGAGAAAAGGTTATTGAAGCGTGTATTTCGATATCTCTGGGGTTCTGAATATGACTGGTTAGCGAGAGATGTTGTGTATTTGCCGACTCGTCGGGGTGGACTGGGGTAATGAACCTGGATACGCGAATGTTAGGTATGTATGTAAAACAGTTATTTGAGGATGGGGGGTCGGGGGGCAGGTACAGGTTTGACAGGTATTCGAAGGGATTTGGTACGTTGGGTGAATGGCGGGGATCTTGAAAGATGCGAGAAACATGTTGAAGGTATTAACTTATGCAAGGGAGCCATGTAGGATCAAGATTAGAAAATTGGCATTGGTGGGAGGTAGGGAGGGGGGTGGGCTAGAGTAGAGGGGCGTATTTCCGATGATGCATGGCAATGATATTTGGGGACGTCTGACGAAGTTACGGTTGAGGGCCGGGGTACGGGAGGTAATGTGCAAATTTTTCATAATATATTGCCGTGCGGGGAAGGTGTTAGCGAAAAGGCGTGTGCAAGGGGGGGGGGGGGGGGCGTTGTGCGTGTTTTTTTTTTTTTATATTTTATTTAAAACTCAGGTACAAAAATATATGGGTACATAATCAATATGTAACAAGATACAGGCAGTAAAACGATAATCTGCAGTGACTCACAAATACCAAAGAAGCAACTTATATAATGACATCAGAATTGGCTGCTGCACCCCCAACCCAAAACACTACTTTTATGAAACCGTGCTTCACGTGAAAAGAGGGTCTTATAATAAAAACGATAGTCCTAAATAGTAATGCTGACACTCCCCCCCCCCCTTGAAAAACATACCACTTTCACCTTAGTATACTCATTGACATCTCTTATACATTTATAAGAGCATTAAGGATATCTTTACAACACGTAATAAACACAATCCAGCCATCTAAAAGGCTGACTATAATACAAGAAAAGTCCTGAACATGATGGAAACACATCCACCAAAGAAACCAATCCACCCCCCAAACCCCTCATAACCCCATGATAAAAAATCAATATCGTGCACGGTGGTGGTTTTTTTAATACACTACGCTGACTCTTCACCCCCCCCCACGGGCCTAGTAACTGTGTCTGCCGTCACCAACTCATAACCTCCATCAGTCATTAAATTTTTAAAAATACTTTAAAAGTACAATAACAAAAAGGAATAAAGAACCCCTTATCGTCTCCCCCACAGAAAAATAAAATTGTTACTTTTTCTAAATACATATTGCTGATTCATCTTGTGCTTACAAAATATCCCCCATCACCTATGCTTTTTATCTCTTTACTCCAAGGGTTAAAAAACCAGTTTGTACATTTCATCAATAAAATTATATTAAAAATAATCATAATAATATCAATACTTATCACCCGGCAAATTTAAGTGTACATTTTTTATCACCCTGAGTTCCATGAAATTTTTACATAAGAATTAATACATATATTGACAATCCTCACAATCCTTCCCGTCTTCTAAATACAGTGTACATATACCCAAAATGACATTTCGTTATGATCCAATCATATTTACTTTACACTTCCCCTTTTCCCTAGTGCAAGATAAATGCCACTTGCACTAGAGTCACAACACCTTACATTTGTTCACTTAAAACGTATAAAATAAGAACTAACATAAATAACTTATAACAATATATAGATAGTAATTATTTGACAAAGTGAAGAATACCAACTAATATGGTAACAGTACACTAGAAATTGTAACTCACTAACTAATACATATTCCCATTTTTTATGTATTATGTTCAACAATATATATATATATATATATATATATATATATATATATATATAAAAATATTTTATTTATATATATATTATATATTATATATATAATAATTATTTATTAACATGTTCCAGAGCAATATCAACTTACTCTGTCACCACGCACTAAGTTACACAATATAATTTTATGGCTCCTAATAAAACATGTACCGGTCAGTACTACCTCAATCATTAACAAAACCAACCTGGCAAAAGACACTTCAGAAAGCCACCCCCTGCCATCCCCTGACCCCATGCTATCTGTATTAAAAAAACACAAACTCACGTTCCCTTCCATGCTCAAGTTCGTACCTGACGTCGAAAGTCATAAAACCCCTGTCTCTTAACCAAATGTCACCAGTTCACCCCCCCCCCATACGCCCCCCCTCATTCCTAACTACTTTACACCCATATGCTCCACTACCACACACTTTTATTCCCCCTTCCATCCTCCACTAACTCAAAAAAAGAACAAGAATCCCAGTTTAGGGAGAACCACCCAATCCAGCTCTAAACTCCCCCAACCCTAACTTTACACCTACCGACAGATTACGAAAACCCCAAAGGGAAACTATTTACCCACAACCTCCCATTTAGTAGTCTATTTCTGCATACTGTACGATACACACTCGCCGCTAGCGCCCGCACCCTATATTCACCCCCCACCTCCCGCATGAAACCAAGACACATACAAAAAATCTCCCAAACTACATACATCACTGCCCCCGAATGTCCTTGGAAACCCCTCCCACATCAAAATGCAAAGCCCTCAAAGTCGAAATGTTTCTCCCCCCCTCCCGCCACTAAAACCCAGAACTCTCGCTAACCTGCCCTTAAAAAAACCCAAGTTTTCACAAAATATATATGGCATAAAAAGCCGTCTCCTCTTCCTCACAATGCAAACAAGTGCCAGCCCCTACATAACCCATTCTATATAGCACTGACCTTGTAGCTAAAATTTCCCCATAAAGAATCTAAAAACCACTTCACGAACCCTTGGCTTTAATCTAAATCTTCCGAAAGCTTCCCAAATGCCCCTCCAATCATACTTTTGGTGTATGTACTACTCCCTGTATCACTGTACCCTGCCAACCTGTCCTCCCAAGCTACTTCCCTTACTTTTTTGCTTCCCTTACTGCCAACAAATTTCGCACCATATCTTCACACTCCAGTAGTGCCTTTCCCTTCCACCTTTTTCGCACACCCCTTCATGACCTCTCCCACCCTTCTACCCCTCTCCCTCCCCCCCTAAAGTATCGTTTGCTTCACATACACTGCCTTCACTCGTGTATCCAAAGGTATAAGACCCAGCCACCTGCCGCACGCCCATCATCACCACCTCCTTCCGTACCCAATGGCTTCCCAAATAACCCCACACATACCTCAAAACCACCCTCTCCAGTTCTGAATATCACACGACCTCAGGGGATATATTTCTGCCACGCCCACACTTTACTGTACACAAGTGTATTACTACCACCCCTCTGCTGCAATGTTACATCCCCACCCCTTTCACCCGCGCACCCCTACCCATCGCTCTACTCACTACTTCCTTGGAATTTATTCTCTGTGCCTCCCCAGCGTCCGCATATACACAACCCCACATATCTTAATTCTATCCACTACGTTCCAAACCCATACTGTTCCCCCAACCCCCCCCCCCCCCACTTTGCCTATTCTAATAACTTTGACTTTGCTCCATTAACCCTCATCCCTGTTGCCCCACCAAAAATCTCTATTATACATCCCACATTCCCCAATCCTATTTCCCCTCCTACCAAAACTGTGGTGTCATCCACATACCCTACAATACCACATCTCCCAGGACCCACCTC
The DNA here is from genome assembly GCF_026875155.1 of Cherax quadricarinatus. Lineage (NCBI taxonomy): Eukaryota > Metazoa > Arthropoda > Malacostraca > Decapoda > Parastacidae > Cherax > Cherax quadricarinatus. Next base: position 27,199,100 of record NC_069439.1, read on the forward strand.
TCCCTGTTCCCACAACTCCTTCCTCTATAAGCCTATAAAAAGGGTCCTGCATGCATGCAAAGAGGATTTGAGACAAGGGCAACCCTGTCGAAAAACCCATCCCCATCTGCACCGGCAACCCTAACTTCCCATTAACCTGTACCCTGCCCGTTGCAGCGTATACAAAGTAGTCCCCCAGCGCACAATCTCATCACCAAAACCTGTTTTTTTTAAAATAAAACCACAAACATATTCTATCTACACGTCATAAGCCTGCTTCCAATCAGTCCCCAAGATCCCCCCCCGTTGTCTACCCTCCACAAAATCCTTAATTCTTCCCATGCCCCTCACATAATTCGACCTAAAAATCCCACACTGTCCTCTATGTAGGACTCGGTCAAGCACCTTTTCATACGGTTCCCTAAAAACCTTCGCAAAAACTTTATAATCTGCACACATGAGGGAGATCGCCCTAAAAGCACCCAAGGTCTCCCCCCCCCTCCTTATAGACCAAAACTATACCCCCGTGCCCTGCGTTCCCCCAACACTCCCCCTTTCCTTCATACAGTTAAACAACCGGACCAGACATTCCTTCATAAAAATCCCAATGTGAAATATAGAAATCATTAAAAATTTCCCTTTCAATGCCCGGCGCTTTTCCCCTACTCAAGCCCATTATCGCCTCTCCCCCTCCTCCTCACTGATCCTACCCCTATTACCGCACTCTCCTCCTTCCCTAAAATACCTCGAATTCCTTCTCCCAGAATCTCTCCCTCCCTCTCTCCCCCCTTCCCTCTGCTTAAAATTCTCCCTAAACCAATATTCAGCATAATTGCTCATTCCATCGGTGGTACTAAGTACCTGCCCCACCCTAAATCCCCCCACCCTTTACACACCTCTAATCCCATAATCGTGGTCATCTGTTGCCTATTCCTAAATCTCCTTCAAACACATCCTGACGGTTTGTCACCCCATAGAACCTCCTCTAAACCTTCCTCACACGTATCGCATCAAAACGAAAAATTTTGTTTATCCCTCAATCTTCCCTTAAAACCTCTATTTCTCCATGTCTAGCTCCCCCTCCCCCTTCATAACAATCATTTAGCTGCCCTCTAAATATTTCTGTAAACCATACCTCCACCTCGCCTCATCCCGTCCTCTATGCTGGTAATACTCCCTAATCTGCAATTAGCGTGTTTCCCTCCCACCATTCCAAGATCCTCCTCTTCGTTGCGAGCCTCCCATAGTTGCTTCCACCATTCCCTAAAAAACAACCCCCCCCCCTCCCCCTGAAGTAGCCTCACATTCATTTCCAATAACCCACATACCTACGAACCATCCCTTCCCTGCCATTTTCTGCCAAAACGGCACGATGGTCCGAAAAAAACCTAAATTTTATCGTCATTACACGTTCAAACTGTTATATCTCGAGTTAATATATATACGATCCAACCCTGGCCGCATAACCCCTCCGCAAAAAACGTGTGCTCTACTTTCCACCCATCGCCCCTGACTATGTCATAAAACCCCTGCATCCCTCAACAATCCCTCAATACTCCAAGCACACACCCTGCTCCTCTCGGCTCCACATCCTTATTCCTGATTACACAATTCCAATCCCCACCTATTACAGAAACCTTTGGTAAAACCCCCGCATGTAGAAAAGCAAACCTTTCCCTTACAAAATTCCCCTTTTTACCCGTATGTTACTATCTGCCGGCATATATACCCCAGAAAACATACTCTAATCTCGCCCCATATCCCCTCCACCCTCACCACCCTCCCCTCCCCTCCTCTTCCCACTTGAGCACGTGGAATGGGCTGGACTCCCTCACTGCCACTCCCCACTGCCACCCCACCTTTAATTTCCCTGAACTACCCAACATACATTCTAAAACCGTTCAGCCTCAACTCTCTGCCAATACTTGAAATTGTGTTCTTGAATAAAACACACATCAATGTTAAAACGCCGAAAAAACATCCTCCAACCATACTCGTTTACCGTCAGCTCTAAGGCCATTCACGTTTATCGTTAGACACTTAAAGATTCAGAAAGGGTGGATTTCCTCTAGGGTCTCTGTCCGTCTGTTCCACTTTTTGCTGCTTCTGTCTTTTCCCCGTGCACTCTTTCCCGCCTTACCCCCTCCCCCCCTGTGCACTACCCTGCCTCTTCTTAATTCACTCCTGCCCACGTCTTCTTCCCTGTACCCCTGAGCTAGTGTTATAACTCCTTATCCGACGAGCCTCCAGCCCTCTTTCTATAGATTGCCCTCAATTTCCATATCAGTATTCCTTTGCCCTTGTGCACCTCAGCTTCCCCCTGAAAGCAACTGCAACATGCCAGGCTCTGACCCCAGAGGCTCTGGAATCTGCTCAATCAAGTCCTTCTCAACCATCAGAATTCTCCTGTCTGTAGCTGGGTCTCCTCCGCAGGCACGCCCAGAAAGATTTAAATCATCTCCTGTAGGGGCGTAGATAATTCCTGTGGATCACCGGTTCTCTCCCACCCCCACAGGCTGCTGCTCAACTCCCGGGTCCGTTTGCGGGGGGCATCCGAAGCCACTGGTATGTCACACAATTCTCTAACACGCCCTCCACTTCGCCCGCCCCAATTACCTTTGCCTGCTGCACTCAAAGTCTTCGGCAGAGGTTCCGCTGAGACTCTGACTACTTGCCGTTCCCAAGCCGCGGCGCTGCTGTTTTACCACATCCAAGCCGCCATGTGGTCAAAAGCGCCGCACAGGCGACACGCCCTTTCGTTGTCCCGCGTAGGTCACGTACAGCTGTGTCCTAAAATCCTCCAGGACAACATACGATGGAATAGGTCTTCTTAAAGACATCTTGAGGGGTGTAAGATCCAGCCGGCAACCCTTCAAAAGATTCCCTCCGTCCATCGAACTAAAGTTATAGCATGCACCTCCCCCTATCTTTGAAATGTCTCTCTGATATCTACATCGTCTGCCTCAAAAGGGAAAACGTTGCGGATCCTCACCCAGGTGTAGTATTTTGGGGCATCCCGCGGGCGTACCTCCAGACCAGATGATACGGTGTTGTTCTCCTGGTATTGAGTCACCGTCCTTTCATATGCCTCCACTGGCAGAACTTTATGAAGATCGTGATGATCCATTAAGTGCTATTCCGTGTAATTCTTCAACTTCAATGCCAAACGTGTCCCGTATAATCGTTGGTAATAAAAAAGGCATTCGTAGGGTAAATTGCCCCTTTAACAAGGTCAACACACACGGTGTTGCTCCTCCTGCGGTAGCTGGCAGCCATCTTGGTGAAAACGGGAAGTTGCGCACCAGAGAAAGCAGGAGCTGTTTGCGCAGTGCGTCCACTCGGGCCCGAAAGCGAAGAGGCCCAATGATCTCTTAATTAACTCGGAATTGATATTGTACAGTACAATTATCCTTCATTTTTTTTTTTTTTCTTTCAAATTCCTTTGCTCTGAACACAAGAAAGGAATATAGAATAAGAATGGCCCACAAAATTTAAAACCTCATATGCAAACCCCCACACTAATCAGCACATGTCTATTGATACATCCCTCTCTTTATGAGAATACGTTCAAATTTTTTCCAATAAATTGCATAAAAAACATTGAACCACCTTGTTATAATAGTCTTGTTAATGTCAAGAAGCATTTACACCATTATCGTAAGTTATACCTTTCTACCTAAGCCTAGTATTCTACTACAATATGATTATCGTAACAAACAATAAATTTACCAAAAACCCACTAACTATTCTAAATCGTTGATGTAAATATTTTAAAACGAATAAAAACAATAAAAAGGAAATCCCACTCTCCTTATTCTAAATATTTCTGACTGTCAGTTCTCCTACATGTGCTAACAAAGGTAAATATTTCTGACTGTCAGTTTCCTACATGTGATAAACAAAGGTAAATTTTTCTGACTGTCAGTTCTCCTACATGTGTTAAACAAAGGTAAATATTTCTGACTGTCAGTTCTCCTACATGTGCTAAACAAAGGTAAATATTTCTGACTGTCAGTTCTCCTACATGTGCTAAACAAAGGTAAATATTTCTGACTGTCAGTTTCCCTACATTGTCTAAAAAAGGAATTTTAATATAAAAACATACTGACATATTTAAAAACATTCACATCCACCTTCAGTTATAATAATACCTCCATTCAACCAAGAATAATACATTCACCTGTATTAACTCCAAGAGTACAGAAATTTTCCGTTAACAAATCTTAGCAATATTCATCATATTGCCTCCATCGATAAATACATTAAAAGGAAAAAACAACCTTAAAATATCAAAACTACCTATTTTCTAATTTCACCATTTAAGTTGTGTTTTAAACATAAGAAAAACTCTGTTATTAAACTGAAAATAAAGATCTTTTACAAATTTTCAATTGAATCAAAATCATTAAAGACACCTATAAAAATTTAAATCTCATTGAAAATTTTCATCATAAAGCCTTGAAAAGATTTGTACACGAAAAATAATAATATGCAATTCGTAGTGCAACACACTTCGAAATGATAACTGTGTAGTACCTGAAACCCTCGGGGCAATAACCCTATTGCCCCTAGATATCAAAACTCAATTATACATCCATAAACAGCTCTCCATGCTCACACCCCTGTCTAGAAAATAGCCCGTTGTACCCCTACCCACTTGCAAATCCCATAAATCCCTAATGTGAAATTTCGATAACCCTCACTAAAATCTCTCTCCATCTCCCTCCATACCACCTTTATACACACTGTGCCTAAAAAAGTTGCTGCCAACGATTAATTCTTGCACGCACGCCCCCCTCCCTCATAGCCCACATCATACATATATAAATCCCTAATCATATACCCAAACCCCATTCTCAACCCTTTTAAACCTTTAAATTATATTAACTTAAACCTAAACTAAACCCCCCCCCCATAATTAAAAATTCCATAAACCCTTATAAGTTCAATACAATTTTCAAAAATTCACCCTTTTTAGATAAACAAGTCCCGCCAATCCCCCCCAATCCCTTGCATTCCCATCCCTTATTCTCTTAAGAATAAAACCATTCCTGCACCAGATTCCATGTAAATTCTATAATAACCATTTCTGAACTTTAGTTTTAAAACCCAATTGTTTTACAACGCCCCAATATTACGCCAACATACATCGGATTAAAACTCCTTTTAAACCGCCGCTACCACGCCTTACCATCTACCAAACAAGATTTCTCAATTTAATATGGAAGATCCCTCACGTTAGAGACCCGTAACATGCCTACCCCCTCATGAACTCCCGAAACCCCCCCCACCAGTCGTATATCCCGAAGTATCCATGAAGACCGTCTTCTTTCGGCCCCCCTCCTCCGCTTAACTATTTTAAATACAAACTTATTATCCTCTTTTCACATCTATAAGACCCACCCTCCACGGCCACCGGAGTTTTGCAACCCCTACTTAACCAATTTGCTCCCATTCCCCAAATGATCAAAACACATTTTTGAACCTTTTTAACTCACAACGAAGTATCGAAATATACTGTACATGCATAGTTTACTATATAATAGCACTTCGTTGTAATCACCTTTATTGCAAACTTAAATTAGCAGCTCTTAACCCACTAAGGCGCTTCAAACACTATCAACGATACGCCCCGAATTTATTTGTTGTCTAACTTGATATCATTACATAAACGATCCCACATATCTTTATTTGGCCACCTTTCCCACCTTTCAGCACCATTCCTCCTCACGTGACCCTTTCCAAATTCAATACTTTTTTTTCCCCGTATTAATCTCATGCAGAAGCTTTCAAAAACTTTCCCCTAACTTTCACCCAAGCAAATCATGGGTTTTCTCTCACAAAATCGTCGTTTTCGTCGACATATCCAACAATGCCCGCTCCCCATCCTTAAAAATTAAACCCCTCCATTTGTTTTCCCAAAAAACCTTTTCCTTTATAAAAGGATCTTGAAACAAGCAAAAAAAATTTGTGAAAGGGACACCTTGGGCGCAAACCCCTTCCCATCACCTTTCACACCAAGTTGCCTCCTATACATTAATTTGCCCATGATATAATTTCCGCCCAAAACCCCCGCTCTCATGATCTTCCAAAAACGTTTCCCTTCCACACTACCATATGCCCCCTCCCAATCTATAGCCAATACCCCCCCCTCCCAATCTTACTTTCTTCAATAAAACTTCAATCATACCGTGACCTTTCAAAACATAACCTTCCCGGCACCCCATATTGTCCCTTGTCATCACTTTGCCCCGGACTTTTTTTCCCTTTTTGCCAAATCCCTTTAAAAATTTTTAAATCCCCCAAATAACGAGATTTTCACATATCTTTAACCGTTAATGCTCACCTTTAGGAACTAGGACGACCACAGCAACCTTTGTTGTTTCCCTAAAACCCCTCCCCCTTCATTATATTGAATAAAAGTACCAAAAACCCCTTTAAAACGTTCCAATTTTGAAGATAAAGTCGCTGGGCCTTACCTAATGCGCCCAGATAAAACCTCCCAAATCTCACACTCCGTTATCCCGCCCTCCAACACAAACGATCAAGCTCCATCAGCTCACAAATGCACAAACCTCGATTTACTGCAATGCAATTCACTTATCCAACACATTGCGTTTTCAATTTAACCCAAGCATCAAATACCCAACTCATACCCTCCGTCGTCGTCAACTCCGAAATTTACTCTATACCCGCAAAACCTACCTGGGCAAATTTAACCCCATTAACTCCATTCTTGCGACGTCGTTTGATTCCTCAACACCCGCCGAGCCGATCTCCCCCAAAAACCTCTTCGATTCCACCCTTAAACCTTTCCCCATCAAACCTTCGTTTTGTAAATTTCTTAGTTGCCCTTAAATTCTTATCAACCTATAACAGGGTAATTAGCATTCGCTTGTACATACATCGCGCAACTGCCCTCTAAATATGTTTGGGAAACCCTACTGTAACTGATTATATCTCACCCCTTGACTTTTAAATATTTCCCTTTAATCGCTTTTGGTATCGTTTTTCCCCCCCAAATTTAAACCCAAAACCACATCTCCCGTGCTCAAAAACCCAAGGCCCTTCCCACATATGCCCAACAACAACGACTTTCCCCTCTCTTCAATAACTTACATTTATTTTCCAAAATACGACCCCTTCTAGGCACACCTTCAATAATCTACTCCATTACAACTCCTCTATGATCCGAAAAAAACCATTTATCCCCACTCACCTTCCACTGAACCGCACTATACACTAAAATTCATATTCCAATCTCGCCGCATAATCTCGTCTAATGAAAGTATGCACCACCATGCCACCCCCCCCCACACACATCCATTAAACCCCCACTCGTCAATAAATCTCCCAAGAACCCCAACAACACCCCCCTCCTCGAGGCTCCACATCCTTTCGTCGTATTACACAATTCCAGTCTCCCCTATTATTGCTAATTTGTAAACTACGTGATAATATACTAATTAAAATCTTGTACAAAAATGAGTTTTTAAGTCGTACATCTCCCTCGCCGGCCCATATACACTATACAAAACTTATGTGTACCCCTACCCATAACCCCTCCACCCTAATCACTCTCCCCTCCCCCCTTTCACTATTCCGTAAATTTCAAAGGGCTATTTTCCTTTACAAAAATGGCGACCACCCTTTTACCCGTCGCATATTCCATTACACATCGTAACCATTCCATTTCTAACTCATATCCAATTTTTTAATTGTGTCCCCCTTTGGGGAAATAACCACATCCCATCTTTGACGCACAAAAATTCATTTTAAAACCCCTTTTGCTTCCGCTCAGATCTCACAACGTTAAATTTATTGTAAAACCTTAAAGTCAATTTTGGGATTTTCCTTTCGTTTCTAGGTAAGACTTTTCACTTATACATTTTAAACACTTCTATCCCTCCCCCCTTTTTGGGAACCACCTTTAAACTCTGTTTCGGGATTCATGTTCCCTTCCTCTGTACTTCCACCCAAGACATTTTCCCTGGCCTTTGGGCAGGATAACACTCGCTTACTCGCAGTTTGCTTTCGCGTTTCCCACCTCCACTGCATTTGGGGTTTCTTAGTACTACGTGATGCACCTCCACTTCTGTACATTCACCATCATACAAGCGACACACTAGACTCAATGCTTCCATCGTGGCCTCACCTGATTTCTCAACCGATCCCAAAATTGCACCTGGATCCTCCACCAGTTGACGATCGACTCGTTAACAAAACATCCAGTGCCTTCACTAAAGACCGCCGCTACATCCTCTTCCCCCATATGGGCGTCTTGCTTTCATATAACTTATTTCCCCAAAGAACGGATTCTCCTCGCTGTATTGCATCCTCCCAAAACATTTCCTGTGCTTTTTCTACTCATCACTCCAAATGACCGTTGCAAGACAGGTTAGCATAAAACGTTCTTGTCCCTCAGCCTTCTCGACCTTTTCCATTGTTGCGTTGCGATAGTTGGAGATCCCACGACCCCTTCCACATTTCTGCGCCGCATGTGGTCAAAACGAAACCCCCGCCGACACTACACGTTGCCCGCATATGTTACATATACTCGAGTTCGAAGCTTGCAACTTAAAATAGGTGGTATGGGATGGTGTAAGGTCATTTTGACTGAAAAGTTCCTTCCAACATAAGGCCAGCGCCCACCGACCCGCAGAGGCCATTGAACCGTACCTAATTACGTATTCATCTTTTATAACAAAATCAGTGCCCAAAGGCACATTCCTGATTTTTAACCATGTGTAATGTCGAGTACATCCCTGGGAAAACGTACTGATACAGCTGAATTGACCGGTATAATGGGGCTCTGATACTTATCAACCCCCGCTTCTAAAATTTGCTGACGTCAATTTAACCCAGATCCGTGTCGTCCCATAATGCTACACCACATATCTTCAAATTTTCGATAACCGTGGTATACGGATAATCGCCGGTAGAACAATCCATCGTGGCCCCGTGAAAACCCCACGGGTCCCAAATCAACGCAGTGTGATTGGGGCCTGCTGCTATGGGAGCGCCAGTTGAAAAATAAAGTTATTCACCAGCTTACGCCAGGGTAGCACTCAAACGGTAAACTGCGCAAGTCAACAAAATCAGGGGGTCCGCCGGCCCGGAGCGTGAACATGGTGACCCAAAGTAAACTGATACAACAGTTAAAACGGTTGGTGAGGGTGTCACCGTTGACCCCATCCCCCCAGGGTTTAAAAACCCCCACCTCCTGTGTGGTTAGTAACCCGTCCAGTGCAGAACTGGGCAAAACTGGGTCTTCAGCGAGTTCTCATTCATTGTGTTCATTAAATTGTTTCATATAGCATATAATCCAGTGTTAAAATTTCCTTTCATGAATTCTATTGATTTTTGCTCATTTTTATATTCGTTGTCTTTTTTTTCTTACAACTGCTTGACTATGTATGAATCATCCTTAGTGATCAGGGGGGGGCTACGTAAATATACAAACCCCGACTATGATACAACATTTCATGACCTAATGGTTCTTTACTTCTAATTGAAGCAGAGTAAATAAACTTTTCATTTATTACTGGGAACCACTATATGGTGTTCATATTTATGGTGAACGTCCAGGTAACCCTGAGTACTGGTTTGCATGTATCGCAGTGCCGCTAACGATGTGTTTGGTGGTTCAGCTTGTGAGGGTTGTATAATTAAACTAGCCAAAGACAGTTTTTCGCTCTTTCGTGTATATTATTATTATAATCAAGGGGAAGCGCTAAACCCGGAGGATTATACAGCGCCTGGGGGGGGGGATGTGGAAGGCATTCAGGCTTAATTCGGGGAACTGGAGCACAGATCCAATTTCCTAAATCAAGAGCCCCTCACCAACATCAAGGAACCTTTTCCCTTTAGGGGTTTCGGTATAAAGCAGTGTTCTCAAACTCTCGTAATGCATGAAACCTACCACGGATGGGGTAGAAAACCGCGATCAGAGATCACAAACTGCAGACAGACGCGTTAGCCTGGGGCCACTAGCTACCTATCTGATGAATCCCTATTGTAGCTAGCTGGTCCATGGCTAATCGTCTGTTGGAGTTTTGTGACTCCATGTCTTGGTCTAACCCCACCCGTGGTATGGGTTTGTTTGCAATCGTGTCAATGCATTTTGTGCGTCCCAAAGCAATGATTTTATCTTGGGCCCCAGCAAAGAATTTCTTTCGTGTGTATTATTTACATCAACTGTTTCGATCTATTTGTATTGCTGAGGAAATTTAAAACCCGCTTTCATGACTCTTGGGAAATTTTCGTACTGTCAGACAAATGCTAAGAGGAATTTTTGCATCAATGGGGTCTTCAACCTTCATCGTGAAGGCTACTTCCGTTTGTCATATATGCTATCAAGCACATATTGCACAACATATTTTCTTGATAGCACATGTGCTCTCAAGTACATATTGGCCCCCTTTTGCTACGTAATTCCCTTTGATAACTGCTTACCGTTTTGGTATGGAACGAATTCATTCTACTAAAAGTGCGACATTGCTGATCCAGGACTTTCCTTTTCAGATTCTAAACTAATTATTGTTGTTTGTTGTTTTTTGTACTATAATCATGGGAACGCTAAAACCTTTGGATTATACCGCCGTGGGGAGGGGGATGGAAGGTATTCAGGCTTAATTCAGGGAACTGGAGCATAAATTTTAATTTCTAGATCAAGACCGCTCACCATCATCAAGCAATCCCTTTTAGGAATTCTAAACTCTAAGGTAGCTTTCATTTAACACCTTTTTAATCTGTGTGGAATTATAATTCTCAAGACAGTCTTGATCAGTTCCTGTCCCGTACGTTGAAAACAATCACAGAAACAATAGTCCTAGAAAGTGTTACAATTGTGGGAGAAAGGGCATATTCTACAAATACCCGGGTTGTTCAGAAACAACCCCCGCACCAAGAACCCTCTGTTTTAGTATCATACTGGTGCATTTAGAAATGAACGCCGTATGCAACACTCAAATTAACAAATGTACGGTTCAAATCCTTAATCTTTACCAGGGTTTGTGCACTCCGTAACAACACACTTCAAAGAATGAAAGATAAAGGTTCCAAACTTAGAAATGTAAGCACAAATAATAGTTCTCAGTCTTTTCAAGTTCTTTTATTAAAAGCTTAAAAAACTTTAGTATTCATATATCTATTTAAATATCACTGTCATGAAACTTTCCTTCACACAAGAAAACTCTTAAATAGAATGACAGTCAATATGGTCACCTACACTGATAATGATCAAGGAATATTACCCCCTTCCTCAATGTAACATTACTTTTGTTAAGAATATATTGAGAATTAACCTTTCACCGAGTAACTCCCTGGGGATAGGGAAAATATCACAAAGTTCTAACTTGACACGGTCGCACTCGTAAAAACCTGAAATAACATACAGATTGTCAGCAACTTCACAAAAACCCAAAACTGGATCAGAGTTTTCTTAACCCAATTCTCTTCCAAGTGAAATAAGGCGGAGTATAAAGGGGGGACCAGTCAAGTACACAGTCAGCAAGAGAGGAACCCCAAAAACAATAAATTCCTCATGACATCAAATCGCCAAAAGGGGGGAGAGGGTTAGAGCGGTGCAAACTACCCACCAATGGAGATACCTTGTTATAAACCTTAGCCAGGTGTACCTACCTAACACATTACTCAAGATATATATATATACACACATCATACCCGGGTATATTCCTAAATCAGATAATATTATAAACTAGTGGAATCTTTAATTTAGCTAATATTAAAGAAACCCAGAGTATAATATTAAGTGGATAATACTTATAAATTAATCACATTATGACCTTGGTCATAACAACATACCATATTGCACTATCCATAATATTCATGGCCATCATACTTCTCAGTAATTTACTTGCATGGATAATATGTATCTAGAATTTTCTCATAGTCGCCACAACCGTGGTCACAGAAGAAGTATTAGCTGAAGACATGGCTTTCAAAATAACCAGAACCCTCTCAGGGGTTTGGGAGAAGCCACGAACCCAAATCAAGCCGTCCAGCTGTGAATGTAACTAATAGTCAGCATGGCATCCCTCATCAGCATTCTTTTGATGTCTTATGCAGTCTCGAGGATGAGTCCCTCATTGACGAAACTGTTCTGCATGTCTTTCATGAAGATTTTTTTGAGGATGAACTTGATTAAGTATTCATTGACAATCTGCGACTCATTTGCCTGTTTGCACGTCCATTTGATGCAACTATAGGTCCATTTGTAGAAATTTCTGTGCTCGATGCAACCGTTCATGTCTTCATGGACTCCGGTGTGCAGGTCAAAATTCGCTCTAGCCTCTTCAGAGATAGAGAATTTATAACTTTTCTTGCTGATCAAATCAATTTTCCTGGTTATCTTCTACTGAGATTTGCATCATTGCGCAATCTCTATATATTTTGCTTGACCCGTATCAATGGCGTACCCGAATCGACTACTTGGTCGCACCATTCTGGGGCTATCAACTTGAATCCAAGATGTGCCAAACCGCGTCGGAGCATGTAGTCTGGATTAGGTCTTTACAGTCCTGTGCATTTTCCAGTAACGTAACCAAGCAACCAGACACTAGTAACACTATATATCCTGTGTGGAAAACAACTCTAACAACTTCTTGCAAGCAGAATAGTGTGCAGCTGCTTCAGGTGCCAGCGGATGTTCAGACAACCTTGGGCACTAAAATTATTCAAGTAGTAGTTCCTCCTAAGTGGACGCCTTGTCGGTAAACGACTATTTGAAACAAGTTATGCCTTCTCTTGTTGATGTCACGGGCAGTTTGCAGAGACGTTTCTGTTGCGGCTAGTGCTCTCACTTAGGTGTGAGATGTTTCTCGTGATCCAGATAGATATAATATAGTGGTTGACAGTAATTCATGCAGGATGAAGGGTTTGTCAAACCATTTTTGCATATTGTAAGATATAAGATCTATGTGTTCATAGCAAATACTGCTAGTCAGAGTGACCACCTCAGAGCAAACAACGCCCACATTGACCTTGTTCACTAGTATATCCTGTTCAGGTAGGGGACGTTGTCACCATACCAGTAGGTTGGTGCTCTTTCTCCCGGGAAGAATCCGTCTGTTCCAACGGTAGAGGAAAAGATTCAGCTCCTACTGACTTTCCCCAGATGAAGTCACGAATTTGTTGCATGTGTTTTAACAAATGTACTGCCCCATAGTATTTCACTTGAACATGGTACCAGGCCTATATATACCTACGTACAAACTACCTTTCACAAATTTCTATAACGGAAGAGTTAGTCAACCAGATGCTTGATGACGATGTCATTGCTCATAGCAATTTAACGTGGAATGCGCCTGTGATTTTATCATTCAAGAAAGATGATACTTGGCGCCCAGTAATTGATTTTAGGAAGTTGAATTCTAAAACAATTTCAGATCATTTCCCAATTCCTGTTCCAGGTGATTTATAATGTAACATAGGAGACAGCAAAGCGTTTTCATCTCTAGATTTGTTAAAGGGTTTTGGCAATTCCTTCTTCATGAGGACAGCCAAGATCTAACAGTATTTTCCACTCCTACAGGTCATTATCATTTCCTTAGAATTGCCTTCATCATTCTTGATGCTCATGAACATATTTCGAAGCCTCATGGTGTACTTGGATGATGTGATTGTCATGTCCAAAGATTAAGCAGTGGAAACTCATCTCAAAAGATTATGCTTGATGGTCGGTAAGCTTAAAGAAACCTATTTAAACATTAAAATCTCTAAATGTCAGTTCGCAAAATCAGATATCAAGTTTCTTGGTCACAGTCACTTCTAGAGAGGTTACGACTGACCTATGTAAAGTAACTGCTGTTCAAAATTTTCCAACACCAACAACTGCTGATGCCGTAAGAGCTTTTGTATACATAGCAGGTGTCTATAGAGGTTTCATTGCAATTTTTTCTTCTATTGCAGGTCCTATGAGATGGTTAGGAAGGATGCTTCTATTATTTGGACTTTCCGTCAAGAATGGACATTTTAGACTAAAAAAAAAAGTTGAATTCTGTTCTTGAGTTATTTCCAAATTTTAAAAAGCTTTTGTCTGACAACAGACGCTAGTTCCATAGTCATAGGTGCTATCCTAGCTCAGATGACTAATACCAAAAATAACCACGGCTGAACATTATACCATAACTGAGCAGAAAGCTTTAGCCATAGTTTGATCTTTGAAGTGCTTCTGAGATATTTACCAGTAGCGAATTCATGTCTTAACATGTTCTCCACTGATTCCAATGTTCCAGAAAAAACTGAGTAGAATAGAGGGTGTCTGTGGGTTATGACTGATTAGGTCAGTGATCCAGTAAAGTCAATTATGGTATTCAGCCAAGAAACCTGCCTTCCCATTTCTGTTTGTCTGAATTCTTACCTTTAGTTTACACATGGGGCAGTGTGTGGTGAGCCAGCTGCAGATATGCTGAATCTCTGGTGGGCCAGATGTGGCAAAACCCTTCACAATCGGCCCCAATTAAATACAAGGAATGCACATCAATGATACCCTAGGTACTTGTGTAGTATAGGAGAGCTGTTCATCCGTTGGGACACCTGAGATGCTTGTATTGTGTCGTGCAACTGGCTGGTATAGCAGTGAGATAACATTTCACACAGCAATAAAAAGCTATCTAATTCACGAAGTACTCTACCATTCGTGTTGAATGGTAGAGTACTTCACTGTATCAAGGCCTGTCGTAGGGTAAGTCATCCTAATTAACTAGGCTGTTAATTGATCTGCAGAGTTGGGCAACTCTTGGTCACATACTTCACTCGCGCACAAGATTTTTCGTAACTGTCGGGTAGGCAGAGGGCACTCATGGTTGGTTGGAATAAATGCCCGCTGTTCACAGTTGAGTAGGTTGTAAGAGGTGATGTAAATACTAAGCTATATTAATCTAACTCTAACTTAGCTTAAATACATATAAGTAGTAGTGTATAATACATTAGCCTATGGAAACTTTATTACTAGATTAGTCTTATAAATTAAGAATGGATAGGGAAATGTGGCACACGCTCATAGGAATAGATGGATCTGCTCTTTCGCTTTACCTCTTCCCCCAACTTAGGGAGGTTTAACGGCTCGGGAAATCAAAAGCTGCATGATTTTCCACACAAGGGGGGGGGAGGAGGGAGGTTGACCTGGTCAAACAAGGTCATGGATTATAGCGCCCTTGATACGTTGTTGAGCTATCTTCACATCCTTGCGGTGTCGCAAGGCTGGGGTCTCTGTCGGGGGCATAGCTCTCTGTGGACAATTTAGTGTAAGTGGCACTAAACTGTCAGTGGTCCTAGCACACACTGTGCCGGTGGCCTTGGTCACACAACAATGTTTTCCCCATGATTTAGGGTAGTGTGTATGGGTTGCTTCGAAGGAGCTGGCATGCCTCCCATGTCTGAGTGAATGGGCCAGTCGGTTAGGGCTGTGCTAAGGAAGTCTGCGAGAATCCCAACGTGACAAACAATGCCTTAATTGTGTGTTGACATTCTGAGTGACCTGGGAAATCCATTAGTACTGGTGTATTTGGTGCAGAGTATAACTGACTGAACCGTGTAACACGCGTACGTGGGCGTCATTAATCAGATCCGTCAACCAATGCCGTTTGGGTATTAAGATAAGAGGTACTGTATTTCCTGGTAAGAAAGAAACAGTACCTACCTATCTACCTACCTACCTACTACTCTACACTAAATACACCAGACCTACTGGAGGGCATCCAGAGTGTCAATGCATAACAGTTTAATTACACAGCCCTCACAAGCTGAACCACCAAACACATTGTTAGCAGCACTGCGAATATATGCAAACCATTACGGTCATGAGACATGCTATGTATATTAACAGTAGCATCTGATCCACTAAGGGGTGATTCATACATAGTCATAGCAATTGTAAGAGAAAAAAAGATAACGAATATAAAACGAGGCAAAAACTATAGAAAATACATAAAAGCAAAGTAATAACTGACTTAATTCTATGTATATAAAACAGATTTAATGAGCACAATGAATGAGAGAGAGAGAGAGAGAGAGAGATAACTCGCTGGCAAAACCCACGGCTTGCCTTTACTACAGATTTTTCAATTTATCATTAATAACATGCACCAGCCTTCATCAGCACATCCATATTCCGAGAAAAATACCATAAGGATCAACCAAGGAAGGGCAAGCCATCTGGGATTTAACTTCAGCTAGGTCCAGTCTCCATATGCGAGTAAGTTAGTTGCAATCCGTGCATGGTGACACTTTCAGGTCCTTCGACCATTACTGTCCAATAAAGAATGTACATAGATATTTGTAAGGCCACAATAATTATTATTTCATTTCGACAAGTGAAAGCAGTAACGATCTAACACAAACTCTCTTAAGATTCCACAATATATTTTTACGCATGTGCCTTAGTCATCTACTTTCCGGTATTGCGTTCCATTAATATAATTAACTCCCGTTCCACAGTTGCTGTTTGACATCTATGGGTCAGCGCCTCTCCTTAAATAGTATAGTGATTTAATATAGTAGCTCCAAGATTACTGCTTCGCTTCTCAATAACAGTACAGTGATAGGTATTTTGAAGTGTAATTTAACATACTGGTTGAATATTCTCCAGATATGAGCATGGTCTCCAGTCCTCTCCTGTTTAAAATTCGCGATGGCGTTCGTACCAACCACTTTCCGCTTCCCAGTATTTACTGATAATATTCCAGCTAAGACTCCATACCTACAATCTCACATAGGCAAGCGCTTATAAGTAAGCACGCGCACGTGCGAACACACACACACACAACACACACACACACACACACCTGTTTGGAACCCGCACTTGATAAAGCACGTCAAGAAACTAGAGAAAGTACAAAGGTTTGCAACAAGGTTAGTTCCAGAGCTAAGGGGAATGTCCTATGAAGAAAGATTAAGGGAAATCGGCCTGACGACACTGGAGGACAGGAGGGTCAGGGGAGACATGATAACGACATATAAAATACTGCGTGGAATAGACAAGGTGGACAAGGACAGGATGTTCCAGGGAGGGGACACAGAAACAAGAGGCCACAATTGGAAGTTGAAGACACAAATGAGTCAGAGAGATAGTAGGAAGTATTTCTTCAGTCATAGAGTTGTAAGGCAGTGGAATAGCCTAGAAAATGACGTAGTGGAGGCAGGAACCATACACAGTTTTAAGACGAGGTTTGATAAAGCTCATGGAGCGGGGAGAGAGAGGGTCTAGTAGCAACCGGTGAAGAGGCGGGGCCAGGAGCTAGGACTCGACCCCTGCAACCACAAATAGGTGAGTACAAATAGGCGAGTACACACACACACACACACACACACACACACACACAGGTGTCAGAGTGGTCGCCTGTGACGAGCGGGGTTCCACGAAGGATCAGTCCTAGGACCGGTGCTGCTTCTGGTATGAGTGAATGACTGACGGAATGGATAGGCTGTTTGTAGATGATATGAAGATTGTTACGAACATAGTCAGTTGGTCCCTGGGTTATAGTGCTTTTCGTAACAAAATAACCTTAGTACGTCTAGGGGTACTCACTCGGAGAAGAAAAGAAACTCCGAGTTTCTATTTAATTTATTAATAATCATAATAATCACTTAAATCCACCTTCTCATATTTTGCACTACAAGTAGAATACTTCTACCATTTCTCATTAAAACATCACAGTACTAGGTCAAGTATTTACAAATGGCTCTGAGCGAGTCACGAAATATTATTATATGTACATGCACAGGCGTTGCCTAAAAACTAGAACACATTAATAGATTTCTTATAATAGGGTTCACTTTACAATAAGTCCTCTTACACTACAGAGGCTTGCTCACTTGGCTTCACTTTCTCTAAGAGCTTCTTAACCGCCTTCTCCAACCGAGATAATCTTAGCAATGAGTTCTCGAAAATTCCTGGGATTTTCTAAAGAGGCGAATGTTGGTTTTAGAGGTGGATACTCCCCTAGACCCTTCCTGGTCTAGAGGAAGGTATGAACTGAACTCAGTGAGGCTTTACCAGCCCACTTTGTCTCGGTCGGAGCAGGGGTTGAGCAGCTCAAAACACCTACTGGTGCTTGGCCAGGTCGCACCAGCAGTTGACACTAATTAAACAACCTACCTATACACAAAGCTAAGTAATACGACCAGATAATATTATTAAGTCGAGTAAATCCATTTTAGCTACTAATGGAATTACTCCTGAATATAATATTAAGTTAAATAGCAAAAATAACATGTAAAAGTATACCATTGTGATAATAACAAGTAGAAACAGTCTACTTAAAATGAATAAAAGGGTGTAACAAAGATAATGCGAAGAATTCAAACGTATGAGGATTAGGCAGGACTACAAAGGGATCTGGACAGACTGTATGCCTGGTCCAGCAACTGGTTCCTGGAGTTTAACCCCACCAAGTGCAAAGTCATAAAGATTGCGGAAGGTGAAAGATGACCGCAACTGAGCACAGGTTAGGGGGCCAAAGACTGCAAAACCTCACTCAAGGAAAAGGATCTTGGGGGTGATTGTTCGCATCGCTATTGTGCCGTGCGGACAGGCTGCGCAGTAGCTCCTGATACAACTGGTTTACTGCGCAGTTTTCCTGTTTTGTGCATACAACATGGCGGATCGCATTGGACGCCGGGTGAGCACTGTTTGTGTGGAATTGGTGCGTGGCACGCTTACAGGAACAACCATGCACGTGTTACTGCATGCCATCATCAGTGAGGTATATGGAATACCGACCGAAGAATTATATGGAGTAGCAGTAAATGGTGTGTCGAGAATTTTCATCAAGTTTAAAGACGCAGGATTCTACACAAGCATAGTCAACAAATATCAAGAGAAGAGGCTGGCAGTGAACACTATGGTGGAAGTCTGCTTACATGATGTGTCCAGCTATGTGACGTGGGTGAAAGTACGAAACGTGCCTTTTGAGGCGACGGAGCATGATGTGACGGCGGTGTTCAGCTATGGGAAAATCCACTCAGCAGTGATGGGGGTGTGGCAAAATGGACCTTATGAGGGGCTACCTGAAGGATCATTTACGCTGAAAATGACGTTGAGGCAGCCAATTCCATCATACGTATTTATGGAGGTCTTCCGAACGCAGGTCTACGTGTACTACTCAGGGCAGCGGAAGACTTGCAGATTATGTGGTTCTTTTGAACATATGGCGGCCCAATGCTATAAAAAAGCTGGACGGAGGGAACAGGTACCAGTGATCTTACAACAGAGGAATGCTCTGGGGGTGTCGGAGGAAGGAGTAAGGCCAAACAAGATTCCTTGCCGATGGAGTGACGAAGTGGATAGGGCTGAGGCGGCCATGGAGGAAAGTGTATCACTAACAGTTGATAAGGGACAGACGACATCGACGTCTGATGAGGAGGGTACGGGCCAACAGGATGGCTTGCTGGAGGAAGTACTTAGTTCCTTTTTGCATGACGTTGAAGAGGGACAGGTGGATGAAGGGTGTAACCTGGTGCAGGCAACGGTGCAGCAAGATCAGGAGGTTTTGAATACTGTGTGCACTAATGTTAATGTGCACAACGTTGTGGCAGAGGTCCATAGGGCGGAAAAGACAGGTGACGAGGTGTGTGGGGAGGGGAGTTCTCGTAAGAGAACTGCAGGAACGTCTGAGATGGACGATGTTCTTACTCCAGGACAAAGAACAGGAGTAAAATCTTGGAGAAAGGATGTATGTCATAAGGGGAAAGAGGGAAGGGGTAATGTTGGGTTCAATGGTTCTAGGGATAATGAAGGGATAGGGGGGGTGAATAAACAAGCTGTCAAGAAAGATGCCATACAGCAGGAAGGTATAGGAGGGTGTGTGCCAAGAAGAAAGGGTAAACCACCACTATTAAAATAATTCACGATAGTAACTGTAAATGTAAATGGATTGAAGAATGAAGTGAAACGAGTATGGATGGAATGGTTTTTGAGGAGATATAGTGTGGATGTATGCTTTATACAAGAACATAATTATAAGATAGGTTGTGCTTTGGCATTAAAAGGTTATAAATTGTATGTAAGTGGGTCTGTTAGGTTAAAAGGGGGAGTGGCAGTGGCTGTGAAGGAAAATAGTCCCTTACGTATTATAAAGTGGGAAGAAGGGGGGGGGGAGGGTAGTGAGGGTGGATGGTGAGTGGGGAGCATCTAGAGTATGTTTCATTAGGGTTTATATGCCAGCGGAGAATATAATCAAAGTAAAAGAGGATTTTGTGAGAGACGTTTTAGTGTATTTTTTAAGTGTGTTTACCTCTAGTCGCTGTAATTGGGGGGGACTGGAACTGTGTTATAAGGGGGGGGGACGTGGAGCCAAGGGGGGCGGGTTGTGTGTTACGGTCGTTACGCAATGTTTTACAGGATGCAGGGGTGAGGGACGTGGAGGGGAGTGGGGCTTGGAGAGTGGATTACACTTTTGTTAGGAGAAATTATTCAGCGAGGTTAGATAGGATTTATATAACGGAGGCAGTTAGGGTAGGAGGGGTAAAAACAGTGGACGTAGGGTTTTCGGATCATAGGGCAGTTTTGGTAGAACTGGATTGGGAGGGAGTGGTAAAGGTATATTCAAGTTTCTGGAAGTTAAATGCGAGGTTGGTGAGGAGTGAGGTGGTGAACGCAGAGTTTAGAGACTGGTGGAGACAATTGTGGAGGGCAAGGGATGGGGTAGGGAGTATTTTGGATTGGTGGGAAAATAGGGCTGAACCTGGTATCGCTGGGTTTTATAAATATAAAGGAAGGGAGGAGGCGAGGTGGAGGTATGGTTTACAGAATTATTTGGAACAGCAGCTAAATGAGTGTTACGCAAGAGATGAGGGGAAGTCTTTTGAAGAAATATCAGGGCTAAGAGGGAGACTAAGTGACATACATAATGAAAGATTTGATGAATTAAGGGTAAGGGCAGGTATGGATGCCGTGCTATGGGGAGATAAACCGTCGGGTAGTGTGTTAAGAAGTTTTCGCATTAGACAACAGGAGTCCACTATAATACTTTTAGAGGTTAGTGACGATTTGGAAGGTTATACTAAGGGGCAAATGTTGGTGACAACTGAGGGGATAAGTAATTATGCGGACTATTGGTTTAAAAGGAAATGGGAAAAAGGTAATGTGGGGATAGTTAATAAAGAAAGAGGAGGGGTGAAGGTCTTGGGGAAAGGTGGGGAGGACAGAGGGGGATTGGAGGGAATAATAAGTATGGAAGAAGTATGTGGGGATAGTTAATAAAGAAAGAGGAGGGGTGAAGGTCTTGGGGAAAGGTGGGGAGGACAGAGGGGGATTGGAGGGAATAATAAGTATGGAAGAAGTGAAAGAGGCGGTGTTCAATTTAAGTAAGGGGAAAGCACCGGGAATTGATGGGCTTTCCAATGATTTTTACAGAGTGCATTGGGAAACCATAAATGTTTGTTTGGTTCAGGTATTGAATTGTATGCTGAAGGAAGGGAAATTGGGAACGTCACAGAGGACGGGTGTGGTCGTGCTTGTAAAGAAAAAAAGCGAGGCGAGAACACTGAGCACGTACAGGGCCATATCTTTAATGTGTACGGATTATAAGATTTTTGCGAAGATTTTAGGGAACAGGATGAGGAAGGTAATAGGTGGTATGGTGCACAAGGGTCAGTTGGGAATTCCGGGTCTTAGTATGAGGGATGGACATAGTCGTATTAGGGAATTTTTGCAGGGTTGTAAGGGTGGTGGAATTTTGGGCATTGATTGGGAGAAAAGTTTTGACAGTGTGAATAGAGGTACATGGTTGACATTTTAAGGGGCTTATGGGTTTTGGGGGGGGGGAATAGAAAAAATGGGTAAACTGGCAGAAGCTACGATTCAGGGAAAATTTAAAGGGTAGGTTGGGAGCGTGTTGAAAATGGAAAAAGGGTTTGGACAGGGGTTTTCCTATGTCTCAAATTCTGTTTGCATGTATGAAAACCCCCGTTTTATGAAGGGTTTGGGAAAGCAACAAACTTTACAGGGGAGGGTAAGGGGTTCACAGGGGTTGTGGGTTTTGAGATGACACAAAAATATGTCAATTGTCAAAGGTTTTGCGAAAGGTGGAGAGAGTAAGAGTTTTTTGGGAGGCGTCAGGCATGCGTGTAAACGGGCAAAAATCGAAATTTTTAGAGATGGAGATTGGGTGGGGGGGTAGAATGGGGGTGGTTTTGGAGGGATGTGACTGAACATGAAAAATTTGTGGATTTCTATATGGCAGATGAGCAAGAGGCTGGGGGGGAAATTCGGAATTGGTTGGGGGGAAAAGTTGTACAACGGATTGGAACCTAAGAGCGAAGGATTTTTACTTAATGCAAAGGGAATAATAATAATTCATTGGTTTATAGAAAAAGGTGGAACGTGGCAGTGGGTGTACCTTTACGGGAACAGGAGATAAAGGAGATACAAAAAGGGTGCTCGTTATATAGGGTTTTTTTTGGGCGAGCATGGCTAAGTAAAAGGTGGGTTGAGGGAATGTGCGAGAGGGGGAGTAGGGCTTTTGTGTTTGGGCCCGAGGGTAAAGGCATGTATGTTAAAAAAAGTACAAAGGGGGGGGGGGGGTAAAAGGGGTGAGGGTTGGAGGGTGATGAGGGATGTACGACGATGGGGGGGGGAAAGGATTTGAGGGAAATGTGAGAATATGCTAAGGGTTTTGTTATAATGGGTGGGGTAAAAAAGTAAAGGTGGGAAGGTTAGTAGAGATGAGTAGGAAACCAGAAGTGATGAAAGGGGGGTGGCGGTTACCTTTTATGATTGGGGTACGATTTGGCTGATTTCCAGAAATTAGATTAATGCCTAGGGTAAGGAGTTAGTTTATAGGTTTTAAGGGGGGATTTTAGCGCAAAGCAGGTTTGTTGTGAGGGTTTTGGTTTAAAAGGAAGCAAAAATGCAAACATTGTGGGGAATCGGAAACAGCTTTTCATGCCGTAATTTTTGTAGGGAGTTGGGGGGGTAGGGGTGGGGGCGGCTAGAGTTTTCAGTTAATGGGGGGGGGAATGTAGGCCCCTGCGTGCCCTAATTTAGAGGTAAGGGGGGTGTTTTGGGTTGTAAAAAGAGCCTTTGTACTTGTGCCCAATTTTTGTTTTTTTCGGGAGCTTGGGGGAAAAAAGGCGGGGGGATTAGGGTAAGGTATTGGGGCGAATGTATCGCACGGTTGCAGAAAAAAAACTCATTTTGGTAACAGGGGGGGACTTTTTCCGGAGGCTATAGAAATATAACGGTAAGGGGATCAGATTTGGTATTAAGTATAAGGGCTTTTTTCCTTTTTCTAGAGCGGTTTGCCCATAATAAAGGGATATGTAAATGTGGTGGATTGTATGAGTTGTATGGGGGGGAGACTGTCAGAGTGGTACAATTGTAGGTTTTCTTGTGTGTGAATTTTTTTGTTTAACCATGTGGGGAAAGACAAGAGGTCTTGATGAAATAGTTTTAATAGGAAAATGATCTTTGTCATGAGACAACTACAAGAAGGAACACTAAAAAACATTGTTAACACACTGTAATAATGGGCTATGTAACATGAGTGTGTATCTTTGTTATTTTAATAGTGTTTTTGTTTTTTGTGGTAAGGTGGGAAAAATGGCTATTTTGTCACCTTTATTATAGTAATTTTTGAGGGTTTAGTATTATGTCTTTGTTTTTAAAAAAGTTTAAATAAATATTAATGAGTGTGCAACGAATTGGATTATAGGAAATGTCTTTTTTTAAAAATTTCATTATAAGTAAATAAGTGTAAATTCTTTGGATAATATTGCCTTTTGTGTTATGTATGGTTGTATTTTATGGAAAAAAAACCCACCTGTTTGTTAGGTGGGGGTGTTTTTTTTCTGTATGGTTTTTTGGGTGTGCTGGTTGGGACTTTGGGGGGAATAAGCTTTACGTTGAATGTTTTTTTATGTATAAGTTTAGTGCTGGGTTAAGGAATGTGAAGTTGTTTTTTTTTTATTTTTTATGGATAGTTTCTTTGTTTATGTAACCTAAGTTTGCATAATGTATGATGTGTATTGTGTTTTTTAAAAAAAAAAAAAAATAAGAAATATTAAAGACTCTGTAACCGTGTACGTCGGCCCATGTTGGATTTGGGCGGGGACCGTATGGAACCCACACCTAGTAAAGCACGTGAAAAAATTTAGTAGCGATCAGTGAAGGGGGGGGGCCAGGAGCTTTTAATCGCCCCCTGAAACCCAAAAAAAGGTGGTTTAAAATGCGGCACATGGATGCACCACAACGTGACTATTCTCTGTAATATTTACACTGAATTTATTCTTCAAGTTTAAAAAAGAGGACAACGAAAACAAATTATATTTTTCAAAAAAGTTTAAAATAAAAGGTAGGTGTGATGATCTAAACCCAAAAATTTTCCCCCCTGGGTTTTCTCGTTAATGCTTCATTTCACTCAGTTTGACCGTAACTTTCCTAAATTAAATGAAAAAAATTTAACCCAAAGAATGCCCGGAAGAGAGGTAGAAATAATTAAAAAATATTAAAGTTGTTATGAGGAATTATACAGGGTTAAAACAACAAAATTTTAAATTTTCTTTAACTTTTTTTTTCGCTTACCTACATTTTTTTTTTTGATAATCTTCATTCTTCTGACCAAAAATTTTTTTTTTTAAACATTTAATGAAGCTCCCAAAAATAAATAAAATTTATAGGCAAATTTTTTCTTTCCAAGGCTTTTTTTTTTTTAAGTTTGCAAAAAAACCAATGTTTCTACATAAACAAATGTTTCTAGTCAAAACAATGTTTTTCATAAACACAAGTTTCTACATCAAACACAATTTTTCTACATCAAACACAATGTTTCTACTCAAACACAATTTTTTACATCAAACACAATGTTTCTACAAAAACAAAATTTTTTCATTAAAAAAAATGTTTCTACATAAAACAAAATGTTTCTCATAAAAACACAATGTTTTACATCAAACAAAATGTTTCTACATCAAACACAATGTTTCTACATAAACACAATTTTCTACATCAAACCAATGTTTCTAATCAAACCAAGTTTTACATCAAACCAAGTTTCTCTTCAAAAAATGTTTCTACAACAAACACAATGTTTCTACATCAAACAAAATGTTTCTAATCAAAAAAATGTTTCTCATCAAACAAAATGTTTCTACGTAAAACACAATGTTTCTACATCAACACAATGTTTTCTTTAAAAACAAAATGTTTCTTTTAAAACCCAAAAAGTTTCTACATAAAACCCAAAATGTTTCTACGTCAAACACAATGTTTCTCATCAAAAAAAAATGTTTCTACATCAAAAAAATGTTTCTAATCAAACACAATGTTTCTACTCAAACACAATGTTTCTACATCAAACACAATGTTTCTACATCAAACACTAAATATTCACAATAAAATGAATGGAAAAAAAATCAAAAATTTTTTTTAGTTAATGTTCTTTTTTTTAAAAATTTTTTAAAAGATAATCCAAAAAATTTTCACTTCTTTATTAAATTTTGTTTGTTCTTTTCTCTTTGGTCGCGTTCTAAGATTTTTTGCGAGTTTTTTTTGGGAACATTTTCAAAACCTCCAGGTGGTCGTTCACTATACACAAACCAACCAAACCGGGTAAAAGAATTATTATAATTATTACTTAGCAGTCTCAAATTTCCTTTGTGGGAAATTCATTTTTTGCTTTATTATTGTTAAAGAATCTCAAACTTGGAATTAGGGAAAAAGTGTCTGTTTCATTTTTCATCGGGACTTTATTACCCAGAAAGTGAGGTCTTCGCTTAGTATTTTTCTTAACACTGTAGTATTAGTAACTTAAGTCCCCAAAAGTATAAACCTCCATTTTCTCTTCTCGGTTGATTTCATTATTCAATCATCCATTTTTATATCAGTGTTTCAATAAGCTCAGAATCCTTAAAGAAATGATCAATATTTGTGGAAAGTATAATGGAAAATAATTTCCCTGTGCTGATGTATATTGTCTTGCCATACATTATATTGTTTGCCATACATTATATTGTTTCCATACATTATATTTCTTTCCAAATTATATTTTTGCCATCATTATATTGTCTTGCCTCTTTTAAATTGTCTTGCCTACATTTTATTGTCTTGCTACATTTTATTTTCTTGCCATACTTTTTTATTGTCTTGCCTACTTTTATTGTCTTGCCATACATTAATTTGTTTCCATAAAAAAATATTTTTCTTACCTACATTTATTGTCTTGCCCTTCATTTATTGTTTTTTGCCATCATTATATTGTCTTGCCATACATTTATTTTTCTTGCCATACATTTATTTTCTTGCCCTACATAATATTTCTTACCTACATTTTTTTGTCTTGCCATCATTATATTGTCTTGCCATACATTATTCTGTTTGCCCTACATTTTACTGTTTGCCTTTCATTTATTGTTTGCCTACATTTTTTTGTCTTGCCATAATTTTTTTGTCTTCCATAATTATTTGTCTTGATAATTTATTGTTTGCCATACATTATTTGTCTTGCCCTAATAATATTGTCTTACCTCATTATTTTTTGTCTTTCCATCATTATTTGTCTTGCCCCAATTTTTATGTTTGCCTAATTATATGTCTTGATCATTATTTGTCTTGCCTACTTATATTGTCTTGCCATACATTAATTTTTCTTGCCTCATAATTTTGTCTTTTCCTAATTTTTATTGTTTTCCCTACATTTATTGTTTGAAAACATTATATTGCTTGCCATACATTTATTGTTTTCCAAAAAAATATTGTTTACCTACATAATTTGTCTTACCATACATTTTATTGTCTTTCCAACATTTTATTGTTTGCCATACTTATATGTCTTGCCATACATTTATTGTCTTGCATCATTATACTGTCTTGCATACATTATACTGTCTTCCCTACTTTTTTTTGTCTTTCCATACTTTTTTTGTCTTGCCATACATTATATTGTTTTTGCCAAAAATAATATTTTCTTACCATACATAAAATTGTCTTACCATAATTATATTGTCTTGCCTACATTATATTGTCTTGCCCTACTTATATTGTTTGCCTAATTATTTTGTTTGCATACATTACTGTCTTGCCATCTTTACGTCTTCCCTACATTATATTGTCTTGCCCTACATTTAGTTTCCACCATTCCCCACTTCTTATTCATGCTGCAAAAGGTATTAACATTGCTTAAAGGTTTTAAAAGCAGTTGTTTCCTTTTTCATGTGGTTTTTCTATTTGTTTTTTTTTTTTGTTATTTACATCCTCTTTTTGGTGTTTTTCGTGTTTCAGAAAAGTTTTCCCGCCCAATGGCAATTCACCAAAAACTGCCTATATTTTCCATGGCTACATCTAAAACAACTTCCAACTACAACGACTCCCCTGGCTACATCTAAAACAACTTCCAAAAATACACACGACGCTCACTCACAACTAACACAACTTCCACATTCACACGACTTCAATCAAAAACTAACTCCTGCTCATATTTATTCGATACAATAAAGTTTTCGAATGAAAGTTTAATATAAAAAAAAAAAATTTATAGTAATTAAACTGGGTATTCAATTTTTTATCCTTTTCTAATTTTTCCATGTTTGGTAGAGTACTTTTTGGATAAGCTCTTTCTGTTTAAGTTTTTGTTCCAGCGAACGTTACACCATTTTATTATTCCATTGCAGGCCATTTTAAATTATTTGCCCTCAGCTCTTTTTGCAGCTTCCACCTCGTACTTTTTTCACACTTCTACAATTAAATGTACATCTCCACACTCTTTAATTTACTGCAAAAATTCCATAAAGAGTATTCTAGACAATCATTTAAATTTTTATTCTTTCCCAAAAGTTAGCCACTGTTCGTCCCTATTAAAAACGCCTGTGATACACTAAACCCCTTCCTCCCTAATTTCTCATAAGAGTAAAATAAGAGATTAT
Source organism: Cherax quadricarinatus (assembly GCF_026875155.1). Classification (NCBI taxonomy): domain Eukaryota; kingdom Metazoa; phylum Arthropoda; class Malacostraca; order Decapoda; family Parastacidae; genus Cherax; species Cherax quadricarinatus. The sequence goes on from NC_069439.1 coordinate 27,226,961, forward strand.
CATTTTCATTTAAAAATTTTTTAAACCCCTGATGTACTACAAATTCATTCACATTCTCCTGACCTATTTTTTTTACGTCACTACATCTTGTTAAAAACAGTTTTATTAAAAAAATATATTTTTTTCATACCTTTTCCCTTCACTGAACTTTTATCAGTATATGTTCACACACACCAAAAACCCCCACCCACACCAACACACAACCCACACACACACCCACACACACCACACCCCACACACACACAACACCCACACCCCCCCCCCCAACCCCACCCCCCCCACACCCCCACACACACCCCCAAAACCCCCCACACACCACACCCAACACACACACACACACCCCCACAAAACCCCACCACCCAACAACAACACCAAAAAACCAACAACCACCCCCAAAACACCCCCAAAAAAACCCCAACCCCCCCCAACCACCCCCCAAAAAAACCCCCAAAAAACCCAAAAACCCCCCACAACAAAACACCCCCACACAACCCCACAACACACAACAACAACACACCCAAAACCCCAAAACCCCCCAAACCCCAAACCCACCCAAAAACCCCCCCCAAAAACCCCCCCACCCACACCAACAAAAACAAACCCCAAAAAACCCCCAAAAAAAAAAACAAACCCCCAAAACCCAAAAACATGAAACAGATCAAAAATTGGGGGAAAAAATTGGGAAAAACAGGATGAAAGGTAAAAAAAAGGAGCCTTGAAAATTTTTAGTAGGGGTTTTTAGGAAAAAGGGAAGGAGGGGGTTTTGGAAAGTGAGGTAGTGGAGGGGGGAACCTAATAGCTGTAAGCGAGGTAAGATAAAGCTCATGGGCAGGGAGGAGAGGACCTAGTAGCGATTAGTGGATGCGGGCCAGGAGCTAAGTTTCAATTAGGTGAGTACAAACACATTTTCCTTTTATTCAGAAACATTTTATCGAAAACATCACCCAACCATTTCACTACCTGAAAAGGATTTAAATTTGTTTTTTTTTTTTTTTTTTTTTTTTACCCCGAAAACAAATTTTACGTTTTTTTACACGAAACCAAAAAACACAACCCCACACACAAACCACACACACAACACACACCACACACAACCCACCAAAACCCCACAACAAACACACAAACCACACACACAACTGCTTATGCCATATTAGGGGAAAGACAAAGTAAGGACGAGGTGATAAGGGTGAGGAAAGAAGGTGGGGAATCACAAGAAAAAGTCAAGAGGTTTGTGAGGAGCTCAACACGAGATTTAAGGAAGTATTTAAGTGAGACAGGAAGGGGCTCTGGGGGGGGAATCAGTGGGGACACCCCGCAAGGAATACACCAACAAATGTTGGGGACTACATACAGTGAGGAGGTGAAGAAACTGTAACGGCATTTATACCCCGAAGGAATGGGACCGGACATCTCCCCGTGGGTCCTTAGAGAGGAGAGTATGCTGTGGTGCCAAATTACCACAATCTTTAACACGTCCCCGGAAACTGGGCAACTACCCGAGGATGTCAGACGGAAAATGTAGTTCCCCTTTTTAAAAAAAGGGGACAGAAAAAAAGGCACTAAAAATACAGACCTGTGTATTTCGTGCATAGTATGCAAAGTTATGGAGAAGATTATCAGGAGAGTGGTGGAGCACCCGGAAAGGAACAAGGTTAAATGCCCAACCCGCTGGATTCATGGAAGGGAAAAACCTGTGTCCCAAAACCTTCGGAGTTTTATGATACAATAAAGAAGTAAGACACGAGAGAGAGGGGTGGGTGATTGCATCTTCTTGGACTGCAAGAAGGCCCTTTTCACAGTTCCCCCAAAAAGATTAGTGCAGAAGCTAGGCATCAGGGCATATAACAGGAAGGGCACTGCAATGGATCGAGAATACCTGCAGGGAGGCAACAACGAGTCATGGACGTAAAGATGTTTCCAGTGGGCACCTGTGCGGCGGGGTCCCCGGGGGCGGGCCTTTGGACCATGTTTTTTTTTGGATATGTGAACGACATGTGGAAAAGGGGTTTGACTCGAAGTGTCCCTGTTTTCAGATGATGTGAAATTAAAGCGAGAATTAATCGATGGGACCAGGGGAGGATTCAAAGAGAGGACAGATGGACACCTGGCCGCAATGGCTTTCGAAATTTAATCTGCAAATCAAAGTCATGAATAGGGGAAGGGACAGAAGACCACGAAGAGTATGGCTAGGTGGCCAAAAAACTGCAAACCCCACTCAAGGAGAAAGATCTTGGGGTGGGTTAACAGACCTTTTCTCGGAAGCACAATCAATCAGATAACTGTGCGCTATGGGGGCCGGCAAAAGAGAACAGCATTCCCATCCCTTTGCAAGGAAACGTTCAAGACATGTACACCGTGTATGTCAGGCCCCTATGGAGTATGCAGCACCTGTTTGGATCCCGCATTGATAAAGCACGTCAAGAAAAATAGAGAAAAAACAAAGGTTTTTGGCAAAGGTTAGTTCCAGAGTAAGGGGGGTGTCCCCAGAAGAAAAATTAAGGGAAATCGGCCCGACAAAAATGGAGGACGGAGGGGCAGGGGGACTGAAAAAACATATAAAAATACTGCGTGGAATGACAAGGTGGACAAAAAAGAGGGGTGTTCCGGAGTGGACACAGAAAAGAGGCCCCCCTGGGTTGAAGACCAAATGAGTAGAGGATTTAGGAAGTATTTTTCAGTCTGAGTTTTAGGGAGTGGAATAGCCCGAAAAAAGACGTAGGGAGGAGGAACCCAAAACAGTTTTAAGACGAGGTTTGTTAAAAATCATGGAGCGGGGAGAGGAGGCCAGTGCAACCCGGGGAAGAGGGGGGGCCAGGACTAAAACTCGACCCCCGCAACCAAAATAGGTGAGTAAACACAACACACCCCAAAATCGGAAGACGACAAGGTCAAAGACCGTGATCAGCTGGAAGAAAGAAGGGGGAGGAACTCAGAAGAAAAGGTCACGATGTATCTAGAAATCAACACCCAAAATTTTAAAGGGAAGTTTTCAGCAGAGACAGGAAAAGGCTTGGGGAAAACAAAGGGAAAACAACAGGGAATAAACCAACGGGGTGTTGGTGACATACACACAACGGAGGAGGGGTGCAGAAGCTGTAAGTGCCCTTTATCCTCAAAGGCGATGGGACCGGACAATATTCCCGTGGGGCCTTTGAGAAGGGCAGAGACACGTATGTGCATAACCCCAAATTTTATATACCTTGAAATTGGGCATG
>NC_069439.1:27230675-27253488 GCF_026875155.1 Cherax quadricarinatus
GTTTACTAAACGACTAGAGGGGGAAAAATAGCGACATAAGCAAATTTGTGATGACACAAAATGGGCCGCCCAATTCATTCTAATTAGGACACTAGAGAAATCTAGGAATTTTTAATAGACTGTTGTAAGTCGGAGAAGTGGCAGATGCGTTTAATATTGACAAATGCAAAGTTCTAAATGTTGGACAGTAAATAACCATGCCACATATAAACTAAATAATGTAGACCTTAATACTACTGATTGCGAAAAGGATTTAGGAGTTCTGGTTAGCAGTAATCTAAAACCAAGACAACAGTGCACTAGTGTTCGCAATAAAGCTAACAGAATTCTTGGCTTCATATCTAAGTATAAATAATAGAAGTCATCAGGTTGTTCAACTCTCTATATCCTTGGTTAGGCCTCATTTAGACTATGCTGCTCAGTTCTGGTCACCGTATTACAGAATGGATATAAATGCTCTGGAAGACGTACAGAGGAGGATGACAAAGATGATCCCATGTATGAGAAATCTTCCCCATGAGAATAGACTGAGGGCCCTGAATCTGCACTCTCTCAAAAGGCGTAGAATTAGGGGGATATGATCAATGTGTATAAACGGAAAACAAGAATAAATAAAGGGGATGTAAATACCGTGCTGAAAATTTCCACCCAAGACAGGACTCACAGCAATGGTTTCAAGTTGGAAAAGATCAGATTTAGGAAGGATATAGGAGAGCACAGGTTTGGTAATAGAGTTGTGGATAAGTGGAAGAAACTCCCGAGTACTGTTATTGAGGCTAAAACGTTGTGTAGTTTTAAAAAAAGGTTATATAAATACACGAGTGCATGTGGGTGGGTGTGAGTTGGACCTGACTAGCTTGTGCTGCCGAGTCTGGTGCCGTGCTCCTTCCTTAAGTGGAGGTGTCCAGACTGAGTGGGTCACTGGTCTAATCCGGGGGGAGGGGAAGGGACATGAACCTGCTCCGCATGGGTCAGTAGGCCTGTTGCGGTGTTCCTTCTTTCTTATGTTCTTATGTTCAAATTATATAACTCTTTCTCTAATACATTTTTGGCTAGCTTGGGTTTGATTACATTTGGATTGTCGACCAATATTATCATTTTGTGTCATAGCCGGAAATAAATACCTCCATTGGCAACAAGTCAGTTGGAAAATGTACATTAAAAATTTAATTTACACAACATTTACGTCATGTAAAAATTCTCAAGGATTATGGAGTTGATACTCAATTACCTTCACACACTATATGAAATTCACCTTTCTGTAATGGTAGATGGCAGGTGGTGCGGGGCCCAGTGCGCTGGGCCCAGGTGATACTGGACCAAGGTGATACTGTGGCCCAGTGTGCTGGGGCCCAGTGGTTCTAGGTCCGAATGCAAGGGTGCTGGCCCAGGTGCATTGCCTGGGCCCAGGTGCTGCCAGGGATCTTAGGTGGTCCTTGACCCCGGTTTTGGCTGGGCCCCATTGGTCCTTGGACCCAGGTTGTCTGGGGCCCCGGTGGTCATGGACCCAGGTTGTCTGGGGCCCAGGTGGTCCTTGGAACCAAGTGGTGCTGGGGCCAGGTGGTCCTTGGACCCCGTAGTGCTGGGGCCCAGGTGGTTCCTTGGGACCCGGTAGTGCTGGGTTCCAGGGTGGTCTTTTGACCAGGTGTTTTGGGGTCCAGGTGGCCCTTGGACCAGGTGGGTTTCCTTGGGAACCCAGGTAATGCAGGGACCCAAGGTGTCCCCTTGGACCTCGGTAGTGCTGAGGCCCAGGTGGTCCTTGGACCCAGGTGGTGCTGGGGCTCAGGTGGTCCTTGGACCCAGGTGGTGCTGGGGCTCAGGTGGTCCTTGGACCCAGGTGGTGCTGGGGCTCAGGTGGTTCTTGGACCCCGGTGGTGCTGGGGCCCAGCTGGTCCTTGGGCCCAGGTGGTGCTGGGGCCCAGGTGGTGTTGGGGTCGTGGTGGTTCTTGGACCCAGGTGGTGCTGGGACCCAGGTGGTCCTTGGACCCCGGTAGTGCTGGGGCCCAGGTGGTCCTTGGACCCAGGAGGTGCTGGGCCCAGGTGTCCTTGGACCCAGGTTGTCTGGGGCCAGGTGGGCCCTTGGACCCAGGTGGTGTGAAGGCCCAGGTGGGTCCTTGTACCCAGTGGTGCTGTAAAGTCCAGGTGGTCCTTGGTCCCAGTGGTCCTTGGACCCAGGTGGTGCTGGGGCCCAGGTGATGTTGGGGTCCAGGTGGTCCTTGGACCCAGGTGGTCCTTCGACCCAGGTGGGCCTTCGACCCCGGTAGTGCTGGGGCCCAGGTGGTCCTTGGACCCTGGTGGTGATGAATGGTTTTGAAAAACCGACAAGTTAGAAGATTGAGACTCGTTATGCAGCATATGCTGCCATAAGTGTCTCAATCTCCGGACCCAGGTGGTGCTGGGGCCCAGGTGATCCTTGGACCCAGGTGGTGCTGGGGCCCAGGTGGTCCTTGGACCCAGTGGGTGCTTGGGGCCCAGTGTGCCCTGGACCCAGGTGGTGCTTGGACCCAGGTGTGCTGGGGCCCAGGGTGGTGCTTGGACCCAGGTGGTGCTGGGGCCCCAGTGTCCCCCTTGGACTCAGTGGTGCTGGGCCCAGTGGTCCCTTGGACCCAGGTGGTCCTTTGAACCCAGGTGTCCTCTTGACCCAGGTGGTCCTTGGACCCAGGTGGAGCTGGGCCCAGGTGGTGTTGGGGTCCAGTGGTCCTTGGACCCAGGGTCCTTGACCCCTGTAGCGCTGGGCCCAGTGGTCCTTGGACCCAGGAGTGCTCGGGCCCCAGTGGTCCTTGGACCCAAGGTGGTGCTGTCCCATGTGGTGCTGGGGCCCAGGGTGGTCCAGCTGGGTCCACATACTCAATCACGCGGCCGGTCATGAAGATCTCGCGTCACACAAGACACTTCACATTATATATATCATAAAAAAACAACCTTTTTATCTTGTGCTTGGAAAAATATTGTCCCTAGAAATTATTTAGGTGTAATGGGGAGGCAACATGACTGTCATATAAATTGTAAATTCTTTATTTATAAAGGGGTTTATACAAGCGTCTCGGCTATATTATTAAAAACGCAACTGGAAGGAAATAAATACTTTTAGTAAGATAAACCATTCAAAAAACTCCTAACATAACCCGGAGGAGCACTTAGAAAATTACAGGTATCTTACTTATCTACTTAGTCACTTCGCCTAAGTACTTATAAGAATTGTTATAAATCACAACCTATTATTTTTACAGGGTGATCCGAGTAAAGAAGCCAGCGGAGGCCTCGACCAGATTGACTCAAGCTTCCAACTGCGGTGAATGATATGACTAAGCACCCGCTTCAGGCAACACTTGTCCCCTGATTCCTACAAACATATAAGCACCAAAGTATTAATATATTTATATCCATCAACATATATAGGAAAATACATAAAAAACAAAGGGAAATAAAGTACATCTTGATCCATTTCGCTCATAAACACTTCGTCAAACGATCAATTTTCGTCTACAAACACTTTTTTCCATCTACAAACATCCAATGTTAAATAAACAGATGTTTATATCAAACATACATCTACACTATTTTGTTGCTAAATTAAAGTGACTAACATTATTTGTATGTTTGTTTGGTTATGTGTCAAGACCATCTAACACATCCCAAGCTCATTAGACTTATATCAAAGTAAACCAAAAAATACACTCTCCTTTATACACACCCGGTGAAACACACTGTGAATATACATCGTATCTCCGGGATCGTCGAGATGCACCTTCGTACGTATTCTGTTCCTTAAAATAGCTTGTGCATGAAGTCAGTCATGCAACAGTGTCCCCGCTGACATACTGAGCAAATGGTGCTGTGAAATATTTCGATTCGGAGCTCCGAAGAATCTTCGGATAAATGATAACATACATTTGCAAACTTGGTATCATAGGATGTAAAATGTCACACTATAAAGGTATTCCAGGTTTTATACATTGTGAATGAGTAGTATTTTATTTCACTTATCGCTGTGTATTTACATTAAAGCAATAATATGCCAGAGTAAATTGGAGCTCTAAATTGTTCCTGACAATTAGTAGTTCAGAAGCTGTTATTGAAGATTTAGAGCTCCCAACTGTTCCATGGAGATTCGAAAGTCCTCGAATTGTACTTGAACAGATTCAAAGCTCCGAAAATGTTTATGACAGATTCAAAGAAAAACATTTCGAACTCTGAAACTTATTCTGAACAGATCCAAACTCAAAAGCTGTTACTGAAGATTCGCAATTAAAAAGAGTCACTCCGACACAGTGGGCAGACCACAACGATCATAAATAAGCTTATATCAACAACAGAAAGAATAAGTTTATGTCTCGCACTATAAAAATGTAAGAGAGTTTAATTTACTTCATATTTTAGGTATGTACGTGCGGCTCCTGAATCCTGGCGAACAACTACATCCTGACTTAAGAACTTGAGTAATCGATTTATCTTAAAACCCGATTTGTGGGACGTACGATCAACATTGCACACAATGCCCTACGAGGCGTGAAGAACCAGAGGATTGCAACGAGGATAGATGGGGCAGCACAAAGCGCCGCAGTCATACCTGTGGCACACAGCGTCATCTTCGACCTGGAAAACTGTGGAGTGAGGAGTCGAAGGGGAACGGGAGGAATTCTCCTGTTTGGTTGACTCTACCTGGCGTTGGGGAAAACGAATGCTTGGTTCGGCGATATCAGAGGAGGTATCCGTAAACCCCAGGATGTTTAATGGAGGCATCCCTTCAAAGGCTTTGAATGTTTGTTAAATCTCGCGTACGATGGAATCAGTAGGAATGGAGGATGCAAGCACAACAGGAGGAGGAAGGAGGTGACATAGGGCCGTTGCGGAACAGCAGTTGGCTTTGTGGAGTACACAGGATAATAGTTTCAGAGGACGATACTGATCATTGTTCGTTTGCCGGCAAGAGGGCTGCGGTATAACGGATAGTGACGCTGTCTTTAACTCCCGGCCAAAATCTGAAAAAAAGCATGGAAAGACGAGACTCATCGAGATACGGCGGACTAAAAAGTGTTCATCATGAGAGAGAAGCATTAGGGGGCGGTGGGCAGAAGTGGGGATTGCCGCAAGGCGTAGGAATTAAAGATATCAAGGGTAAACCGCCAATGAAATCTTCAGGTGCATTCCTTTAAATATTAACGGATTAAAGTCGATTAATAACGCAATTCCGGAGAGCTATTAAGGAAATACGTTTTCCTGATTAGTGATTTTTACAGAACATAATTATACTCTTTAGGAATTGAGAATTCCTATTATGTGTGGTACATGGGTTTGTTTCTAGTAATTGAAAGGTGTGGCAGTGTTAATACAAAGGTCTGCCCATTTTCTCTACAAAAATGTGAGTTGGAGAGAGGGGAGGGTGGTGCGGGTGGTTGGCGCATGGGTGGGGTGCAGTGGGATTCTTGGTTTACGGGGCCCCGGAAAGTGATATGCGTATTAAATTGTTTTTTTAGGGACGTTTTGGTGTACCATTCAGTCCTGCCAGCCGTACGATTATTGGAGAACTGAATTGCATTGACGTCGCAAAGATTAGAGCCTAAGGACGGGCTTTTCAGATTTTTAGGGGATTGACGGAGAGTGTGGAATGTAGAGTGGGGGATGAGTGGGGGGGACTGCACAACGTTATTAGAAGATATGCGGCGAGATGGATCGAAAATATGTTCCTAAGAATTTAAGGTCCGAAATGTTTGCGCTTTAAATGGAGTTACTCCGATCATAGAGGAGGTTATGGCGATGGGAGTGGGTGGATTACCAAGGCTTTTAAGGTGTTCTTGCTGGAAATTGAATGTTTGGTTATGCATAAAAAAGTTTAAGGGAGTCATTTGCGAGAGTGTGGAAGGATTGTGGAATGAATGTCGGTAGGGGTTGAACGTTATTGAAGGGTGGACACAACGAAAAAGGAAGGTGAGATTTTTTATAAGAGAGTGTGTAAAAAACAGAGAGTGCTAAAAACCCATATTGGCATATCTGGAAGGACAACTGCAGGAATTTTTATGTTGAAGGGCAAGGGGGTGTACCGGTGGCGGAAATTGAAAGTTTAAAACAATTAATTTGGGATATCCCACAATCAAACTTTGATGCGCCCTATAGCGAGTGGTATAAATGAGTTAATTATGAGGTGAATCGTCCTTCACGTTTTGTTTAAGAGCAGGCAAGCCGTCGAGGGCGACAGAAAATAAAGAAATTGGAAAGTTCAGGAGCAATTGGGAACGTATCGTATGGGACAACTCATTACGCCACTAGGGGGCATGGGATTCTATGTAGATGCCTGGTAAGAGGCGCAATTACAAAAAATGGGAATTTCAAAAGAAGTAATAAGAGACATGGGTGAATGGGTATGTAGTGATCTTGAAATAAGGACGAATGAACATTGAACGGACCTATAAGTGAGGAGGAGGTTAGAATACCTGTTGAGAAGTGTGAACGCTGGAAATCCACCGGGAATGTCACTCCGTGAATTTTTAGTGGTTTTATTTAATACTATGAAAGATAGTGGACGAACTCGGAGTATCAACTAAAACAGGTGTTGTGGTTAGATTCCGAAAAAGCGTCGTGAACGTCAACATAAACAATAGGTCCGATATCATTAATGTGTGGCGATTATTAAATTTTTGCAAAATGCTAGGTAATAGGATTAAGAGGTGTTAGAGAAGGTATTGGATGAAGGGCAATATGGGATACCCGGGAAGCAAGATGGTGTGTCAAGCATAATACTAGTTTGAGGATAGTGGAAGGTAAGGCAGGGAATATGTGCTCTGACTGCACGCGAATCATTGTGGAGCGTGAGCTTGGGAAAATTAGGCAGTGGGAAAGATTTGGAAAAGAATAGAACGCTGCAATTGCCTTGTACGAGCAAGCTACGTTTAAGGTACAGGTAAATGGCAGTTGGAAAATTAGTGGAATCAAAGGTTTGAGACAGGGGGTGTCCTGTGTTCGAGATTCTGTTTTGCATAATGCAGGACCCCTTTTTCAGGCTGTACGGGGAGTGAAAATGTGAGTGAGAGGCGAGGGGTGGAGTAAACGCAGAAATCGTAGGATATGTGACGTACACTACGAATTTATACAGGGTATCACAGGATTTAAGAAAAGTGGTGAATTGTGATCTTCGAGAGCAAACGGGGAATGGACCGGTTAATGAAAGGAAAAGTCCATGCTTATGCGTGTGGGAATATATCCGGGGACTTATCAGAGAAGTTGGTCTTTAGTTTACAAATTAGGATATGTGGGATCCCGTCCAATAGATATCCAGGAATCGAGAGAAGTTATATCTAGAGGCTGTGGATAGGGTTTTAGGACGATTGGCTGACTGCGTGCAGGAGCTTATCCTTGCATCAGCGTGCGATCGTAGCGAATTGCTTTTTTATGGAAGTTGTGGCAGGTGGAAGTATTAATCCGTTAGTCCAGTCGATGAGAAAAGGTTATTGAAAGCGTGTATTTCGATAACCTCCTGGGTTCTGAATAGGACTGGTTCGTAGATGGTGTGTATTTGCCGACTCGTCGGGTGGACGGGGAATGAACCTTGGATACCGAATGTTAGGTATGATTGTAAACAAGTTATTTGAGGGGGGGGTCGGGGCCATACAGGTTTGACCAGGATTCGAAGGATTTGGTACGTGGGTGAATGGCGGGGATCTTGAAAGATGCGAGAACATGTTGACGGTATTACTTATGCAAAGGGAGCCCTGTAGGATCACGATTAAAGAAAAAATTGGCATTGGTGGGAGGTAGAGGGTGGCTAGAGTAGAGAGCGATTTCCGATGTATGCAGCATGAATATTTTGGGGAATCGTCTGACGAAGTTACGATTGAAGGCCGGGGCACGGAATAAGGTGCAAATTTCCTTCATAATATATTGCCGGCGGGAATGTTAGCGAATAGGACGTTCAATGGGAGGGGGGGGGAGCGTTGTGCGTGTTTTTTTTTTCTATATTTTATTTAAAACTCAGGTACAAAAATAAATGGTACATAATCAATATGTAACAAGATACAGGCATAAAAACGATAATCTGCAGTGCCTACACTAGCACACGAAAGAAGCACTATATAATGACATCAGAAACTGGCTGTTGCACTCCAATCAAACACTACGTTTATTAGTTGCTTCAAGTGAAAAGATGGTCCTTATAATAAAAAAACGATAGTCCTACTTAGTAATGCTGACACTCCCCCCCCCCCCCTTGAAAACATACCACTTTCACCTGAGTATACTCATTGGACATCCATTATACATTTATTAGAGCATGAAGGACAAAATCATTGACAAACCTGTATAAACACAAACCCGCCATCTAAAAGCTGACTATAATACACAGAAAAGTCGGAACAATGATGGCACACATCCACCAAAGAAACCTATCCACACCCTAACCCTCATATACCCAGGATAACCAAGCTATATCGTGCACGGTGGTTGGAGTTAATACACTACGCGACTCTTCATCAACCCCCCCCTACATGCCGAGTAACTTGTCTGCCGTCACCACTCATAACCTCCATCATCCATTTGAATTTAAAAATACATTAAAGTACAATAACATAAAGGAATATGAGAACCCCTTATCGTCTCCGCCACAGAAAAATAATAAGTTACTTTCTAAATACATACTGCTGATTCATCTTTGTCTTAAAAATATCCCCCCATCCCCTATGCTTTTTATATCTCTTTACTCCAAAGCTAAAAAACCAATTATACATTCATCGGATCAAATTAATATTACAATAAGCATAATAATACCAATACTTATCATCCGAACTAATAGTTACATTATTATCACCCTAGTTCCATGAAATTTACGAATAAGACTTAATACATATATTGACAATCCTCACAATCCTGCCCGTCTTCTAAATCAGTTATGGGTGGGGGGGGGGGGGAACATATATCCATGACATTTCTTTATGATCCAATCATAGTTACTGTTATAACTTCCCCTGTTCCCAGTGCAATAAATGCCACTGCACTAACTCACAACACCTTACATTTGGTCACTTAAAACGTATAAAATAAGAACTAACAAAATAACTTATTACAATATATAGAAAGTAATTATTTGACAAATGAGAAACCAACTAGATATGGTAACAGTACACTAGAAATTGTAACTCACTCACTAATACCATATTTCCCATTTTGTATGTATTAAGTTCAAAGTTCCACATCTGGCTGACACCTATCCATCACAGTGTGGGCGACAGGGAGTGCTGCTTGACCACAGGGAAGGAGTACAAGATCAGCCAATACAGGACCTTAGCCAACGTTATCAATTGTCCCAGTGGGATCAGAGACCTTGGATCCATGGGAAAAAAATGCCACACTTTCCTTAAAGAAATTGTTCCAGACTCATCGACACCACCAGGACCGCCAAGGGGCAGCCGCCTTCATGTTTTCCAGCGCCTCAGCGTCGCCATCCTGAGGAAATGCTTGCTGCATACTTGTTCACGTCCAGTCCTCGGAAGCTGGAGAAATTCATCATCATTGATACATTGTCCATTGATTTATGTTGTTTTTTTTCTGTAAATGTATTTTGATTTTATTAATAAATGTTCACAAGAGAAGATAATATAGGGGTGGTAGGAGAAGAAAATATTCCAAACAGCTCCGGGGAGAACTTGAGTTTTCCCCCTAGGTACGTTTATTGTCGTCCTCTGAGATGAGGCGCCCCATTGCCAGCATAGAGTGGTACTTCCCTATATATAATAAATATATATAAATATATAAAAATATATATATATAAATAATCTATATATAAATATATAATATATAGATATAATATAGATAAATATATAATATAATAGATATATATATTATATAAATATATATATATATATATATATATATAAATCTAATATAAAATATATTTAGATAATATATATATATAAATATAAATATATATATATATATATATATATATATAATATATATAAATAAATATATATAATATATATCTATAAATAATATATATATATATATTATATAAGAATACTATATATATATATATATAATATATATATATATAAATATATATAATATATACATATATTATATATAATATATATATATTTTTATCTATATATATATTTTTATATATATAAATATTTATAAATATTTATATATATATATATATATATATAATATATATTTAATAAATATATATATATATTTATATATAGATATATATATATATATTAATTTATATAAATATATATATATATATATTTAATATATATATAATATATATATATATATATATATATATAGATATTTATATAAATATATATAATATATATATATATATTATTTATAATATATATATAATCTATATATATAGTATATATTAATCAAATGTTCCAGAGCAATATCAGACTATCTGTCACGCACAAGTTACACAATATAACTTCTGCCCTAATAAAACATGTACCGGGCGTACTACCGCAATCATTTACAAACCAACCTGGCAAAAACACTCAGGAAAGCCACCCCCTCTCATCCCCCCTACCCAATGCTATCTGGTATTAAAAAACACAAACTCACGTTCCTTCCATGCTCAAGTTCGTACCTGACGTCGAAAGTCATAAGAACCCCTGTCTCTAACCAAATGTCACCAGTCATCCCCCCCTACCCCCCCCTCATTCCTAACGGACTTTACAACCAAGCTCCACACCACACACTTTATTCCACCTTCATCCTCCACTAATCTCAAAAAAGAACAAGAATGCCAGTTTATGAGAACCAGCCCATTCCCAGCTCTAAACTTACACCCAACCCTAACATTACACCTACGACAGATTACGATAACCCAAGGAAACTATTTACCCACAACCTCCCATATAGAGCCTATTTTCTGCATACTGTACATACACAAACTCGCCGCTAGCGCCCGCACCCTAAAAAAAAAAAATTTAATTCCCCGGCGCGCCTGCGCACCTCCCCATGCGCCGTAGGGGGGACCAGAGACAGGATGACAATACGCCAAAACAGACACTACTCTCAACATCTCCCTCTATCCCTCGCCACACTGCCGTCACAAGCAATAACTACAATCTCACCCCTCGCCCTCTACTACACCAATCACTCACCGAGAGAGAGACGGAACACACACACACACCACTATAATCCCCCACTATACCCAAACTCTCGCTAACCAATGCCCGCCAGCGACAAAACCCAATTTTTCACCAAAATATATGGCATAAAACCGTCTCCTCTTCCTCACAATGCAAACAAGTGGCAGACCTACATAACCCATTCTATATAGCACTGACCTTGTAGCTTAGAATTCCCATAAAGAATCTATAAACCTCGTCACGAACCCTGGCTTTAATCGATCTTCCGAAAGTCTTCCCAATGCCCCTCCAATCATACATTGGGTATGTACTACTCCCTGTATCACTGTACCCGCCTACCTGTGCCTCCCCAACCTACTTACCTTACTTTTTTGCTTCCCGTACTGCCTACAAATTTTGCAACATATCTTCACACTCCCAGTAGTGCTTCCCTTCCACCAATTTCGCATACACATTCCTTCATACCGCTCCCACCCTTCTGCCCCTCTCCCCTCCCACCCTCAAGTATCCGCTTGCTTTCACATACACGCCTTCACTCGTGTGTCCCAAAGTATAAGTCCCAGCCCAACCCTGCCGCACGCCCATCACACCACCCTCCTTCCGTAGCCATGGCTTCCCATAACCCCACACATACCTCAAAACCACCTCTCAGTTCCTGAATAATACACAGCGACCTCAGGGATCTATTTCGCCACCCCCACACTTTACGGTACACAGTGTACATCTACCACACCCTCTGCTGCAAGTTACATCCCACCCACCACCCGCGCATCCTACCCATTCGCTCTACTCAACTACTTCCTTGGAATTTAGTCTCTGTGCCTCCCCAGTGTCCGCCATATACACAACCCAACATATCATAATTCAAATCCACTACGTTCCACCATACTGTTCCCCCCCCCCCCCACGTGCCTACAGCTAATTAACTTTGCCATTGCTCCATTTACCCTCATCCCTGCGCCCCACCAAAAATCTCTGAATATACGTCCCACATTCCCCAATCCAATTCCCCTCCTACCAAACAGTGTGTCATCCACATACCGCCACAATACCACCACATCTCCCAGACCCACCTCTCCCGTTCCCACACCTTCCTCTATAAGCCTATAAAAAAGGGTCCCTGCATGTATGCAAGAGGATTTGAGACAAGGGCAACCCCTGTCGCAAAAAAAACCCATCCCCATCTGCACCGGGTCAACCCTAAACTTCCCATTAAACCTGTACCCTGACCCGTTGCAGGTGTAAATACAAAGTAGTCCGACGCCCAGCGCACAATCTCATCCACCAAAACCCTGTTTTTTTTAAAATACACCACAACATATGTCTATCTACACGGTCATAAGCCTCTTTCCAATCAATCCCCAGATCCCCCCCCCCCGTAGTCTACCCTCCCACAAAATCCTTAATTCTTCCATGCCCCTCACGCATACTTCGACCTGAAAACCACCAGTCTCTTGTAGGACTCGGTCAAGCTCCTTTTTCATACACCGTTACCTAACAACCTTCGCAAAACTTTATTAATCTGCACACATGGAGCGATCCGCCCTAAAAGCAAACCAAGCTTCCCCCCCCCCTCCCTTATAGACATAACTACTACCCCCCGTGCCCTGCATTTCCCCCCCACACTCCCCTTTCCCTTCATACATTAAACAACCGGTCCAAACATTCCTCATACAATCCCAATGGTAAAATAGAAATCATTATGAATTCCATCAATGCCCCCGGCGGCTTTTCCCCTACTCAAGCCATTATCGCCTCCTCCACCCTCCTCCTCACTGAACCTAACCCTCTATTACCGCACTCTTCCTCCTCCCCTATAAATTACCTCGAATTCCGTCTCCCAAATCCTCCACAGCGCCGTCTCTCCTCCCTCCCCTGCTTAAAATTATCCCTAAACCCATAATCAGCATAATTGCTCAGTCCATCGGTGGTTACTAAGTACCTGCCCCACCCTATATCCCCCCACCTCCTTTACTTACACACCTCTAATCATATTCGGGGTCATCTGTTGCCTATTCCTAAATCTCCTCAAAACACACATCCTGACGGTTTTTCACCCCATAGAACCTCCTCTAAACCTTCCCTCACACGTATCGCATCAAAAACGAGGAATTTGGATAATCCCTCAATCTTCCTCCTTATAACCTCTATTTCTCCATGTCTAGCTCCCCCCTCCCCCTCATAACAATCAGTTAGCTGCCCTCTAAATATTCTGTAAACCCTACCTCCACCTCGCCTCATCCCTTCCTCTATGCTGGTAATACTCCCTAATCTGCAATTTTAGCGGGCTTCCTCCCCACCATTACCAAGACATCCTCCTCTTCGTTGCGAGCCTCCCATAGTTTTGCTTCCACCATTCCCTAAAAAAACAACCCCTCCCCCTCTCCCTGATCGTAGCCTCAAATGCATTTTTCCAATAACCCACAGACCTACCGAACCATCCCTTTCCATGCCATCTCTGCCCAAAACGCACGAGTCCAAACAACCTAGAATCTACGTCATTACACGTTCTAACTGTTATATTCTCGAGTTATATATAACGATCCAACCTGGCCGAATAACCCCTCTGCATAAACCGTGTGCCTCTACTTTCCACCCATCGCCCTGACAATGTCCCATACACACCCTGCATCCCTCAACAAATCCCTCAATACTCCAAAAGCACACACCCTGCCCCTCTCGCTCCACATCCTTATTCCCCTGATTACACAATTCCAATCCCCACCTAATTATAGAACCTTGGAAACCCCCCCCCCGTCCCTGTTAATAAAGCATAACCTCCTTACAAAATTCATCTTAACCCGTATGTTACTAATCTGCCGGCATAATTAGATCCCCCCAGAAAACATATACTCTAAAAATCCACCCCATATCCCCTCCACCCTCACCACCCTCCCCTCCCCTCCCTCTTCCCCTTGAAGCACGAGGAATGGTCTGGGACTCCCTCACTGGCCACCGCCACTGCCACCGCTCCCCACCCTTTAAATTTCCCTGACCTACCAACATACATCCTAAAACCGTTCAGCCTCAACTCTCTGCCATACTTGAAATTGTGTTCTTGAATAAAACACACATCAATGTTAAAACGCCGCAAAACATCCTCCAACCATACTCGTTTACCGTCAGCTCTAAGGCAATTCACGTTTATCGTTAGACACTTAAAGATTCAGAAAGGGTGGCTTTCCTCTATATGTCTGTCCTGTCTGTTCCACTTTTTGCTGCTTCTGTCTTTTCCCGTGCACTCTTTCCCGCCTGTACCCCCTCCCCCCCTGTGCACTACCCTGCCCCTTCTTAATCACTCCTGCCCACGTCTTCTTCCCTGTACGCTGAGCTGGTGTTATAACCTCATCCGACGAGCCTCCAGCCCTCTTTCTAGATGTGCCCTCAATTTCCATATCAGTATTTCCATTGCCCTTGTGCACCTCAGCTTCCACCTGTAGCAACTGCAACATGCCAGGCTCTGACCCCAGAGGCTCTGGAATCTGCTCAATCAAGTCCTTCTCAACCATCAGAATTCTCCTGTCTGTAGCTGGGTTCTCCTCCGCAGGCACGTCCAGGAAAGACTTAATCATCTCCTGTAGGGGCGTAGATAACTCCTGTGGATCACCGGTCTCTCCCACCCCCACAGGCTTGCTGCTCAAGTCCCGGCCCGTTTGGGGGGAGCATCCGAAGCCACTGGTAGTGTCACACAATTCTCTAACACGCCCTCCACTTCGTCCGCCCAATTACCTTTGCCTGCTGCACTCAAAGTCTTCGGCAGAGGTTCCGCCTGAGACTCTGTGACTACTTGCCGTTCCCAAGGCCGCGGCGCTGCTGCTTTACCACATCCGGCCGCCATGTGGTCAAAAGCGCCGCACAGACGACACGTCTTTCGTTGTCCCGCGTAGGTCACGTACAGCTGTGTCCTAAAATCCTCCAGGACAACATACGATGGAATAGGTCTTCTTAAAGACATCTTGACGGTGTAAGATCCAGCCGGCAACCCTTCATAGATTCCCTCCGTCCCAGATCTACCTGGAGTTCATTACCTTTGTAACTAGTTCAGCTATCATAACTTTGGGGTCCAGTCACTGGACCCATTATGTACCTTTGTAATCTTTTGACTACCGCCCACAGGATGGGTATGGGGTGCATAAAGATATTAAACTAAAGTGTGTGTGTGTGTGTGTGTGTGTGTGTGTGTGTGTGTGTGTGTGTGTGGTGTGTGTGTGACTCAACAATCAATATTTGCACCAATAACTCATTACAGTTGTGACCGGGTGTGGAAGTGTGAATTGCTCATTACTCTATAATTTGTTCATGATTGTAGCCAAAGTATAAACGTAAGTAACCATTCTACAGAATTCATTACCTTTGTAACTTGTGAGCTCATTACCTTTGTACCTAGTTCAGCTATCAAAACTTTGGGGGCCCAGTCCCTGGACCCATTACGTACCTCTGTAATCTGTAAATACCTTTGTAACTTGTCATGATTGTGACCAGACTTACCTGGAGTTCATTACCTTTGTAAATTGTGAGTTCATTACCTTTGTAAATTGTGAGTTCATTACCTTTGTAAATTGTGAGTTCATTACCTCTGTAACTTGCTCAGCTATCAAAACTTTGGAGTCCAGTCCCTGGACCAATTATGTACCTCTGTAATCTTTTGACTACCGCCCACAGGATGGGTATGGGGTGCATAATAAACATATTAAACTAAACATCGAACTCAAGTTATAGCATGCACCTCACCATATCTTTGAAATGTCTCTCTGATATCTACATCGTCTGCCTCGAAAGGAACGTTGCGGATCCTCACCCAGGTGTAGTATTTTGAGGCATCCCGCAGGCGTACCTCCAGACCAGATTATACGGTGATGTTCTTCTCCTGGTACTGAGTCACCGTCCTTTCATATGCCTCCACTGTGCAGAACTTTATGAAGATTCGTGATGATCCATTAAGTGCTATTCCGTGTAATTCTTCAACTTCAATGCCAAACGTGTCCCGTATAATCGTTGGTAATAAAACAGGCGTTCGTAGGGTAAATTGCCCCTTTAACAAGGTCAACACACACGGTGTTGCTCCTCCTGCGGTAGCTGGCAGCCATCTTGGTGAAAACAGGAAGTTGCGCACCAGAGAAAGCAGGAGCTGTTTGCGCAGTGCGTCCACTCAGCCCGAAAGCGAAGAGGACAATGATCTATTAATTAACTCGGAATTGATATATGTACAGTACAATTATCCTTCATTTTTTTTCTTTTCTTTCAAATTCCTTCTGCTCTGAACACAAGAAAGGAATATAGAATAAGAATGGACCCACATAAATTTAGAAACCTCATATGCAAACCCCCACACTAATCAGCACATATTCCTCGCCCAGCTGCCGGTGAGGGTGGACGTTTGCTACTCCTCTCTGACAGGCGCAAGTGCTAGCCAGGCTGTCACAATGGTGGTTGGGGTGCGACGCAGAATTAACACTGTCGGCATAGAATTACTGAGAGGTACAATTAATCAAGATTCGGCGTTGACGTTGTTGCCTCTGATTATTCGAGAGACATATGGGATTGAGGATTGCGACCTTTATGGTGTAGCCTTAAATGGAAACTACCGAATGTTTGTGAAACTGCTGTCATCACACGTGTATGAGGATCTACTTGCTCAATATCAGGATGTTGCTATCGAGGTTAACGAGGGCATCCTGGTAAAGATGGTCGATGTTTCGAGTCAATTTACGTATGTAAAGTTACGTAATGTGCCTTTCGAGGCAAATGAAGCTGACCTACGTAGTGTGTTCGGGAAGTTTGGAACTGTACACGTAGCTCAACAAGGCAAGTGGACGGCAGGGGCTTATGTGGATTATCCAGAAGGTAGTTTTAGCCTAAAGATGACTCTGAGGCAACCTATACCTTCGTATGTGTTCTTAGAGGAATTTAGGACACAAATACTCGTAACTTATGCTGGCCAACGTAAAACTTGTAGACTGTGTGATGGTTATGATCACATAGCGGCTGAATGTGTGCGGCGGAGGACTGGCCAGGGAATACCAAGGAGTGACATTACGAGGCGAGGACCTACAGTGACAGATCAGAACCGCCAGGATGGACGTAGGCGTGGTCGGTTGTGGAGTGAGGAAGTGGAGGAAAATGCAACGTGAGGTGGAGCATGGGGGGTGCAGTGCAGCAATTGAGTGCGTCTGCAGAGGATGTGATGCACGAGGCGGACAAGGACGTACCGAATGACGTAGAAATTGACATAGTGCTTGAGACAGTTTTGCAGGAGATGTTCCCTAAATCGGAGGAAGCCTTGACAGAGGTAACGACGGGAGACCGGGTACAGGGACGAGGGGAAGCATGCGGGTCTGAAGAAAGGAATGTAATGTCGGCTTGGCCAAGTAGTGAGAAGGGGAATGAGGTGATAGAGGTGGAGGTGCACAATGAGGAAGGTCAGGAGACTAGCATGGCGGAAGAGGAAGTGTCGAGGAAGCGGGCAGCTGTCACGTCTGACTCGGATGACGTCCTCACTCCAGCACAAAGACCAGGGAAAAAGGCGGGGATTGAAGGTGTGTGTAGAGGCACAGAGAAAAAGAAACGCCAGCAAGGGGTTAGGAGTGGAGGGGATGGGGTGAGTGCCAAGGCCGGTGTGTATGAGGCTACTGGACAGCGGAAAAATGTGGTGGGGAAAAGTGGGTGGAAAACGTAAGCAGGCCTAAGGTGTATGACAATTAATGTTAATGGTTTATGTAAGAGTGGTAAGTGTGTGTGGTTGCGAGGACTGCTGTATCGTTACAAGGTAGATGTTGCCTTTATACAAGAGCATAACTTGAAAACAGGAAAATTGCTGGAGGTGGATGGATATAGAGCTTTTGTAACTCCAACGACACGTTTAAAAGGTGGAGTAGGTGTTTTAATTCGTGAGGCAAGCCCGTTTGTTTTGCAAAGGTTTGAGGCGGGGGGTGAGGGAAGAATAATGAGAGTGGACGGGTGGTGGATGCGTGAACGCGTGTCCTTTGTTGGAGTGTATGCTCCGGCGGAGAACGATGCGAGGGTAAAATCGGCATTTGTAAGGGATGATCTGGTGTATTTCTTGAGAGCGCTGCCCAGGGTTGCATTGATTGGGGGAGATTGGAATTGTATAATACGGAGATTTGATGTGATGCCAGCGGGGGCTGGATATTTTTCAAACGTGTTGCGAGACCTGTGTAGAGATATTGGGGTACGAGATGCATTTTGGGGTGGAATAGGTGAAGTGCAACATACGTATGTAAGGAGGGAATACGCAGCTAGACTGGATAGGATCTATATAACGCAAGGGGTTTCAGTGGAGTCTTTTAACACTATAGAAGCAATTTATTCAGATCACAAGGCAGTGGTGGTGGGGGTAGCATGGGACTCGTTAGTGAAACGGTTTGAAAGCTACTGGAAATTAAACACGCGACTCCTTGAGGATGAGGAAGTGGAGGAGGGGTTTGCTTCGCTGTGGAGGAAGCTAAGTGAGGAGGCAAAAGGGTTTGTAATGTTGTACGTTGGTGGGACAGTGTGGCCAAGGAGAGGATTCGTAGGTTTTAAGTGGGTGAGGGGAAGCGTATAAATCGACTGAAGTATGGATTAACAAATTATTTGGAAAGTAGAATAGGATACTATCATGAGCAAGGAGTAGTGGGAGGGGTATTCCAAACAGAGGCAATAGATGATCTGAAGAGGAGAATAAGAGAGGTGCAGGAGGAGAGATTTCATGCGGTGCGGGTGCAGGCGGGTGTGGAGGAAGTGCTTTGAGGGGACAAGCCATCGGCATGTTGTGTTGAGGAGACGACAGCAGAGGAGGACAGCAACCACAAATAGCAGATTTGGGAAGTGCACACTGAGGTGAAAGGGTTTTAGGGAGGGGCAGGTGTTAAAAACAACGGAGGTGATGAGTATGTTTGTGGATGCGTGGTATGGGCATTATTGGAAAAGTAAAGGAGTTAATAGGGAGGATCTTGATGGGGTGTGTGCTGTAGAGCCTGTAGCTCTGGGGAGAAATGACAGGGAAGCTTTGGGTGGTGAGATTGAAGAGGGGGAGATATGGAGAGCGCTTGTAGACATGTGCAGAGGCAAAGCACCAGGTATTGATGGAGTACCAAGTGAATTTTACTTAAAACATTGGGATCTGTTAAGGGTTTTTTTTAGTAACGCTGTTCAATAGAATGAAAGACAGGGGAGAACTGGGCGAGAAGCAAAGTACAGGGGTAGTAGTGCTTGTGCCCAAGGGTAAGGGACAGAGTACACTTAAAGATTACAGGGCAATTACTCTCATGTGTGCGGACTATAAATTGTTCGCGAAGATTTTGGGGAATAGGTTAAAATGTGTAGTGGGACATATAGTTTCAAAAGGTCAACTAGGGTTGCCAGGACGGTCGATGGTCATGGGGCACGGAATTCTAAAGGGGTTTGTTGAGAGTTTTGAGGGGACGCAGGAAGGAGGGGGTATGGTGGCGATTGATTGGCAGGGTGCTTATGATCAGGTGGAAAGGGAGGGTTTAAGACAGATCCTTAGCAAACAAGGTTTTGGGGATGAGATTGTGGGGTGGGTTGAAACGTTGTATAAAGGGGCAAAAGCGAGAATTCAGATCAATGGACGCGTGAGGTGTTGGTGAACATGGATAGGGGCTTGAGGCAGGGTTGCCCGCTATCACAGTTATTATTTGCATGTGTGCAAGATCCATTTTATAGGTTGGTTGAGACCAGAGTGTGTGGTGGGGAGGGGTCGAGGGAGGGCTTGATTAGGCATCATGTGGTAGGTTACGTGGATGACACGACACTCCTAGTCCGGAAGGGAACAAGATTGAGAGAGTTGGGAGGGGTGGTTGGCATGTTTGGAGGGGCGACAGGCATGACGATAAACGTTGAGAAAACAAAGATCATGGGGCTAGGGGAGTGGAGAGACAGAGTTGATTAGGACTGTGATGTGGTGAGAAGGCAGGAAGGGCAGTTATTAATATGTGGCATTTCGTATAGAGCGACCATACGGGAGGCTAGGGAGGCGAATTCGTTGAGAATGGTGGAACGCGTGGAACATCGATTGGGGATGTTACGGCCTTATCACTTGACATTGTTGCAACGGGCGATTGTTATTAACGTATTGCTGTACAGTAAGGTATGGTATGTAGCAGCAGTTTTTCCATTGCTGAGGGCTGAGATTACTCGTATCCTTAGAAGTGTTTTTAGGTTCTTATGGGGCTCAGGATGTGAATGGATGAAGAGGGAGGTGGTGACTTTGCGGGTGAGGAAGGGAGGTTTAGGTTTGTTGGACCTGGGAAGGAGGGTGAAATGCATTTTCGTCAGGTGGGAGTGGAAAAGATTAGGGGGACAGAGGGGGACATGCATGCAAAGTTACATGATATTTTGAGGGGAATGTATGTGGGTGGGGAATGGAGGGAGTGTGAGATTTTGTTGAGGGCACTTTTGTGGGCGCGTGAGCCAGACAAATTAAAGGTGAGGGATTTATATCGAATATTGAGGGTAGAGGAGACGGCCCCAGTAGAGGGGCTGTTCCCGATGTATGCATGGGGCGCTATATGGAGTCTGTTCGGTAAACTAAAGCTAGGGCCCAGGGTGCGAGAGATCATGTTAAATTTTTACACGGGATTCTGCCTACTGGATCAGTCCTCAGAAACAGACGTGTGGTAGAGGAGGGTTGGTGTGGGTTATGTGGGGAGTTGGAAACAGCCTATCACGTGGTATACTTTTGCGATTATTTGGGGAGTGTGAGGGAATGGCTGGGGAATGTGGTCAGGAGGATAGGAGGAACTGGGGTGTCAGTGTTGAGTAGCGCTGAGTCTTGATATAGGGGGGTGGGGGAGAATGTGGCACGGGGAGTAGCTTATACATGGTGGATTTCGTGTACATATCGTGGGGAATGAGAGGGGTGGATAATGGGGAGACGAGGAAACGAGTTTTAGCGAGGTTTTTTTGTAGGACAATGAATAGGAATCGGGAAATTTATGGGAGGAGATGGGAGGGAGCGTTTACTGAGGGTTACAGGTCCATAACTGTTGGGGAGTTGCTAGAGTTGTGAGGGGGGTGGAAGTGGGTTTAGATTGTTGTGTAAAGCATTCGATAAAAAAAGGGGGGGTATCAAACGGGCTTGCCAAACGAAAGATGTTGGTTTGGTGTGCATGTGCGTGGGTGAGTGATAAGTGCAAGAGAGAACGATTGTGTGTAATTGGGATGTGCATGGGAGTGCTGAGTTCATGCGTTCTTAGTGTTATTTATTATTGTTAATTAATGCCTTCTGCTGAAGGCTATCGTAGTAGCGTATAAGAGTACAAGTCTGAGAATGCTGCATGGGACAGCAATAAAGATAGGATTTGACTCCCATTGTAAACTAATTCAGTTTCTAAATTATATATATACATATGTATATATAAATAATATTAGGACAGCAGCTGGCGTTTTCACTACTGTAGAGTTGTTATTGTTTTCAATATAATATGTTCTTAAGTTTAATTTAGTATGGTTAGTTTATAAGTTACATAAACAACGGTGAAATGCTGTACATTTTGGTGAGCTGGGGTAAATAGGGGGGGGGGTTATACTGCTTGCATTTTTGCGGCATGTAATTATTGTGTGTGGATATTGAAATTAGCAGTCGGGAAGGAGTCAGAGGATTCTTTATTTTGTATTACTTGAATAGTTATATTTTGTAGTAATGAATTATGTATATGGCAGTATTCACCTATCAGCTGCATGACATATTACTGCATATTGCAGTGTATAGAAATTGATGAATTTATATTGTCTGTCGATGCTCTCATGCTGTATGCTTTTGTTAATGTATTGTATGTTATAAATAAAATATAAAAAAAAAATCAGCACATGTCTATTGATACATCCCTCTCTTTATGAGAATACGTTCAAATTTTTTCCAATAAATTGCTTGCCATAAAAACATTGAACCACCTTGTTATAATAGTCTTGTAATGTCAAGAAGCATTACACCATTATCATAAGTTATACCATCTACCTAAGCCTAGTATTCCTACTACAATATGATTATCGTAACAAACAATAAATTTACCAAAAACCCACTAACTATTCTAAATCGTTGATGTACATATTTACAACGAATAAAAACAATAAAAAGGAAATCCCACTCTCCTTATTCTAAATATTTCTGACTGTCAGTTCTCCTACATGTGTTAAACAAAGGTCAATATTTCTGACTGTCAGTTCTCCTACATGTGCTAAACAAAGGTAAATATTTCTGACTGTCAGTTCTCCTACATGTGTTAAACAAAGGTCAATATTTCTGACTGTCAGTTCTCCTACATGTGCTAAACAAAGGTAAATATTTCTGACTGTCAGTTCTCTACATGTGCTAAACAAAGGTAAATATTTCTGACTGTCAGTTCTCCTACTGTTGCTAAACAAAGGTAAATATTTCTGACTGTCAGTTCTCCTACATGTGCTAAACAAAGGTAAATATTTCTGACTGTCAGTTCTCCTACATGTGCTAAACAAAGGTAAATATTTCTGACTGTCAGTTCTCCTACATGTGCTAAACAAAGGTAAATATTTCTGACTGTCAGTTCTCCTACATGTGCTAAACAAAGGTAAATATTTCTGACTGTCAGTTCTCCTACATTGCTAAACAAAGGTAAATATTTCTGACTGTCAGTTTCCTACATGTGCTAAACAAAGGTAAATATTCTGACTGTCAGTTCTCCTACATGTGCTAAAAAAGGTAAATATTTTTTACCCCCTCTTTTTTA
>NC_069439.1:27253988-27266488 GCF_026875155.1 Cherax quadricarinatus
AGGTTTTTGGGTTTAAAAGGGGGAAATTTAAAGGGGTTGACTTTGTAAATAGTCCAAGCGGGCCGAAACCTCGCGAAGCCCTCCCACAAAACCATGCTTTCACAGACCTGATCCACGGCAGTGACCAAGCTCTTCCAGACCCCTCCCAAAATCATCCCAGGCCCCTAGAAACGCATAATCTCCTAGGCCCATAATCTCCTAGGCCCATAATCTCCTAGCCCATAACCCAAGCTGCTCTGACCCAAACAAGGTTACCCGCCCTCTCTTCCCTCAAAAAGCCATCATCTTTCTCTCAGACCTTCCAGCACTCATCCCAACACCTATCCAACTTTCTCCAAACTTCTTCACACTCATCCCTTTTCTTTGAGAACCCATCAACACCTAGTGCATTCCTCTCCTAGTGCATGCTCTCCTAGTGCATGCTCTCCTAGTGCATGCTCTCCTAGTGAATGCTCTCCTAGTGCATGCTCTCCTAGTGCATGCTCTCCTTGCCTGCTGCTCTCCTAGTGCAATGCTCTCCTAGTGGGGTTTCTCTCCTAGTGCATGCTCTCCTAGTGCATGCTCTCCTAGTGAATGCTCTCCTAGTGCATGCTCTCCTATGCATGCTATCCTAGCCCATGCTCTCCTAGCGCATGCCTCCCCCTAGTCCTCTCTCCTAGCCCATGTTCTTTCCCAGTTCATGCTCTCCTAGTCCATGCTCTCCTAGTCCATGCTCTCCTAGCGCCCTGTTCTCCTAAGCCACTCTCCTAGTCCATATTCTCCTAGTCCATCCTCTCCTAGCCCATGCTCTCCTAGCCCCTGCTCTCCTATCCCCTGCTCTCCTAGCCCATGCTCTCCTATCCCCTGCTCTCCTAGTCCATTCTTTTCCTACCCAGCTCTCCTACCCATGTTCTCCTAGCCCTTTCTCTCCTATCCATGTCTCTCCTAGTCCATGCTCTCCTACCCATTCCCCTCCTACTCTTTTTCTCCAGTCCCCTGCTCCCTAGTCCATGCTCGCCCAGTCCCATCTCTCCTAGTCCATGTTCTCCTAGTCCATGCTCTCCTAGCCCAGTTCTCCTAGTCCATGCTCTCTCCTAGCCCATGTTCTCCTAGTCCATGCTCTCCTAGCCCATGTTCTCCTAGTCCCTTGCCTCCTAGTCCATGCTCTCCTAGCCCCTGTTCTCCTAGACCATGCTCCCTAGTCTATGCTCTCCTAGCCCATGCTCTCCTAGTCCATGCTCTCCTAGTCCATGCCTCTTCAGTCCCCATGCTCTTCAAGTCCATAGCTATCCAGTCCATGCTCTCTACCCATGTTCTCCTAGTCATGCTCCCTAGACTAATGCTCTTCCTGCCCATGCTCTCCTAGTCACAATGTCCCTCTTCCTAGTCCATGCTCTTCTAGTCCATGACTCTTCTAGTCCATGGTTCTCCTAGTCGCATGCCAACCTTAGCCCATTTTCTCCTAGTCCATTGTCCCCTAGTCTTATGCTCTCCTAGCCCATGCCTCTCCCTAGTCCAAGCTCTCCTATCCAATGCTCTCTTCTAGTCCATGCCTTCTAGGTCCATGCTCTCCTTAGTCCATGCCCTCTCTTAGCCCATGTCCTCCCGAGTCCAATGCTCTCCTAGCCCATGCTCTCCTAGCCGATGTTCTCCTAGTCCATGCTCTCCTAGTCCATGCTCTCCTAGCCAATGCTCTCCTAGTCCATGCTCTCCTAGCCCATGCTCTCCTAGTCCATGCTCCTCGGGTAGACACCTCTCCACATCAAACGTATTCTGAGCTCCTCGCATCCAGTTCAAATAAATTCTTCTTGTTCCCTGGAAGTTTTCCTCTCAGGCATTCGAGTCCAATGCTCTCTCGGACATCCTCATTCACCTACTTAAGAACATAGGAACATAAGAACGAAGGAACACTGCAGAAGGCCTACTGGCCCATGTGAGGCAGGTCCAAGTCTCCTACCGGCTTAAGCCAATGCACCCAACCTAGTCAGGTCAGGTCACATTGACTTAAGGGAGGAACACGGCAACCGACCTAGTAAGCACAACTATCAGGTCAACCACACCCACAACCCACATCCACTCATGTATTTATATCCAACCTATTTTTAAAGCTACACAACGTTCTTTCTGGCCTCTAGAACTGTACTTGGTAAGTTTGTTCCACTCATCCACAACTCTATTACCAACCAGTACTTTCCTATACCTATCCTGCAATCTGAATTATCTAACTTAAAACCATTGCGCGAGCCCTGTCCCTAGGCTAATATTTTCAGCACACTATCTAACATCGCCCCTTTATTTATCCTGTCCCTTCCATTTATACACCTCAATCATTATCCCCCCTAATTTCTATACGTCTTCTAGAGAGTGCATATTCAGGGCCTTATCCTATCCCATAGGAGGTTTCTGATAACAATGGATCAACTTAGTCATCCTCCTTTGTACATTTTCAGAAGGTCATTTTATATCCAGTTCTGTAATAACGGTGACCAAAACTGTGACAGACATAATCTAAATGAGGCTAAACCAAGGATGTATAGAGTTGAAGAACAACCTAGAGACCTCCTATGTATGTTTATGCTTCTTGAATATGAACCCAAGGATTCTATTAGCTTTATTGCGAACACTATGCACTGTTGTCTTGGTTCAGAATTACTGCTAACCAGAACTCCTCCTACAATCTGTTGCGCAATCCTATATTAAGATCTTACATTATTTAGGTTTATAATAGTGTGGCATGGTATTGTCTCCCCCTGTCCAACATTTAAGAACTTTGCATTTGCCTATATTAAACTGCATCTAGCCACTTCTCCGACCACTTCATCAGTCTATTCAAATCTTCCTGGAGTGCTCGAATGTCCTCGTCAAATGAATTCGACGGCCAATTTGGTGACATCGGCAAACTTGCCGATGTCGCTCTTTATGCCCTCATCTATGTCCGTTTATGTAAGATTGTGAACAGGCAGGGGGCCCAACACTGACCCCTGGGAACAACCCTCTGCTCGTGATGACTTCCCCACTCTGAATTTCTCCCCATTTATGCAAACTCATCCATGCTGCCTATTTGTCAACCATGCCGCTCTATCCAGGAAAAAATTTCTCCCTCCTATTCCATGATGCCTTAATTTTCCTCAATTAGGTCTCAGATGTGGGACCCTGTCAAAACAAAAGCCTTACTGAAGTCCAATACCACAATATCAAAATTCATATAAACCAAGCATCTCCTCCTTCAAATATCTTAGTGAAAAAAAATTAATAAATACGTAAGGCAGAACGCCCCTTTGAAAAAACCATGCTGAGTTTCGTTGATTAATTTATATGCCTTTTCAAAGTGACTACTACAACTGCCCTCGGCAATTAATTGATTCCATATAATTTCCCCCCTATGGAGGTAGGCTTATTGGTCTACTACGTCTTCGAAGCAAGGACTTGTACACCTGCTTTAAAAATAGGTATCACATTTGCCATTTTCCCCACTTTATCTGGCACCATCCAGTTTGTAGTGTATATGTTGAAAAGATTATCCAAAGTTTGCTAAACTCACTTTACCATTCCTTTAAACCTTGCATGCAGTTCATATCAGGTCCTGGGGATTTGAGTTAGGTTTTAATTTACTATTGCCCAAGAACCATGTCACTTGTCTGACCCTAATCGTACACAGTTTATTAGCGTCCCTGGTTCTACAAAATTTTATCATTTTCGGAATTATCGCTGGTATCCTCCTGTGTAAAAACTGAGAGGAAGTATGTGTTAAAAATTCTACACATTCCTTATCACTGTCAGTGAGCTGACCAGAGAACTTTTTGATGGGGCCTATCTTGTCCCTGATGTTACTTCTGTAAACCTAAAAGAATCCTTTTGGGTTAGTTCTTCGAATCTCTTGCAACTATTAACCCATAATCTCTTTTTGCTTTTCTAAATTACCCTTTTTTATTTCTCTCTTTACTGAATATATCGATTTCTTAATTGCCCCCTCTCCTCTTTGATTTGCCTATATAATGTCTCTCTTTTGACCACAATATTTTAATCTTATTGTTCATGCACTTAGGATCATTTTTGTTTGATCATGATTTCCCTATTTGAACATATTGACCTGAGCAAGCTAGAACTATGCCCTGGTAAAGCATCAATCGGCAACCATCACTACCTACCTGAACTCCTTTATCAGGTCATTCCAGTTCAGCCCACCTAAGTCAACACTTTTCATCCTATGAAAACAGCCAAGCGAAAGTCATGGACGGAGACTTGATGCCATTAGTAGGGGAAGTTCCATGAGACATTAAAAACTGAGTGATTCTGGTGATCAACTTTATCCCCAAGCTCATCGATTAACCTCAAAGATTATTAATACATCTCTCGTGGGTCTGGGGTGGTAGCACTTGCAAACTGCAATTGAGAATGCCATGGTGAAAGCCTATGCGATTTTAAACTGATAGATACAGATGTATGGGTGTGTGTGGTAAACAAGCAGGTTGTCAACACTAGGGTTTGGAAGCGTAAATGTATAAAGCTGTAAACTTTATAACACATCCTACACTTATGGACCCTCCCACTCCCTATATATTAAAGCTCATCTATGCTCTCTACCCATGCCAGGTTTCCAGTACCTATTCTTACCCTCCCATCTGACTGACTTCACTATCACCACTCATTCACTTATAAGATCCTCTATTCAACCCCTCTGATAAATGACATATAGACCCCTCTCACTCACCCACTGTCCGGTTAAATGGTCCCCAAGACAAGCAACACCTAGTTAATCCAGTGACATGAAATCTTCACTCGCCTGGCTATAAATTTTAAAACACTGACCATACCACACATCACAATATAGCTAACATGATGGTGGTTCTTCTTTGGACTGAGAGCAAACAACACAAATGGAGACCCTGAAACTGTGGTAAGCTTTTCTACCACACAAAGTTTGCAGGAATATCGTATCCCTGGAAAGTTTGAAAATTGTATTTAGCACTAATAGATAATAAAATTATTAGGACCATAACTATTTTATTACCTGGTTTTTGGTTGGTATATGAAAGGAATATAATGGAGCCCTCGTAAGAATATAAAAAAAGAATATAACTAGATAAGAGGATATAAGGATAGAGGATAATTTAGAAGAAGGTATATCTGTATGGAAAACTGATGTGTCTGCTGGGAGATTCTCACGTAGAATCTATTACCATCTGGTACGAAGAGACAGTGTGGGGCGACGAGTGTCTTTTACCATCCCGGTCTATGTCAGATATGAGGATGGAGAGAACAGGATGGGGACGAGTGCTGTACCTTTTCACTGTGGCAGCCTCCCGCTTAATCGTTTACCATTACTCTTTGTGTCTAGATGGTTAGAAAATTAAAGATCGCATATCCCCACGTTTCCATTTTCTTCCGTTAGCACTCTTTCTGTCGCCATTACATTATGTCGCAATAGTCCGAAGGCCTTTTGCAAAGTCTGTGCATACTACATTTTTCCTTTTTTTTGGTTCTCCAGTGCATCCCAGAAACTGTCTACAGTGAAGAACATAAGCGCCCTTTTCTAAACTGATGCTGCCCTGGTTTAGTGTCAATGTTTGGATATCCAAGTGGTTGGCGATCAAGCTCTGCTTAGAACCCTCTCAAAGTATTTTTCTAATGTCTGAGACGTAGCACTATCTGTTCTGTAAATGCTTGCTATTGCATTACTTCTAATACTTCTAACCTTTAGGAGTGGGACATATATCCTGTGGACAACATCCAGGCTCACCCTCGCCATATGCATACCTCAGGAACGCAAACTGCTTCTTGCAGGGTCTTGATGAATTTTGAGATAGGATGATAAAGAAGAACGTTCCAAACGAGAGATGCCAAGCCCAATGATTATATCGCTTTTCAATCACTAGGTTCTCTCTAGGCTGTAATAACTGCTGTACATCAACATCTCCATTCAACAGCAGTGAAATCGCAGATCTAGAGAGTGTCAGAGATCCTTTACTGCACGTATAAGTTGTGTCAAGCACCTTAACTACTGGGAACGCTTGAAGCACTTGACTTGTACCTCGTTGGAAAACGCATGAGGGAGAGATATATCCATGAATCTACACTTTGAAAATCCTGGAAGGAATGGCCCCAAATCTCACACAAGATATCACGTCCCTACGAAAGCAAAAAGATTGGCAGAGGCGATTAAAATGCCCCAATTAAAAGTAGGGGCGGAGGACCGCCATTGGTAACACTAGGAAAACACCATAAGTTTCTCGTGGCCCCAAGACTGTTCAAACAGCCTCCCATCAAGCATTAGGGTAATTGCCATAAACCCCTGCTGCCTTCAAGCGCAGAGCTGGACAGGTACCTAAAGTCAGTGCCGGATCAGCCGGGCCTGTGGCTCGTACGTTGGACTTGCGTGCGGCCATCAGTAACAGCCAGTTGATCACTGCGCGCGCGCCCAGATACCATCGGGATGCCTGGTCATGGACCGGGCCGCGGGGGGCGTTGATCCCGAAATAACCTCCAGGTAACCCCATTCCAGTGAATTACGGTTATGTCAGAAATATGGCAGATATTGGGCAGGGTTTTCAGACCCATCAAATATTCCTTACCGATTACATACTCAACTTCAGTATCACACTTATTCCTTTGTTATCGTTCATGTAAGTTCCATCTTGTTTAAGCAAGATCGTCCATGTAAGTATTCCCATCTTGTTTAAGCAAGATTCTTCCATGTACATTTCTCCATCTTGTTTAAGCAAGAGAATCGTCCATGTAAGGTTCCATACTTGTTTAGACAAGATCGTCCATTAAGCTGCTCCCAATCTTGTTTAAGCAAGATCGTCCATGTAATTCATCTTGTTTAAGCAAGATCGTCCACATTTAAGTCCATCTTTGTTAAGCAGATCGTCCATGTAAGTGTCATCTTGGTTTAAGCAAGATCGTCCATGTAAGATTCTATCTTGTTTAAGCAAGATCTTCACATGTAAGAGATTTCCATCTTGTTTTAAGCAATATCTTGCGCAGTAAGTTCCATCTTGTTAAGCAAGATCGTCATGTAAGTTCCATCTTGTTTAAGCAAGATCTTCCATGTAAGTTCCAACTTGTTTAATGCACGAGATCGTCCTTGTAAGTTCCATCTTGTTTAAGCAGAGATAGCCATGTAATTCCATCTTGTTAGCAGAATCTTCCAGGTATAGTTCCCATCTTGTTTTAAAGCAAGATCGTCCATGGTAAGTTCCATCTTGTTTAAGCAAGATCGTCCTTGTAAAGTTCCATCTTGTTTAAGCAAGATCGTCCTGTAAGTCCATCTCTGTCTAAGCAAGATCGTCCAATGTAAGTTCCATCTTGTTTTAAGGCAATATCGTCCAATGTAAGTTCCCTCTTGTCTTTATTAAGCAAGATCGTCCATTAAGTTCCATCTTGTTCTAAGCCAGATCGTCCATGCTAATTTCCATCATTTTTAAAGCAAGATCCTGTCGATTAAGTTCCATCTTGATTTAAGCAAGATCGTACCCATGTAAGTTCCATCTTGTTTAAGCAAGATTCGTCCTGTACGTTCCATCTGTTTAAGCAAGACAACGTCCTAGAAGTTCCATCCTTGTTTACAAGCAAGAGCGATCCATGTAAGTTCAATCTTGTATAGCAAGAAATCGTCCCATGGTAGTAGTTCCATCTTGTTTTCTAAGCAAGAGTCGTCCATGTAAGATTACATCATAGTTTAAGCAAGATCGTCCATGTAAGTTCCATCTTGTCTTAAGCAAGATCGTCCATGTAAGTTTCGCATCTGTTAAGCAAGATCCGCCCATGTAAGTTCCATCTTGTTAAGCAAGATCGTCCATGTCTGTTCCATCTTTTTTTAATATTGTTTAAGCAAGATCGATCCATTGGTAAGGGGAAGTTCCAATCTGTTTTAGCAAGATCTGTCCATTGTAAGTTCGATCTTTTTTAAAGCAAGATCGTCCATTTAAGTTCCACTCTTGTTTAAATGCTAAGATCGTCCATGTAAGTTCCCATCTTTTAAGGCAAGATCGTTCCCATGTAATTTCCGATCTTGTTTAAGCAAAGGGGGAATCGTCCATGTAAGTTCCATCTTGTTTAAGCAAGATCTTCCTGTAAGTTCCAACTTGTTTAAGCAAGATCGTCCTGTAAGTCTTGCCATCTTGTTTACTCAAGATCGTCCATGTAAGTTCCATCTTAGTTATAAGCAAGATCAGTCCATGTAGTTCCCCATCTTGTTATAAGCCAAGATCGTCCATGTAAGTTTCCATCTTTTTTAAGACAAGATCGTCCATGTAAGTATCCATCTTGATTTTAAGCAAGATCGTCCAGAGTAAGTTTCCATCTTGATTAAGCGCAAGATCGTCCCGATGTAAGTTCCATCTCTGTTTAAGCAAGATCGTCCATGTAAGTTCCAATCTTGTTTAAAGCAGATCCGATCCAAGTAAATTTTCCATCTTGTTTAAGCAAGATCGTCCTATGAAAGTACCAACATGTTTAAAGCAAGATCGTCCATGTAACGATCTCCATCTTAGTCTTTTAAGCCAAGATCGTCCATGTTAAGTATCCATCTTGTTTAACGACAAGACTCGTCCATGTAAGTTCCATCGTGTTAAGCAAAGATCGTCCATGTCAGTTCCATCTGTATTAAGCAAGGATCGCAATACAGGAAATTGAGTTTTGCCTTGTTTTTTGGAAAAACGTGGGAAAGGTGAACTGGAGTGAGGTGATGTTGGTTGTAGTAAAGTCGATTGATTAATCAAAACCTTTACTATTTAATATACATTTATAGTTTTTTGTATAGGCGAGTTTTTGCGTCCTTGTCTAATAAACTTGACTAATGATCTCCACATTTAATGTGAAAGTACAAGCAGACCTTGAGTGGTTTTTCTCTATTCTAAATATTAATGTCCCTAGACATATCAGTGTTAGTTTACGCTATAGTAACCACGACTTTTTTTTCATTACACTGCCCATAAAAGCGTAACAGAGTTGACTCTTTCCGGGTTAGGAAAATGCATCATGAAACATATTTCAGCTGCAGGAGCTGAAGTATGCTCGGAACCATGTTTATATCACGGATATCTTCCCAGCATGTTGCATTAAGTCATATGCTCCACTAGAAGGCTCCACAAGATGGAAAATGCGGTGGAGTAGTGGTGAAGAGGGCTGGTTTGTGGGAGGAGTGGTGAAGAGGAAGGTAGTGGAGAAGTGGTGAGAGAGGCTTGGTTTGTGGAGGATGGAGAAGAGAAGGTTGTGGAGGAGTGATGAAGATGAAGGTTGTGGGAGGAGTGTGAATAGGAATGTTGTGGAGGAGTGGTGAAGAGGCTAGTTGTGGGAGGAGTTGTGAAGAGGAAGGTTGTTGAGGAGTGATGAAGAGGGAAGGATGTGGGAGGATTGGTGAAGATGAGGTTTGTGTGAGGAGTGGTGAGAGAAGGGTTGTGGAGGAGTGGTGATGAGGGAAGGTTGTGGAGAGTGATGAAGATGAAGGTTGTGAGGAGTGGTGAAGAGTTGCTGGAAGTGGAGGAGTGGTGAAGGATGAATGTTGTGGAGGAGAGGTGAAGAGGCTAGTTGTGAGGAGTGGGTGAGAGGAAGGTTGAGGAGGATTGATGAAGAGGAATTTGTGGAGGAGTGGTGAAGAGGAAGGTTGTGGAGGAGTGTGACGAGGAAGGATGTGGTGAAGGAGGTGGTGAAGAGGAAGGTTGTGGAGAGTGGTGAGGGAAGGAAGTAGTGGAGGAGTGATGAAGAGGAAGGTTGTGGAGGAGTTTGAAGAGAAGGTTGTGGAGGAGTGGTGAAAGAGAAGGTTGTGGAGGAGTGGTGAAGAGGAAGGTTGTGAGAGTGTGAAGAGGAAGGTTGTGGGAGAGTGTGAAGAGAAGGTTGTGGAGAGTGGTGAAGAGGGAAGGTTGTGAGGATTGGTGAAGAAGGAAGGTTGTTGATGAGTGGTGGAGGGTGAGGAGCATTGGAGGTCATAGCTGGTGGAGATGTACACAAATAACCTGAATATTATGAATATTATGACGAGGTTTGGTCCAGACTTTGACCGTTACTAGTAAATGGTCATCTATGCGCGGTTATTTCTATAGTTGTTCCATTCAAGGTACAATTGGCCTTTTTATCTTCTTGGTGAATATGTTTGTGACATAGCCTATCCCAAATACATTGTTTTTAATGGTGAATAACAGCCTATCTCTCCTTGCCCCTTTCAAGTACATTTCCCGAACCTCACAGGAGGTGCCAGTCAAATTTTATGGTTACCTGTTCTGTGGTTTAGACGTCTGGTTGACTTGCTAGTATGGTGGTAGAGAATGTGTCGTTAGTATGGGTGGATCCTGGCCACCAGCTATTGTTGGTGGTACTAGGCTACTAGGCCTATATGGTGGTAGTTGCCATAGGGCGTGTTACAAAATCCTGAAAGAAACATCTACACCCCCCCCCTCCCCCTCTCCATCCTTCGTGTAATTAATCAGATTGTTTTGGTAACAAATTATTTAGCTTTTTGTAATTTTAACTCTGATTTACTGCATTAAGAACAGTTTCCTTGAACAGTGGAAAGACATACTACCAATGACCTGACATAGGATGTATATGAAACTTATGCACCAGAAGGTGTGCTACATCGTAAATACTTTAGTTTATGTTTAATTTCACTAAACCGCAGTCATCCATTATTAAGGTTGTAAAGAAATTCACATAGACGCTTTCTCACTATATTATCGATAACCCTAATCACTCGCTTACATGTAAATAACTGCATGCGTTTGAGTTAACACTGAGACATTTGTCAACGGCGGTTTTGTTTCGAGATCACATTGGTTGAGGGTTTCCTTGAAGCTGGAGACAATACCAAACTTCACTATTTTTTGTCCTTGTATTTTTTATCACAACTTTCAACTCTGTACACGATTTACCACTACGGTTTATACACTTTCCTTCATCACTGCATCTATAGCTGTAATAGTTTTATAATTATGCCGTGCACACAAAGGCGGTAGTTATGTTAGGCCTTTGAGGTAATCATTCTCCTGTCTCCCCTATTTAAATTATTTTGATGTTCTCTCCCAGTGACTGGAAGTTTGTGATCCTTAAACAGTCTACTCCCTTCACTACGGTTACACTATTAGTACAGTTTTTCATTAACAACTCAACAGTAAAAGGCAATTTTAATATAAGAAACACTTCCCTCGAATGGCAAAATTAGTTTCCCCAGCGACACTGGTTCTTACCTTGTCTTTTTCATAAATTTTCTACTTAAATATACACTGGATCACATTATATTGTTCACAGCCGACAGTACAACATTCAAGTCATCACTGTCACTTTTCTCGCAGTTTTATTTTCCAAAGGACCCACAGCTATCAGATTAAGATGCCAGAAACACACACCACACACACACACACAACACACACACACGCACACACACACTACACACAGCACAGCACACACACAAACACACACACACCACACAGGGATGTAGAAGTAATTTCTTCAGCCACAGAGTAGTCAGGAAGTGGAGAATAGTTTGGGAAGCGATGTAGTGGAGGCCGATCCATACATAGCTTAATCAGGAGGTATGATAAATAAGCTCACGTTTCAGGTAGAGTGACATAGTAGCTGACCAAGGTGTGGCGTCTTTTTTTGCCTCGACAAAATCTTTTGAAACCCCATTTTGAAGTAACATTTCCCCTTCACTTTAGTACACATTGCACTTTCACTTTTAGTACAAATTACACCTTCACATGTAGTACACCTTGCACCTACACTTGTAGTACATATTACAACTTCACAAGTAGTACACATTACAACTTCACAAGTAGTACACATTACACCTTGCAGTACATATTACAACTTCACGTGTAGTACACATTACACACTACACTTGTCGTACACATTACACTTACACTTGTAGTACAAAATTACAACGTCTCATGTAGTATACATTACACCTTGAACTGTAGTACACATTACACCTTGAACTGTAGTACACATTACACCTTGAACTGTAGTACACATTACACCTTGAACTGTAGTACACATTACACCTTCACTTGTAGTACACAATACGCCTTCACTTGTGGTACACATTGCACCATCACATGTAGTATACATTACACCTTCACTTGTAGTACACATTACACCTGCACTTGTAGTACACATTACACTTACACTTGTAGTACAAATTACAACGTCTCATGTAGTATACATTACACCTTGAACTGTAGTACACATTACACCTTGAACTGTAGTACACATTACACCTTCACTTGTAGTACACAATACACCTTCACTTGTAGTACACATTACACCTTCACTTGTAGCACACATTACACCTTCACTTGTAGTACACATTACACTTACACTTGTAGCACACATTACACCTTCACTTACAGTACACATTACACCTTCACTTACAGTACACATTACACCTTCACTTACAGTACACATTACACTTACACTTGTAGCACACATTACACCTTCACTTACAGTACACATTACACCTTCACTTGTAGCACACATTACACCTTCACTTACAGTACACATTACACCTACATTTTTTTTTTTTT
>NC_069439.1:27271488-27286636 GCF_026875155.1 Cherax quadricarinatus
AATTTCCTTGTAATGTCAATAAGCATTACACCATTATCATAAGTTATACCATCTACCTAAGCCTAGTAGTCCTACTACAATATTCTAAATCATTGATGTACATATTTACAACGAATAAAAAACAATAAAAAGGAAATCGCACCTTCTCATTCTAAATATTCTTACTGGTCAGTATCTCCTACAAGTGCTAAACTAAGGTAAAAATTCTGACTGTCAGTTCACCTAAATTCAAACTAAGTAAATATTTCTGACAGTGTCAGTTCTCCAACATGTTCAAAACAAAGTAAATATTTCTGAACTGTCCATTTTCTCCACATGAACTAAACAAGGTAAATAATTCTGACAGTCAGTTCTCATACTGTGCTAAACAAAGGTAAATATTTCTGACAGGTCAGTTCCTCCACATGTGCTAAACAAAAGTAATATTTCTGACTGTCAGTTCTCCCTACATGTTTCTAAACAAGGAAATATTACTGAACAGTCAGTTCTCCTACATGTGCAAAACAAAGGTAAATTATTTCTGACGGTTCAGTTCACCTACATGTGCTAAACAAAGGTAAATATTTCTGACTGTCATTTCTCCTACAGTGCTAACTAAGGTAATATTTCTGACTGTCAGTTATCCTACATGTCAAACTAAGGGTAAATATTTCTGACTGTCAGTTCTCCTACATGTGCTAAACTAAGTAAATATTTCTGACTGTCAGTTCTCCTACATGTGCAAAACTATGGTAAATATTTCTGACTGTCAGTTCTCCTACATGTGCTAAACTAAGTAAATATTTTCTGACTGACAGTTCTCCTACATTGTGCTGAAAACTAAGTAAAAAATTTCTGACAGCATTTCTCCTCATGTGCTAACTAAGGATAAATATTTCTGACTGTCAGTTCTCCTACATGTGCTAAACGACGGAAATATTCTGACATTCTGTTCTCCTACATGAGCTAAACTAATGTAAATATTTCTGACTGTCATATTCTCCTACATTGCAAAACAAAGGTAAATATTTCTGACTGTCAATTTCTACCTACATGTGCAATACTAAGGTAAATATTTCTGAACTGTCAGTCTCCTACATGTGCTAAACTAAGGTAAATATTTCGACTGTCAGTTTCTCCTACATGTGCTAAACTAAGGTAAGTATTTCTGTCTGTTCAGTTTCTCCTACATGTGCTAAACACTAAGGTAAATATTTCTGACTGTCAGTTCTCCTACATGTGCTAAACAAAGGTAATATTTTCTGACTGTCAGTTCTCTCTACATTTGCTAAAATCAAGGTAAGTATTTACGACTGTCAGTTCTCCTACATGTGCTAACTTATGTAAATATTCTGTACTGTCAGTTCTCCTACATGTGCTAAACTAAGGTAAATATTCTGACTGTCATTCTCCTACATGTGCTAAACTAAGGTAAATAATTTCTGACTGTCAGTTCTCCTACAGTCTAAACTAAGGTAAATATTTCAGACTGTCAGTTCTCCTACAAGTGCCTAAACTACGGTAAATATTTCCTGACCTGACAGTTCTCCTACAATGTGCTAAACTAGTAAATATTTCGACTGGGTCCCCCCAGTTCTCCTACATGGCTAATCTAAGGTAAATATTTCTGACTGTCAGTTTCTCCTACATGTTGCTAAACTAAGGTAAATAATTCTGACTGTCAGTTCTCCTACATTGCTAAACTAAGGTAAATATTTCTGACTGTCAGTTCTCCTACCTGTGCTAAACTAAGGTAAATATTTCTGACTGGTCAGTTCTCCTACATGTGCTAGAACTAAGTAAATATTTCTGAAACTGTCAGTTCCTCTACATGTGCTAAACTATGGTAAAATATTTCTGACTGTCAGTTCTCCTACATGTGCTAAACTAAGGTACATATATCTGACTGTCATTTCTCCTACAGGTCTAAACAAAGGTAAATATTTCTGAACTGTCAGTTCTCCTACACGTTGGCTAAACTAAGTTAAATATTTCTGACTGTCAGTTCTCCTACATGTCTAAACTAAGGTAAAATTTTTCTGACTGTCATTCTCCTACATGTGCTAAACTAAAGGTAAATATTTCAGTACTGTCAGTTCTCTCTACATGAGCTAAACAAGGTAACTATTCTGACTGTCAGTTCTCCTACAATAGCTAAACTAAGTAAATTTTTCTGAACTGTCAGTTCTCCTACATTTCTAAACTAAGGTAAATATTTCTGACTGGTCATTCTCCTACATGTGCTAAACTAGGTAAATATTTCTGACTGTCAGTTCACCTACATGTGCTAACCAAATGGTAAATATTTCTGACTGTCAGATCTCCTACATGTCTAAAACTAAGTGGGTAAATATTTCTACTGACAGTTCTCCTACATGTTCTAAACTAAGGTAAATATTTCGACTGTCATTCTCCTACATGTGCTAACTAAGGAAATAATAACTCTGACTGTCATTTCTCCCTATACATGTGCTAAACTAAGGTAGAAAATATTTTCTGACTGTCCAGTTCTCCTACATTGCTAACAAAGGTAAATCTTTCGTGACTGTCATTCTCCTACATGAGCTAAACAAATGGTAAATATTACTGACTGTCAGTTCTCCTACATGTGCTAAACTAAGTAAATATTTCTGACTGTCATTCTCCTACCATGTGCTAAACTAAGGAAATATTTCTGACTGCAGATCTCCTACATTTGCTAAACTAAGGTAAATATTTCTGACTGTCGTTCTCCTACATGTGCTAAACCTATGGTAAATATTTCGACTGTCAGTTCGCCCTAAATTTGCTAAACTAAGGTAAATAATTCTTGACTGTCAGTTCTCCTACATGTGCTAAACTAAGGTAATATTTCTGACGCAGTTTCTCCTACATGTGCTAAACTAAAGTAAATATTTCTGACTGTCAGTTCTCCTACATGTGCTAAACTAAGGTAAATATATTCCCTGACTGTCAGTTCTCCTACATGGCTAACCTAAGTAAATATTTCTGACAGCAGTTCTCCTACATGTTCTAAACTAAGTAAAATATATCCTGACTGCATTCTCCTACAAGTTGCAAAACTAAGTAAATATTTCTGACTGTCATTCTCCTACATGTGCTAAAACTAAGGTAAAATATTTCTGACTGCAGTTCCGCCTACATGTGCCTAAACAAGGTAAATAGTTCTGAAGTCTGTTCTCCTACATGTGCTAAACTAAGGTAAAAATATTCTGACTGTCTTTCTCCACAGGTCTAAACTAAGGTTAAAGAAATTTTTTTTCTGACTGTCATTTCTCCTCCTACATGTGCTAAACTAAGGTAAATATTTCTGACTGGCAGTTCCCTACATTGCTAAACTAAGTAAATATTCGCGACTGGTCCAGTTTCTCCTACATGTGCAAAACTAAGGTAATATTTTCTGACTGCAGTTCTCCTACATGTGCTAAACAAAGGTAAATATTTTCTGACGTCATTCTCCTACATGTGCTAAACAAAGGTAAATATGTCTGACAGTCAGTTCTCCGTACATGTCTAAACAAGGAAAATATATCTGACTGTCATTCTCCTACAGTGCAAAACAATGGTAAATAGGTTCTGACTGTCATTTCTCCTACATGTGCAAACAAGAGGTAATATTTTTCTGACTGTCAGTTTCTCCTACATGTCTAAACAAAGGTAAATATTACTGACTGTCCGTTTCTCCTACATGTGCAAACAAAGGTAAATTATTTCTGACTGTCAGTTCTCCAACATAGCTAAACCTAAGGTAAATTATTTCTGACTGTAGTTCTCCCTACATGTGCTAAACTAAGGTAAATAATTCTGACTGTCAGATTCTCCTACATGTGCTAAACAAAGGTAAATATTTGCTGACTGTCAGTTCTCCTACATGTCTAAACAAAGGTAAATATTTCTGACTGGCAGTTCTCTACATGTTCTAAACTAAGTAAATATTTCTGACTGCCATTCTCCCTACAAGTGCCTAAACTAAGTACATATTTGACTGTCCAGTTCTCCTACATGTGCTAAACTAATTAAATATTTCTGACTGTCAGTTCTCCTACATGTGCTAAACTAAGGAAATATTTCTCTGACTGTCAGTTCTCCTACATGTGCTAAACAAAGGTAAGATATTTCTGACTGTCAGTTCTCCTACATAGCTAAACTAAGGTAATATTTCTGACTGTCCGCTCCTACAATGTGCTATACTATGTAAATATTTAATATTTTTATTGACTCATTTTTATAGTTTCATAACAACTTTAGATTGTCAGTTCTCGCTACATGTGCTAAACTAAGGTAAATATTTCTGACTGTCAGTATCTCCTACATGTGCTAAACTAAGGAAATATTCTGACTGTCAGTTCTCCTACATGGTGATAAACAAAGTAAATTTTTCTGACTGTCAGTTCTCCTACAAGTGCTAAACTAAGTTCAAAATTTCTTCTGACTGTCCAGTTCTCCTACATTGCAAACTAAGGGTAAATAATTTCTGACTGTCCAGCTTCACCTACTGTGCTTAACAAGGTAAAATATTTACTGACTGTCAGTTCTCCTACATGTTCTAAACAAAGGTAAATATTTTGACTGACAGTTCTCC
Source organism: Cherax quadricarinatus (assembly GCF_026875155.1). Classification (NCBI taxonomy): domain Eukaryota; kingdom Metazoa; phylum Arthropoda; class Malacostraca; order Decapoda; family Parastacidae; genus Cherax; species Cherax quadricarinatus. The sequence continues at coordinate 27,276,050 of NC_069439.1, forward strand.
TACATGTGTTAAACAAAGGTAAATATTTTTCTGAGTCAGTTCTTCCTACATAGTGCTAAACAAGGTAAATATTTCTTGAACTGTCAGTTCTCCTACATGTGCTAAACAAAGGTAAATATTTCTGACTGACAGTTCTCCTACATGTCTAAACAAAGGTAAATATTTTCAGACTGCAGTTCTCCTACATGTGCTAAACCTAAGGTAAATCTTTTCTGACTGTCAGTTCTCCTACAATGTCTAACTAAGGTAAATATTTCTGACTGTCAGTTCTCCTGATCATTGCTAAACTAATGTAAAAATTTCTGACTGTCAGTTCTCCTACATGTGCTAAACAAAGGTAAATATTTCAGACTGTCAGTACTTCCTACATTGCTAAACTAAGGTAAATATTTCTGACTGTCAGTTCTCCTACATGTGCTAAACAAAGGTAAATTTTCCTGACTGTCAGTTCTCCTACATGTGATAAAACAAAGTAAATATTTCTGACTGTCAGTTCTCCTACTGTGCTAAAACAAGGTAAATTTCTGACTGTCAGTTCTCCTACATGTGCTAAACTAAGGTAAATATTCATCTGACTGTCAGTTCTCCTACATTGCTAAACAAAGGTAAAATATTCTGACTGACAGTTCTCCTACATGTGCTAACCAAGGAAATATTTCTGAACTGTCAGTTCTCCTATACATGAGCTAAACAAAGGAATTTTAATATAAAACATACTGACATATTTAAAACATTCACATCCACCTTCAATTATAATAATACCTCCATTCAACCAAGAATAATACATTCACTTGTATTATCTCGAAGAGTACAGAAATTTTTCCGTTAACAAATCTTAGTAATATTCATCATATTGCCTCCATCGATAAATACATTAAAAGGAAAAAACAACCTTAATATATCAAAACTACCTATTTTCAAACGTACATCCATTTAAGTTGTGCTTTACATAAGAAAAACTGTAATTAAACTGAAAATAAAGATCTTTTTACCATTTACAATTGAATCACATTGAAAAATTTCATCATAAAGTCCTTGAAATGATTTATTCATGGAAAATAATAATATGCAATCGTAGTGCAACACTTTCCCAAATGATAACAGTGTAGTACCTGAAACCCTCGGACTATAACACTAATTGCTCCTATAAATAAAACTACAATTATACTCCATATAAAACACTCTCCAGGCTCACTCCCCATCATGAAAATAGCCGTAACCCACATTGCAAATCCCCTAAATCCCCTTAATGTGAAATTTCGCTAACCTCACAAAATCACTCTCCCATCTCCTCCATAACATCCCTTTATTCCTACACTGTGTCCTATAAAAAAAGTTGCTGCCAACGCATTAATTCTGCACGCAACGACCCGCCTCCCTCATAGCCCACATCAATATCAAATATATAATCCTTAAACATAACCAACGCATTCTCAAAACCCTTTTAATTACACCCCGGTTTATAGCTAAACTTAAAAAACCATCAAGACACTGAAAACCCCCACCCCCCCCACTAACCTTAAAACCTACCTTACCCATCCAAACCCTTATAATTTCAATTAAAATCGCAAAAATACATCGTATGATAATAGTCGCCAATCCTCCACCAATCCTTACCTTTCCCTAATCCTCACGTATTCTCTTACCAGAAAAAAACCATTCCTGATGGCAGATTCCATGTAAAAATCTATTCATACCTTTCTCTGACTTTAGGTAATAAACGCACTTTATTTAAACGCCCCCAAATATTATGCCAAACCATACATCGGATAAACTCCATCTACGCCGCTACCACAGCCTTACCATCTGGCCCTATCAAGATTTCTCCATTTAATATGTTAAGGAACCCTCACGTTTAGAATACCCGTAACATTGCCTCACCTCTCATGAACTCCCTACCCCCCCAACACCGTCGAATATCTGGTGTTTCCCTATGAAGACCGTCTTCTTCGCCCCCCCCTCCCCGCTCCCGCTTATAACAAATTTTTAAAAGCCATACTTATAATTCACTTTCGACATCTATAAGACCCAGCCCTCCACGGCCAACCGATGTGACAACCCTCTACTTAACCAATCGCTCCCTGTTCCCCAATGAATCTAAAAACACTTCTTTGTAACCATTTTAACTCACAACGAAGTATCGAAATATTACTGAAAACATGCCATAGTTTACTATATAATAGCACATTCGTGTTATCCATCCTTTGTTGCAAACATAAAATAGCAACTCATAAACCACTGAGGCGCTTCAGAACACATCAACGATACGCACGGAATTTAATTGTTGTGCTAACTTGATACACTCATAAACGTATCCCACATATCTTTATTTGGTCCACCCATTCCCACCTTTCAGCAACCATTCTTTCCTCACGAGACCTTTTTCCAAGATTCATCTACTTTGTTTTCCCCGTATTATCGTCATTCCAGAAGCCTTTTCAAAAACTTTCACTAACTTTTCACCCGAAGCAAATTCATGTTTTTCTCTCAAACGGCAAAATCTCCGTATCGACGACCTATCCAATCAATCCCGCTTCCCACCACTCCCTTATATTCACCATTCCCATTTGCTTCAATAAAACCCTTATCCCTCTAAAAAAGGGATCTAGAAAACAAGCACAAAAAATTTGTGAATGGGACTAACCTTGACGCAAAACCCCTTCCCATCTGAATCCCGATCCCCCAACACTCCCATTCACCTGCACACGCAAGTTGCCTCCTTATACATTAATTGCCCATGATAAAATTTCCGCCCCAAACCCTGCCAACTCATGATCTTCCATAACGTCTCCCGTTTCCACACTATCATATGCTGCCTCCCAATCTATAGCACAATACCCCCCCCCCTCCCATAATTACTCTTTCATCTTCAATAAAACTTCTAATCATACCGTGAGACCTTCATACATATACCTGCCCGGGCACCCCATATGTCCTTGTCAATCACTTTGCCCAAGACTTTTTTATTCTGTTAGGCAAGACCTTCCAAAAATTTATAGTCCCCACAAATAACGAGATTGCACGATACGCTTTAACCGTTAAAATGCTCACCTTTATGAACTAGTAACGACCAAAGGCCAACCTTTGTTGTTCCCTAAAACCCCATCCCACTTCATTATATTGAATACACGTACCAAAAAACACCTTTAAAAAAACGTTCCATATTTGGAAGATCAAATCGCTGGCGCCTTACCTAATTGCGCCCCAATAAAGCCTCCCAATTTCATACTCCGTTATCGCCTCCCCTACATCAAACGATCATGCTCCATAGCTCACACTGCACAAACCTAACCGATTGACAGCAATGCAATTTCACTATTCCAACACATTTCGTTTCAATTTAAACCCAAGCATCAATTATAGCCCACTCATACCCCCGTCGTCGTCAACACCAGAATTCACCTCTATACCCCAGCATACCTACCTGAACATTCAACCCCATTAACTCCATTGCTTTGCGACGTCTGAGATGATTCTCAACACACAACTGCCCGACGGCCGATCTCCCACCCCACAAAACCTTTTCGATTCACCCTTAGCCTTCTCCCCCCATCAAACCTTTCGTTTATAGTGTAAATTTCTTAGTTGCTCCTTAATTCTTTCAATTTCTATAGACAGGATAATAGCATACGCTTGTACATAGCAGTCGCGCAAACTGCCCCTTCAAATAACGTTGGAAACCTTACTGAACTGATTATAAATCACCCCTTGTACTTATAAATATCCTTAATTCGCTTATTGGCTATCGTTTTCCCACCATTAATTAAGCCACATCTCCAGGTGCTTCAAACACTAGGCGTCCACATATGCCCAAAAGACAAACGACTTTCCTCTCTCTTTCAATAACTTAAACAGTAAAATTTCCAAAATGATGGACCCCTCCTAGACACACCCACAATATCTACATCCATTACAACCTCCTCTATGATCCGAAAAAAACACATTTATCACACTCATCTCTCCGCCCTGTAACAGCACAAGACACTTACATTCCAATCCAATCTCGCCGCATAATCTCGTCTAATGAAAGTAATGCTTCCAACCATAAAAAAACCCCCCCCCCCCACACACATCCATTAAACCCACACTCGTTCAATAAATCTCCCAGGAACCCCAAGCAACAACCCGCTCCACGAGCTCCACAACTTTTCGTCGTATGACACAATTCCAGTCTCCCCCTATTATCGCTACATTTGGTAAACTACGTAATAAATATAACAATACATCTGTACAAAATGAGTTTTAAGTCGTACATCTCCCTCGGGGCCCGGCCCATAATACACCTCCAAACCTTAGTGTACTCTACCCCAAAACATACCACCCTAATCCACTCTCCCCTCCACCCCTCTCAACAATGCCGTACTAACTAACGGGCTATTTTCTTTACAGAATGGCGACTCCCCCTTTTAACCTCGTCGCATATATCCATAAACACACGGAACCATTCCATTTCTAACTATAACCAATTTCTATAATTTTGTCCCTTGATACATACCACAATCCACATCTAGACTCACCAAAAATTCATTAAACCACTTCGCTTCCCTCACAGATCTCAATCCGGTAATATTTATTTCAAAACCTTAAAGTCCAATTAATGGATTTTCCTTTTTCGTTCCTAGAAAGACATTTCACTTATTACATTTTACAACACTTCTATCCCTCCCCCCTCATATGGAACCACCTTGATAAACTCTTGATTCGTGGATTCATACTGTTCCCCTTTCCTCTGTACCTCCGACCCAGACCTTTTTTCCCTGGCCTTTTGGGCAGGACTAGCACTTCGTCCTGAGTCCGATGGGACGCAGCTTCGCTTTCGCGTCCTACCCTTGCACCTGCATTAGGATTTCTTAGTACTATCGTGATGCACCTCCAGTTCTGCTACATTCACCATCATACCATGCCACACACTAGACTCAATGCTTCCATATTTGGCCTCACCATGATACACAACCGAACCCAAAATTGAGCCTGGATCCTCCACAACGTTGAACGATCGACTCGTCTATAACAAAACTCCATGCTTCACTAAAGACGGGGCCGCTACCTCCTCTTTCCCCAATAGTGGGCAGTCACTCCTTCAAATACTTTATATATGTCCAATGATGGGTTGATTCTCCTCGCTGTATTGCAACCTCCAAAGCATCTCCTGTCTTTTCCTACTCTTCACTCTCAAGATGGACCGATGTCGAGATAGGGTTAGCATAAACTGTCTCTTCCCTCACCTCCTCCGACCTCTTCCGATTGTTGCTGTTGCGATAGTTGGAGATTCCCCACGACGCATACCACACTGCGCCGCTATGGTGGTCATACACCCACACAGCCCGACACGTACACGTTGACCCCGCAATGTTAACATATACTTGAGTTCGAATGCATTGCAACATGGTAAGGATGGCGTAAGGTCACTTTTGACTGAATATGTTCCTTCCAACGATTCAGCATAAGGACCAGCGGCCACCGACCTGGCAGAGGCCATATGAACCGTACCATAATTTCGTAGTCAACGTTTTATACCAAAATCAGTCATCCCTCAAAAGGCCCATCCTGAATTTTAAACCCATGTGTAATGTCGAAATACATCATGAAGCGTACTGATCAGCTGAATTGACGGCTATAATGGTCTCTGATACTTATCAATCACCGCTTCGTATTCATTTGCTGACCGTCAATTTCACGAAGAATCCGGCGACCATTAAGTGCTACACCACATATCCTCTTCATTTGCGATACCGTAGGTATCACGGATAATCGCCGGTAGTAACAAATCCATCGTGGCTCCCGTGACAGCCCCACGGGTCAACTCAACGCAGACAGTGTTGATGCGCCTGCTGCTATGCAGCGCCATGTTGGAAAATAAAGTTTTCACCAGCTAACGCCAGGGGTAGCAGCTCAAACAGGTAAACTGCGCAAAGTCAACTCAATCAGGAGCGTCTGCGCAGGAGGTCCGCACGGCCCGGAAGCGATGCGAACAATGGTGGACCAATGTATCTGATACAACAGTTAGAAACGGTTGGTGAGGGGTGTCACCGTTGACCCCATCCTCCCAGGTTAATAACCCCCACTCTCCTGTGTGGTTAGTAGCCAGTCCAGTGCAGAATCTCGAGGCAAGACGTGGGTTGTCAGTGAGTTATCTCTCTCATTCATTGTGTTCATTAAATCTTTGTTTCATATATGCATAATTAATCCAGTGTTAATAATTTCCTTTCATGTAATTTCTATTGATTTTTGCCTCATTTTTATATTCGTTGTCTTGTTTTTCTTACAACTGCTATGACTATGTATGAATCATCCCTTAGTGGATCAGATGCTACTGTAAATATACATACCACGACTCATGACACAAACATGTCTCATGACCGTAATGGTTCTTTACCTTCTAACATGAAGCAGAGAGTAAATAAACTTTTCATTTATTACTGGGAACCACTATATGATGTTCATATTTATGGTGAACGTCCAGGTAACCCTGATTACTGGTTTGCATGTATCGCAGTGCCGCTAACAATGTGTTTGGTGGTTCAGCTTGTGAGGGTTGTATAATTAAACTAGCCAAAGACAGTTTTTCGCTCTTTCGTGTATAGATGCTAGTGTTCTCATAAACTCTCGTCAATGCGATGAAACCATACCACGGATGGGGGTAGAACCCGCGATCAGAGAGTCACAAAACTGCAGACCGACGCGTTAGCCACTGGACCAGCTAGCTACCTATCTGGATGAATCATATTGTAGCTAGCTGGTCCATTGGCTAATGCGTGTCTGGAGTTTTGTGACTCAATGATCGCGGGTTCTAACCCCACCCGTGGTATGGTTTGTTTGCAATCGTGTCATTGCGATTTTGTGCGTCAATGCAATGATTTTACTCGTTGGCCACAGCATGAATTCTTTCGTGTGTATTATTTACCATCAACTGTTTCTGATCTATTTGTATTGCTGAGGAACTGAACCAGCTTATCATGAATCTCTTGCAAAATTTTCGTAGTCTAGACAAATTGCTAGGAGGAATTTCAGCATCAGTGGAGTCTTCAACCTTCATACGTGAAGGCTACTAGCTCGTTGTGCAATATATGCTATCAAGCACATATTGCACAACATATTGCTTGATAGCACATGTGCTATCAAGTACATATTGCCACTTTCTGCTTACGTAATTCTTAGATAATCTGCTTACCGTTGGTATGGAACGAATTACAGTTCTACTAAAAGTGCGATCAATTGCTGATCCAGGTACTTTCCTTTCTTCAGATTCTAAACTCTAATTATTGTTGTTGTTACTATAATCATGGGGAAGCGCTAAACCCGTAGGATTATACAGCGCCTGTGGGGAGAGGGGGGATGGTAGGTATTCAGGCTTAATTCAGGGAACTGGAGCATAAATCTAATTTCCTAGATCAAGAGCCGCTCACCATCATCAAGCAACCTCCTTTGAGGAATTCTAAACTCTAAGGGTCAGCTACATCAACACGCTTATTATCTGTGTGGTATCTAGTAATTCTCAAGACGAGTCTTGTGATCAGTCCCGTCCCCGTAGCGTTGAAAACAATCACAGTAACAATAGTCCTAGAAAGTGTTACAATTGTGGCAAGGACATATTGCTACAAATTGGTGGGTTGTTCAGAAACAACGCCGCACCCAAGATAGCCCTCTGTGTAATGTATCATACTGGTGCATTTAGAATATGAAGTGCCGTATGCAACATACTTCTCAAATTAACATACCATATTGCACTATCCATAATATTCATGGCCATCATACTTCTCAGTAATTTACTTGCATGGATAATATGTATCTAGAATTTTCTCATAGTCGCCACAACCGTGGTCACAGAAGAAGTATTAGCTGAAGACATGGCTTTCAAAATAACCAGAACCCTTCTCAGGGGTTTGGGAGAAGCCATGAACCCAAATCAAGCCGTCCAGTTGTGAATGTAACTAACAGTCAGCATGGCATCCCTCATTAGCAATCTTCTGATGTCTTATACAGTCTCGAGGATGAGTCCCTCATTGACGAAACTGTTTTGCATGTCTTTCATGAAGATTTTTTTGAGGATGAACTTCATTAAGTATTCATTGACAATCTGCGACTCATTTGCCTGTTTGCACGTCCATTTGATGCAACTATAGGTCCATTTGTAGAAATTTCTGTGCTCGATGCAACCGTTCATGTCTTCATGGACTCAGGTGTGCAGGTCAAAATTCGCTGTAGCCTCTTCAGAGATAGAGAATTTATAACTTTTCTTGCTGATCAGATCAATTTTCCTGGTTATCTTCTACTGAGATTTGCATCATTGCGTAATCTCTATATATTTTGCTTGACCTGTATCAATGGCGTACCCGAATCGACTACTTGGTCGTACCATTCTGGGGCTATCAACTTGAATCCAAGATGTGCCAAACCACGTCGGAGCATGTAGTCTGGATTAGGTCTTCACAGTCCTGTGCATTTTTCAGTAGCGTAACCAAGCAACCAGACACTAGTAACACTATATATCCTGTGTGGAAAACAACTCTAACAACTTCTTGCAAGCAGGATAGTGTGCAGCTGCTTCAGGTGCCAGCGGATGTTCAGACAACCTTGGGCACTAAAATTATTCAAGTAGTAGTTCCTCCTAAGTGGACGCCTTGTTCGTAAACGACTATTTGAAACAAGTTATGCCTTCTCTTGTTGATATCACGGGCAGTTTGCAGAGAGACGTTTCTGTTGCGGCTAGTGCTCTCACTTAGGTGTCAGATGTTTCTCGTGATCCAGATAGATATAATATAGTGGTTGACAGTAATTCATGCAGGATGAAGGGTTTGTCAAACCATTTTTGCATATTGTACGATATAAGAAGATCTATCTGTGTTCATAGCAAATACTGCTAGTCAGAGTGACCACCTCAGAGCAAACAACGCCCACATTGACCTTGTTCACTACTATATCCTGTTCAGGTAGGGTACGTTGTCACCATACCAGTAGGTTGGTGCTCTTTCTCCCGGGAAGAGTCCGTCTGTTCCAACGGTAGAGGAAAAGATTCAGCTCCTACTGACTTTCCCCAGATGAAGTCACGAATTTGTTGTATGTGTTTTAACAAATGTACTGCCCCATAGTATTTCACTTGAACATGGTACCAGGCCTATATATACCTACGTACAAACTACTTTTCACAAATTTCTATAACGGAAGAGTTAGTCAACCAGATGCTTGATGACGATGTCATTGCTCATAGCAATTTAACGTGGAATGCGCCTGTGATTTTATCATTCAAGAAAGATGGTACTTGGCGCCCAGTAATTGATTTTAGGAAATTGAATTCTAAAACAATTTCAGATCATTTCCCAATTCCTGTTCCAGGTGATTTATAATGTAACAGACAGCAAAGCGTTTTCATCTCTAGATTTGTTGAAGGGTTTTGGCAATTCCTTCTTCATGAGGACAGCCAAGATCTAACAGCCTTTTCCACTCCTACAGGTCATTTTCATTTCCTTAGAATTGCCTTCATCATTTCGAAGCCACGTGGTGTACGTGGATGATGTGATTGTCATGTCCAAAGATTAAGCAGTGGAAACTCATCTCTAAATGTCAGTTCGCAAAATCAGAGATCAAGTTTCTTGGTCACATAGTCACTTCTAGAGAGGTTACGACTGACCTATGTAAAGTAACTGCTGTTCAAAATTTTCCAACACCAACAACTGCTGATGCCGTAAGAACTTTTGTATACATAGTAGGTGTCTATAGAGGTTTCATTGCAATTTTTTCTTCTATTGCAGGTCCTATGAGATGGTTAGGAAGGATGCTTCTATTATTTGGACTTTCCGTCAAGAAAGGACATTTTTAGACTCTAAAAAAAAGTTGAATTCTGTTCTTGAGTTAACATTTCCAAATTTTAAAAAGCTTTTGTCTGACAACAGACGCTAGTTCCATAGTCATAGGTGCTATCCTAGCTCAGATGACTAATACCAAAAATAACCACGGCTGAACATTATACCATAACTGAGCAGAAAGCTTTAGCCATAGTTTGATCTTTGAAGTGCTTCTGAGATATTTACCAGTAGCCAATTCATGTCTTAACATGTTCTCCACTGATTCCAATGCTCCAGAAAAAACTGAGTAGAATAGAGGGTGTCTGTGGGTTATGACTGATTAGGTCAGTGATCCAGAAAAGTCAATTATGGTATTCAGCCCAGAAACCTGCCTTCCCCATTTCTGTTTGTCTGAATTCTTACCTTTAGTTTACACATGGGGCAGAGTGTGGTGGGCCAGCTGCAGATATGCTGAATCTCTGGTGGGCCAGATGTGGCAAAACCCTTCACAATCGGCCCCAATTAAATACAAGGAATGCACATCAATGATACCCTAGGTACTTGTGTAGTATAGGAGAGCTGTTCATCCGTTGGGACACCTGAGATGCTTGTATTGTGTCGTGCAACTGGCTGGTATAGCAGTGAGATAACATTTCACACAGCAATAAAAAGCTATCTAATTCACGAAGTATTCTACCATTCGTGATGAATGGTAGAGTACTTCACTGTATCAAGGCCTGTATAGGGTAAGCATCCTAATTAACTAGGGTGTTAATTGTTCACAGTTGGGCAATCTTGGTCACAT
>NC_069439.1:27287136-27292136 GCF_026875155.1 Cherax quadricarinatus
ATTTTAAAAAAACCTTGAAAAAAAGGAGTTTTCAACCGAAGTAACGAGAATTAAACTTCGTCAGAGTCCCAAAACAAATTCTGGCCACAAAATAGAGCGAAACACCAACGTCAAAGACCTGGGACTTCTTCTCAAACATAGGATCTAATCTCGCTAGTAAAATCCCACATACCAATGCCCATGCCAGGAACTACCTAGATGGAAATTTCCCTAATTCCTTCTATTTTGCACCAACTGAGCCCACGGAAGTCATTGAGATCATAAAGTCACTTAAAAATAACTCGGGGAATCTGTCTCATGTCCCACCATTACTGTACAAGCGAGCGGCCCATGTCCTTTCGCATGCTATTTCATTACTTTTTAACAAGTCAATAGAGACTAGCACCTTCCCGAAACTACTCAAATGGCAAGGGTTTACACCAATACATAAAGGTGGTGACCCTACAGACTTAAACAACTATAGGCCAATATCTAACTTACCATTGTTATCCAAAATCTTTGAGAAACTCGTGCACAGGAGACTGTATTCATTTATAACGGCTCAAAACATACTCAACCCCTGCCAGTTTGGATTCAGGAAAAACAAAAGCACTAATGATGCAATCATAAAAATGCTAGATCTGCTTTACATAGCATTGGAAAATAAGGAATATCCACTAGGAATTTTTATTGACCTAAGAAAAGCTTTTGACACAGTAAACCACGAAATCCTACTCCACAAACTTGACCACTACGGTATAAGAGGCCATGCGCTTGCTTATTTCAAATCTTACATTACTAATAGGTATCAGTACGTCACCATTAAAGACACAGCATCAGCAACACGGCCACTTGATACTGGAGTTCCGCAGGAAGTGTCCTTGGTCCCCTGCTCTTCCTCATATACATCAATGACCTTCCAAACGTATCCCAACACCTGAAACCCATTCTCTTTGCTGATGACACGACTTATGTCATCTCTCACCCTAATCTTGCCACCCTCAACACCATTGTGAATGAGGAGCTGATTAAAATATCGACTTGGATGACAGCCAATAAACTTACGCTTAACACTGACAAAACTTACTATATTATGATTGGTAAGCAGAGCAGGAGATGCACAAATTAACATTAAGATTGACAACACTCTAATTACCAGAAATAATGGGGGAAAATTCCTAGGCTTATACCTTGACAACAACCTGAATTTCAGCACCCATATCCAGCATATAGCCAAAAAAGTATCCAAAACGGTTGGGATCCTCTCCAAGATACGATACTGGGCGGTAGGTGGCGCGGTGCGAGGGCGACAGGAGCCGCGGAGAGCTCACACTATAACCACACTCACTTAAATATCCTTTACCTCAACTATGCTATTTGTGCTTGGGGATTAACTGCAGCAACACACCTAAATCCAATAATAACCCAACAAAAAGCTGTCGTAAGAAAAGGGGGGGGGGCATTATCACTGAAATCCCCATTCCTGGCAGCACAACCCGCCCTGCCACTCTTCAAAGATCTAAACTACTCCCAGTTCAGTAGCATTCCACACTACTACTGTGGCAATCTATATCTACAGTGCCATAAACTCTAAAATAATTCAACCTTGCCTACTAACGCTTTCTTTGAAAGTTTGTGACAGAACCCACAGCATAAACACCAGAAACAAACATCTCTACGACATTCCCCCGTGTCCGACTAAACCGTTACAAAAATTCAATGTATGGTCAAAGAGCCAAAAATTGGAATACCCTAACCACATAAGACTCTAACTGCAGACCACATTCATCACCTTCAAAACTACCATTAGTAACAGCTTATACTCCCTGATAACAACCCGTGCAACTAACTTCACGAATACCACCGGTGGTTCACACTTACAATCCTCACGTCATTTTGACCATAAACAGAAAATATTAATCACATGTCTTAAAGGCGCGTGAATCCTGTGATACTCCAAATACTGAAACTATATACTGTGCCAAAACAAAAGCATTCACATTGCTAAACTCACAAAATAGTATTAAGCACTTAGCCATAATACCACTTACCTCATAATTTGTAATATTTTACAATTTAAGAATAAAACTAAGTATGCCCGAAATGGCCTCTATCCCATGCTAACGTTTTCTAGTGGTACACTCTGTAGATCTCATTTTACTAAGCATGTATACCCAAACAATACCAAATATCTGTACACTCAGCATAGTAATCCAATATAGAGAATAAAAAAACTTTGAATTTTGAATTTTAGTGAAAGCTTTAAGACTTCTGAAAGCTTGTGCAAACTGTATGAACTGTGATGAAATGGTTTGAAAACCGACAAGATTGAAGAATTTAGACACTTAAAGTCGACCATATGGGAATCAATTTCTTCTACAAGATGCGATTGGACTGAACACATCGACGGGGGGGGGGGCGGCATGTGCATGAGGGACGATGAGCCCTCAAACTCCTCCTCTATCCTTATACTTTCCTCTTTGTATAAGCTGATGAAGCCACTGTGTGGCGAAACGTTTCTTCAATAAAGTATTCCTGTCTGAAAACTGTGAGCAGTGTAGGGGGGAGAGCGTGGGAGGGGGAGGATAACGGAGGCGGTGTGCGGCTGGAGTGATCAATAACAGAGTGTTGAAGAATTTAAAAATAATTCCAAAATTAATAGCTGAGCCGAGGCGTGCGGCGAGTATTGTCCAAAAGCAATCTCTGAGAGGCACAAACTGAAAATTGATTACTTATCTTTACTTTCCTTCTTTTTACCCAGGGGTGGTTGGTTTCAATTCTAATTTATGGAGGACAATATTGTAATCTCAGAGAATTGAAATACATACAAAATTGAAACTGTACTCTGAAATTGTGGCTGTGTTGAGATGTTAAATAACTGATAAGGATTAGACACACATAGCATTTAGTGCTGAGAACTCATAAGTAATAATATCCAATTACAGTTATTCTTTTCCAGGAGTCAGATCCCGTCTATATCAGTGACACAAATATTACATATATATTCATGTAACGAGACGGTAGACTTGCTAATTCTATCTTCAAGATATTAATATAAAATATTAAACGAGTCCTGCTAATAATCAGATAATTACTCTGCTTTGTTTACTTTACAGGCCTTAGTTAATTTAAATGGACCACACTAATTTACGAACCAACTTCCTATGTCAGAGAAGTAATTAATTCATCACTAATGTCAACTTTCGTCTGTTACTTATTATAGTTTAAATTATGTTTTTGGAATGTCCCATCTAAAACTCCAATTCATTAAATTCTTAAATCCGTCTGGATTTATATCTACAGTGAACTTATCTGGAGTTGTAAGAAAATTTAAGAAACTTGCTTATTAATGTCTGGTGTCTTATTTTTTTATTGAAAATATATCATGGTGCGAGCGAGCGGAGCCCATTGGTAGATTATACTATCTATATACTCCTCAATAGCCGTGAGAATTAAGTAAATCGGTTCAAAATAGTGGACCCTATAGCTGGCCAACATATTTTGAGCATTTGTTTGATCATCATCCTTGTTTCTGCCATAGGCGAGCACGGCTGCGCGGTATCATGCAACCACTATAAGCCTGGTGCCAGTTGCATCTGGTCAGACTATCACATTGCAAGTTGCTCAATAACGTACTTAATTAATGTTCATGTTAGATGTGTGTGATAGATGTTACCTTATGCATCTAACAGCTTCGATTTCAATTATTAACTTCTTTTTATTAACACAAAGTCCGTTTCCCCACCAAGGCAAAGGGACCGCGAACACGCAAAACTTTCATCATCATTCGCTCCTCATGTCTTCTAGAGGCGCGCTTAACACTACCAGTTACAACTAGATACTCCAAAATATTAATTCCTAAACCACACAGAAAACAACCAAAGTTAATATTCCACATTTTCCTTATGGATACTTAGATTTGGCCAACGTATTCACTATTAATCATAAAGAGTAATCTGTATGTGTGATGGAATCCATAACAATACCACATTTATTTTCCTTTTTCTTCGCCGTATTTTTATACTTTATTCCAATGATATCTTTGTTAGACATACGTGAGTCAAGAAGCTTCATTGATGACATAGAAGCAAGACATTGATATATGAGTGAAATGTGTTTCATGTAAAATGATTGGTGCGTAAGCAAGAAGATTGGTGCGTAACCAATAGTTAGTGCGTCTTAGAGATTCGCACGTGAACCCAACCTGTGTAAGCAATAGATTGACGATGAGCGAGTGGGCGAGTGTGTGCAAGGCAAGATTGAAGTATTAGAGAACACAATGGTAGTGGTGTGAGCTAGTGTGGCGACGCGGCGCGAGCGCGCGTCGACCAATGTGTAAGGCAGTGTAATAGGCAAGTTGATTATGTATGAATGAGTCTGTGATATCATTAGATTGGTGTGAGCTAGCATGAGTTGTGCGAGAGGCTGGTGTGGTAGTATCCTGAGTGACATCGGAGGTAGGTGCTGGTAGCGAGTATGGTGAGCGAGAGACAGGTGTGTAGCGAGTATGGTGAGACGAGAGACAGGAGATGTACGAGTATGGGTGAGCAGAGACTGGTGTGGTAGCGAGTATGGGAGAAGACGCGAGGCTGGTGTGTAGCGAAGCAATGGAGAGCGAGAGACAGGTGTGGTAGCGAGTATGGTGGAGCGAGTGCAGTGTGTAGAGCAAACCTGGGTGAGCGAGAGAATGTTGTGGTTTAATCGAGTAAGGAGTAAGTAGGAGACTGGTAAGTGTAGAAAGCATGCAGAACAATTTGCAGTGGAAGAATAAACCACTTAAGCAGTATAATGTGAGCCTTATTTGACAAACGTTTCCGCCATGCACTGGGGTATTATCAAGTCTCAAATCAGATCTACCTGGGTAAAAGGTATGAGAGTATTTATAGGATGGCGTCACAGGCTAGAAGTCTACTGAAACCGGCTGATCTTCCTTTCCTTCATGTACCTCTTCTCTCAGAAGCTGACCATGACTTTCGGTTGTAAAATATTATCGAAAACCACCAAATCTAACACTAATCGTT
>NC_069439.1:27297136-27299636 GCF_026875155.1 Cherax quadricarinatus
AGAAAAATTGGGGCATATCAACAGTGCTGATATTATTCAAAATTAGACAAGCAGGAGCCCCAGAGTGGCAGAGTGTTCAGTTACACCTAGATGAAAGGCAGGCATCCAAGACTGCCGTTAATTGTCACTAGAAAGCAGTGAGACCTATAATGCCTCTCTTACAAGTAACAAACTGTGGGCCCCAACGGCCGCTGTATACGTACAGCAAATCAAGGGAAAGCCCACTAACGACTATTGTTTGACTATCCAACAGATAAGTCAGGACCCAAGGTGTCTAGCCTGTATTGATACCATATTTATACATTATATAGTATATATATAATATATATAAATATATAAATATATCTATATATTATATATATATCTATAATATATATATATATAAATAAATATATATATAAATATAATAACATCAGCACGTTAATAGTATTATATATATATAATATAATCAATATATAAAATAAAACTAATATATATATATCATAATATAATATATATATATATATATATATATATATAAAGTATATGCAAGAAGATCACATAAACAGGTGATTTCAAAATATGCAAAACAACCACTCTGAAAGAATAGAGAAATTACCGAAGCGCTTTCCGTGACCTACTCACATTATCCAGAACTATAAAAGTGAAGCATCAGGAAGCTTATAAAGGGGTCCGGCATCACTGACTATCAGGATCCCACAACGGTTAAACAACGTGACGCGCGGCGAGCCAACATTGGATAGGTCCTTGCACAACTCACCCCCAAGCTATTCTTTCTACCCAAGAAAATTTTAAAAAAATATTTAGTCCAGTGTATTATTAAATTCCTAGCCCAAATTCTATTAATTATAAATGGATCTAATTATATAAACCAAAGGAAATATCATATATTGGTCAAAACTGCTTTTTATCGAAACAAGATTCAATTATATTCCTGTCACCATGGACTTGCTTGATACTACGTTCTCAACGTTTTGAAAAATCATTGGATGGTTAAAATCCATACATGAATAAATAGAGCATTGGAATCTTTGTCCAGTTCTAATGCTATTATATTTATGTGTTTTTAATCTTAGTTTCGAGATTTTTTAACCAGTTTGACCGTAAATAAACTTTATCGCAAATTTACAAAGGAATCTATAGACACATCCATCATCATTTTGGGGGGAATTCTTTATCAAAAGTTTTTTTACTTATCAAGATTTTTGAAATACGAACTTTTAATATTAAACAATTCTTAAGAAGAGAAGCATAACAACCAAGTTAGTCATGGTAAGGGAGAACCCAACATATTTTCTTAGTTGAATAAAGGCCTGGTTGCCCCTTTTTGGATTAAAAAAAGTGGTTTCTAGCAACTTTTAAAAGATTTATCAATTACATTTCAGGTATTTTAAATCATTACCTATTTCATAAATTTTGATAGTTTCCCTCATCTATGAACTACAGAACTACAAATTCGTAAAGCCTCAAAAAAACATTGATGAGAAAACAGACAGTTTTTCTAGGGGATTATTACTTCCACTAATCATCTTAACTTACAAAGTAGGGACAATAAAAAACACCAGACAAACCAGGAAATCCAGTTCAGACCAATTATTAGCTCCATAGGGTCAAGTTTCATAATAAATTATCCAAATGGCTTGTTGATATTTTGAGCCCTATTGTTGGCAAAATTTCTAACTTTAATGTTAAAAACAACATAGATTTGGTTGATAAATTAAGCTCCTTGACTGACTTAAATGATTTTAACATGGTTAGTTTTGATGTTACTTCCTTGTTTACGAAAGTTCCTGTTGATGATTTATTAAGTTTCTTATCTGAAGAACTCGTTAACTATGATTTACCATTGCCAGTTCCTACTATCATTAAACTTATTAAACTTTGCATTGTTGATGTAAAATTTGTATTTAATGATAAGTTTTACACTCAGAAGTTTGGTATGGCAATGGGAAATCCTCTTTCACCTGTTCTTAGTAACCTATACATGGAATTTTTTGAAACAAGCTTGCTTAACACAATCCTCCCTAATAGAGCTAAATGGTTCAGATATGTTGATGATATTTTGTGTCTTATGCCCAAAAATGTAGATATACACCATTTTCTTGGAAAATTAAATAGCTTAGCCCATTCTATAAACTTTACTGTTGAGTTTGAAGAAAATAACTCATTGCCTTTTCTAGATGTTTTAATTATTAAGGGTAATAAAGAATTCAAATTTAAAATTTACAGAAAACCTACAAATAACTGTTCCTATGTCCACTATTATTCCTCGCATCAAGATAGAGTCAAACTGTCTGTTTTCTCATCAATGCTTTTGAGAGCTTTACGAATTTGTAGTCCTGAGTTCATAGATGAGGAAATATCCAAAATTTATGAAATAGGTAATGATTTAAAATACCCAAGAAATGTAATTGATAAATCTTTTAAAGTTGCTAGAAACACTTTTTATAATCCAAAAAGGGGCAACCAGCCTTATTCAACTAAAAATATGTTGGTTCTC
>NC_069439.1:27304636-27327719 GCF_026875155.1 Cherax quadricarinatus
GGAGAGGGAGGATAGAAGGTATTCAGGCTTAATTCAGGGAACTGGAGCATAAATCTAATTTCCTAGATCAAGAGCCCCTCACCATCATCAAGCAGCCTCCTTTGAGGGATTCTAAACTCTAAGGGTCAGCTACATCAACACGCTTATTATCTGTGTGGTATCTAGTAATTCTCAAGACGAGTCTTGTGATCAATCCCGTCCCCCTTTCTAAGAATAGAGCAACGAGTACTCATTCCGTAGCGTTGAAAACAATCACAGTAATAATAGTCCTAGAAAGTGTTACAATTGTGGCAAGAAAGGACATATTGCTACAAATTGCTGGGTTGTTCAGAAAACAACGCCGCACCCAAGATAGCCCTCTGTGTAATGTATCATACTGGTGCATTTAGAAAATGAAGCGTCGTATGCAACATACTTCTCAAATTAACATACCATATTGCACTATCCATAATATTCATGGCCATCATACTTTACTTCTCAGTAATTTACTTGCATGGATAATATGCATCTAGAATTTTCTCTTAGTCGCCACAACCGTGGTCACAGAAGAAGTATTACCTGAAGACATGGCTTTCAAAATAACCAGAACCCTTCTCAGGGGTTTGGGAGAAGCCACGAACCCAAATCAAGCCGTCCAGCTGTGAATGTAACTAACAGTCAGCATGGCATCCCTCATCAGCATGTCTTATGCATTCTCGAGGATGAGTCTCTCATTGACGAAACTGTTTTGCATGTCTTTCATGAAGATTATTTTGAGGATGAACTTGAGTAAGTATTCATTGACAATCTGCGACTCACTTGCCTGTTTGCACGTCCATTTGATGCAACTATAGGTCCATTTGTAGAAATTTCTGTGCTCGATGCAACCGTTCATGTCTTCATGGACTCAGGTGTGCAGGTCAAAATTCGCTCTAGCCTCTACAGAGATAGAGAATTTATAACTTTTCTTGCTGATCAGATCAATTTTCCTGGTTATCTTCTACTGAGATTTGCATCATTGCGCAATCTCTATATATTTTGCTTGACCCGTATCAATGGCGTACCCGAATCGGCTACTTGGTCGCACCATTCTGGGGCTATCAACTTGAATCCAAGATATGCCAAACCGCGTCGGAGCATGTAGTCTGGATTAGGTCTTTACAGTCCTGTGCATTTTCCAGAAACGTAACCAAGCAACCAGACACTAGTAACACTATATATCCTGTGTGGAAAACAACTAACAACTTCTTGCAAGCAGGATAGTGTGCAGCTGCTTCAGGTGCCAGCGGATGTTCAGACAACCTTGGGCACTAAAATTATTCAAGTAGTAGTTCCTCCTAAGTGGACGCCTTGTTGGTAAACGACTATTTGAAACAAGTTATGCCTTCTCTTGTTGATATCACGGGCAGTTTGCAGAAAGACGTTTCTGTTGCTGCTAGTGCTCTCACTTAGGTGTCATGTTTCTCGTGATCCAGATAGATATAATATAGTGGCTGACAGTAATTCATGCAGGATGAAGGGTTTGTCAAACCATTTTTGCATATTGTACGAGATAAGAAGATCTATCTATGTTCATAGCAAATACTGCTAGTCAGAGTGATCACCTCAGAGCAAACAACGCCCACATTGACATTGTTCACTACTATATCCTGTTCAGGTAGGGGACGTGTTGTCACCATACCAGTAGGTTGGTGCTCTTTCTCCCGGGAAGAGTCCGTCTGTTCCAACGGTAGAGGAAAAGATTCAGCTCCTACTGACTTTCCCCAGATGAAGTCACGAAATTGTTGTATGTGTTTTAACAAATTTACTGCCCCATAGTATTTCACTTGAACATGGTACCAGGCCTATATATACCTACGTACAAACTACATTTCACAAATTTCTATAACGGAAGAGTTAGTCAACCAGATGCTTGATGATGTCATTGCTCATAGCAATTTAACGTGGAATGCCTCTGTAATTTTATCATTCAAGAAAGATGGTACTTGGCGCCCAGTAATTGATTTTAGGAAGTTGAATTCTAAAACAATTTCAGATCATTTCCCAATTCCTGTTCCAGGTGATTTATAATGTAACATAGGAGGCAGCAAAGCGTTTTCATCTCTAGATTTGTTAAAGGGTTTTGGCAATTCCTTCTTCATGAGGACAGCCAAGATCTAACAGCCTTTTCCACTCCTACAGGTCATTTTCATTTCCTTAGAATTGCCTTCAGCATTCTTGATGCTCATGAGCATATTTCGAAGCCACATGGTGTACTTGGATGATGTGATTGTCATGTCCAAAGATTAAGCAGTGGAAACTCATCTCAAAAGATTATGTTTGATGGTCGGTAAGCTTTAAGAAACCTATTTAAACATTAAAACCTCTAAATGTCAGTTCGCAAAATCAGAGATCAAGTTTCTTGGTCACAGTCACTTCTAGAGAGGTTACGACTGACCTATGTAAAGTAACTGCTGTTCAAAATTTTCCAACACCAACAACTGCTGATGCCGTAAGAGCCTTTGTATACATAGGTGTCTATAGAGGTTTCATTGCAATTTTTTTCTTCTATTGCAGGTCCTATGAGGTGGTTAGGAAGGATGCTTCTATTATTTGGACTTTCCGTCAAGAAAGGACATTTTAGACTTTAAAAAAAAGTTGAATTCTGTTCTTGAGTTAACATTTCCAGATTTTAAAAAGCTTTTGTCTGACAACAGACGCTAGTTCCATAGTCATAGGTGCTAGCCTAGCTCAGATGACTAATACCAAAAATAACCACGGCTGAACATTATACCATAACTGAGCAGAAAGCTTTAGCCATAGTTTGATCTTTGAAGTGCTTCTGAGATATTTACCAGTAGCCAATTCATGTCTTAACATGTTCTCCACTGATTCCAATGTTCCAGAAAAAACTGAGTAGAATAGAGGGTGTCTGTGGGTTATGACTGATTAGGTCAGTGATCCAGTAAAGTCAATTATGGTATTCAGCCCAGAAACCTGCCTTCCCATTTCTGTTTGTCTGAATTCTTACCTTTAGTTTACACATGGGGCAGAGTGTGGTGAGCCAGCTGCAGATATGCTGAATCTCTGGTGGGCCAGATGTGGCAAGACCCTTCACAATCGGCCCCAATTAAATACAAGGAATGCACATCAATGATACCCTAGGTACTTGTGTAGTATAGGAGAGCTGTTCATCCGTTGGGACACCTGAGATGCTTGTATTGTGTCGTGCAACTGGCTGGTATAGCAGTGAGATAGCTTTTTATTGCTGTGTGAAATGTTATCTAATTCACGAAGTGCTCTACCATTCGTGTTGAATGGTAGAGTACTTCACTGTATCAAGGCCTGTCGTAGGATAAGTCATCCTAATTAACTAGGCTGTTAATTGATCTGCACAGTTGGGCAACTCTTGGTCACCGACTTCACTCGCGCACAAGATTTCTCGTAACTGTCGGGTAGGCAGAGGGCACTCATGGTTAGTTGGAATAAATGCCCGCTGTTCACAGTTGAGTAGGTTGTAAGAGGTGATGTAAATACTAAGCTATATTAATCTAACTCTAACTTAGCTGAAATACATATAAGTAGTAGTGTATAAAACATTAGCCTATGGAAACTTCATTACTAGATTAGTCTTATAAATTAAGAATGGATAGGGAAATGTGGCACATGCTCATAGGAATAGATGGATCTGCTCTTTCCCTTTACCTCTTCCCCCAACTTAGGGAGGTTTAACGGCTCGGGAAATCAAAAGCTGCATGATTTTCCACACAAGGGGGGGAGGAGGGGGGGTTGACCTGGTCAAACAAGGTCATGGATTATAGCGCCCTTGATACGTTGTTGAGCTATCTTCACATCCTTGCGGTGTCGCAAGGCTGGGGTCTCTGTCGGGGGCACTAAACTGTCAGTGGCACTAAATTGTCAGTGGTCCTAGCACACACTGTGCCGGTGGCCTTGGTCACACAACAACGTTTTCCCCATGATTTAGGGTAGTGTGTATGGGTTGCTTCGAAGGAGCTGGCATGCCTCCCATGTCTGAGTAAATGGGCCAGTCGGTTAGGCTTGTGCTAAGGAAGTCTGCGAGAATCCCAACGTGACAAACAATGCCTTAATTGTGTGTTGACATTCTGGGTGACCTGGGAAATCCATTAGTACTGGTGTATTTGGTGCAGAGTATAACGGACTGCGCCGTGTAACACGCGTACGTGGGCGTCATTAATCAGATCCGTCAACCAATGCCGTTTGGGTATTAAGATAAGAGGTACTGTATTTCCTGGTAAGGAAGAAACACAGTACCTATCTACCTACCTACCTACTCTACACTAAATGTACCAGACCTACTGGAGGGCATCCAGAGTGTCAATACATAACACAGCTTAATTACACAGCCCTCACAAGCTGAACCACCAAACACATTGTTAGCAGCACTGCGAATACATGCAAACCATTACGGTCATGAGACATGTTATGTATATTAACAGTAGCATCTGATCCACTAAGGGGTGATTCATACATAGTCATAGCAATTGTAAGAGAAACAAAAGATAACGAATATAAAAATGAGGCAAAAACTATAGAAAATACATAAAAGCAAAGTAATAATAGTGACTTAATTCTACGTATATAAAACAGATTTAATGAGCACAATGAATGAGAGAGAGAGATAACTCGCTCGCAAAACCAACGTCTTGCCTTTACTACAGATTTTTCAATTTATCATTAATAACATGCACCAGCCTTTATCAGCACATCCGTATTCCGAGAAAAATACCATAAGGATCAACCAAGGAAGGGCAAGCCATCAGGGATTTAACTTCAGCTAGGGTCAGTCTACATATGCAAGTAAGTTAGTTGCAATCCGTGCATGGTGACACTTGTTGGTCTTTCGCCCATTACTGTCCAATAAAGAATGTACGTAGATATTTGTAAGGCCACAATAATTATTATTTCATTTCGACAGTGAAAGCAGTAACCATCTCCTAACACAGAAACTCTTAAGATTCCACAATATATTTTTACGCATGTGCCTTAGTCATCTACTTTCCGGTATTGTGTTCCATTAATATAATGAACTCCCGTTCCACAGTTGCTGTGCGACATCTATGGGTCAGCGCCTCTCCTTAAATAGTATAGTGATTTAATATAGTAGCTCCAAGATTACCGTTTCGCTTCTCAATAACAGTACAGTGATAGGTATTTTGAAGTGTAATTTAACATACTGGTTGAATATTCTCCAGATATGAGCATGGTCTCCAGTCCTCTCCTGTTTAAAATTCGCGATGGCGTTCATACCAACCACTTTCCGCTTCCCAGTATTTACTGATAATATTCCAGCTAGGACTCCATATCTACAATCTCATATAGGCAAGCGCTTATAAGTAAGCACGCGCACGTGCGAACACACAATCCTAGAAGTGATTTTTAATCTGCCTGAGCCACATAAGTGTGGGGAGAGCCACAATTTTGTAAGTGATCTAGAAAATAAAAATGTTGTGGCGCAGAGTGGGCAGGCTAGTGTGGGTGGTAAAGCGACGTTGTCAAGTGTCACCAAAGAAAGATAATAAAGTGAAACAATCGTGTGACCAGTGAGAAATACAGTGAATAGGGTACATTATTAACGAGAAGAAATTGAGGTGGATCTACGCCAGGACGTCAAATCGAGCTGGACAATCTACAGGCTGCTGCAGCTGCACTACAAGAACTGTATCCACCTATGAGTGGTTGTTTGGGTGTGGGGTTCCAGGTTCCAATTAACCGCCAAGCTGAATGTGAATGGTCTAACTCTCATAGCACGATAAAGAATAGGCACTCGAGTATTCAATAAGGAATAGCAATTGGTAATCCATTGAACAAGGCGATTAACTTACTATAAGCAGGTCAAGCATAGGCAACATTGTAAGTAGGTGAGCGTAAGTCCCAGGAGGGTGGGAGTCAGATCACAAGAGGTTGTGGACACAAGCGACCACTGAGAATCCACATTACACTCCAAGCACAAGCCACCTACTTTTCAGACACATAATAAACTCACACATAATTCGACAAAATTACACACACACACCACCTACCCCCCTAACCATCCCTCCCTCACACACACACACACACACACACACACACACACACACACACACACACACACACACAAGGGCAGACACTCATAGAAGCTTTAGACCCTAGTAGCAATTTCCGCTTTTTATAACCCAGAATTACTGGTATGTATTAACAGTATCTCCCCCTAATACACATACACACACACACACACACCTGTACTAGGACAAAATGGTAACTAACTAGGCGAATACACACACACACACACACGCACATATACACACACACACACATACACACACACACAAAGAAAGGGGACTACACAGGAATGAGGAACTTCCTGAACGGGGTTCAGTGGGACAGAACTGGCAGGGAAGCCAGTTAATGAGATGATGGAATATGTAGCAACAAAATGCAAGGAGGCTGAGGAGAGGTTTGTACCCAAGGGTAACAGGAATAATGAAAAAGCCAGGATGAGCCCGTGGTTTACCCAAAGGTGCAGGGAGGCAAAAACCAAGTGTGCTAGGGAATGGAAGAAATATAGAAGGCAAAGAACCCAGGAGAATAAGGAGAGCAGTCGTAGAGCCAGAAACGAATATGCACAGATAAGAAGGGAGGCCCAAAGACAACATGAAAATGACATAGTAGTGAAAGCCAAATCTGACCCGAAACTGTTGTACAGCCACATCAGGAGGAGAACAACAGTCAAGGACCAGGTAATCAGGCTAAGGAAGGAAGGAGGAGAGACAACAAGAAATGACCGTGAAGTATGTGAGGAACTCGACGAGAGATTCAAAGAAGTGTTCACAGAGCAGACAGAAGGGGCTCCAGAAAGACGGAGAGGTGGGGCACACCACCATGTGCTGGACACAGTGCACACAACCGAGGAAGAAGTGAAGAGGCTTCTGAGTGAGCTAGATACCTCAAAGGCAATGGCGCCAGATAACATCTCCCCATGGGTACTGAGAGGGAGCAGAGGCGCTATGTGTACCCCTAACAATATTCAATACATCTATCGAAACAGGGAGATTGCCTGAGGCATGGAAGACAGCAAATGTAGTCCCAATCTTTAAAAAAGGAGACAGACATGAAGCATTAAACTACAGACCAGTGTCACTGACATGCATAGTATGCAAAATCATGGAGAAGATTATCAGGAGAAGAGTGGTGGAACACCTAGAAAGGAATGATCTCATCAACAGCAGCCAACATGGTTTCAGGGACAGGAATTCCTGTCACAAACCTACTGGAGTTCTATGACATGGTGACAGCAGTAAGACAAGAGAGGGGTGGGTGGATTGCATATTCGTGGACTGCAAGAAGGCGTTTGACACAGTTCCACACAAGAGATTGGTGCAAAAACTGGAGGACCAAGCAGGGATAACAGGGAAGGCACTACAATGGATCAGGGAATACTTGTCAGGAAGACAGCAGCGAGTCATGGTACGTGGCGAGGTGTCGGAGTGGGCACCTGTGACCAGCGGGGTCCCACAGGGATCAGTCCTAGGACCAGTGCTGTTTCTGGTATTTGTGAACGACATGACGGAAGGAATAGACTCTGAGGTGTCTGTTTGCAGATGACGTGAAGTTGATGAGAAGAATTCACTCGATCGAAGACCAGGCAGAACTACAAAGGGATCTGGACAGGCTGCAGACCTGGTCCAGCAATTGGCTCCTGGAGTTCAATCCCACCAAGTGCAATGTCATGAAGATTGGGGAAGGGCAAAGAAGACCGCAGACAGAGTACAGTCTAGGGGGCCAGAGACTACAAACCTCACTCAAGGAAAAAGATCCTGGGGTGAGTATAACACCAGGCACATCTCCTGAAGTGCACATCAACCAAATAACTGCTGCAGCATATGGGCGCCTAGCAAACCTCAGAACAGCATTCCGACATCTTAATAAGGAATCGTTCAGGACCCTGTACACCGCGTACGTTAGGCCCATATTGGAGTATGCGGCACCAGTTTGGAACCCACACCTAGCCAAGCACGTAAAGAAACTAGACAAAGTGCAAAGGTTTGCAACAAGACTAGTCCCAGAGCTAAGAGGTATGTCCTACGAGGAGAGGTTAAGGGAAATCAACCTGACGACACTGGAGGACCGGAGAGATAGGGGGGACATGATAACGACATACAAAATACTGAGAGGAATTGACAAGTTGGACAAAGACAGGAAGTTCCAGAGATTGGACACAGTAACAAGGGGACACAATTGGAAGTTGAAGACACAGATGAATCACAGGGATGTTAGGAAGTATTTTTCAGCCACAGAGTAGTCAGTAAGTGGAATAGTTTGGGAAGCGATGTAGTGGAGGCAGGATCCATACAGCTTTAAGCAGAGGTATGATAAAGCTCACGGTTCAGGGAGAGTGACCTAGTAGCGATCAGTGAAGAGGCGGGGCCAGGAGCTCAGACTCGACCCCCGCAACCTCAACTAGGTGAGTAACTAGGTGAGTACACACACACACGGTAAGTACGTGCGGGTCAAGTCCCAGGAGGTTGGGGGTCAGGTCACAAGAAGTCGTGGGCAGCCAAGGACCACTGAGACTTACATTATAACGCACAAGCCACCTACCTTTCAGTACATAATAAACCCACACATAATTTCACACAAAATTACACACACACACACACACACACACACACCACACAACACACACACACACACACACAAACTCGTTCACCCTCCCCCTCCCCACCCCTCCCCACTCCTCTCCCACATAGCCACAGTTCCTCCACTACCTCCCCCCCCCCACACTGACATACACACTACTAACATAACATACAGAACTACATAGGTTTCCCAATCTGAGGCAATCAGGATAAAACAAAAATGGGTTGCCAGAGCAACAAGAAAAACCAAGGGACAGGAGGAGGAAGCTGCAAAGGAAGTCTGGGCAGCAGAACTCATAAAAAGGGATCATGAATGGGAAAAGAAACTAGAAGAACTTAGCATGAGAATGGAAGAGAGGATAGATATAGAAAGCAGGAAGTGGGAGGTGCATGTCAAAGCAGCAGAGGCTACGATACAGAGTTTAGAAGAGGGACTGAAAAAACTGAAACAGCCTAAAGAACTAAAGAACATTTTGGGATTGACAACAGAGACTGCTACCTCAGCCACAAATAAGGGGACAGTAGGGAAAGAAGGAGCACAACTGCATGGAGAAGCTCTGTCAGAGGAGACTGTTGTAAATGAAAGAGCTAAGCTTTATGTGGAGGCCCTAACAGACGACAGAGCCCAAGGAAAGCCGAGAAGGAAAAATGACAGGCCACTGAGCCCAAGTACATTAGCTAGTGAAACTGAAGAAAGGAAAGCTGCAGTGGAGGAAACCAAATTAAATGAGGGGATACACAGGGATATGCAGTGGGAGAATGAAAGGGTGAGGTCAGTCTTTGTGTATGGGCTCCAGGAAGTTGAAGGGGAAACATATGAAGCAAGAAAACAAGGGGGAAAAAAATTGAAAGCATCATGAAAGCAATAGGAGAAGACGACATGACCCAGCTGGAAAATTTTCGGAGAATAGGGGGTTTTGTAAAAAAAAGAACCCGGCCAGTGAAAGTGACCTTCAAGGCAGAAGCTACTCGGAACAGGATCCTGCAGGAGAAAGCACAATTAAGGGACATGCCGGCATGCAGGAAGGTGTATCTCGACCGCGACAGAACACAAGAAGAAAGGCAGAAACTGAGAGAGATGGTACAAAGGCGAAAGGAGGAAAGAGGGGATGGAGAAGACAGACAGGAGATCCGAGACCCAGGAAGAAGATCAAACACAGCCTCCCTTACAACTTCCTATAGAAGCCTCCCAACCAGGTCAATCCCAGTGCAACCAAACACTAAATCAAAACACCCATGCCACATCCAATGCCCCCACCCACTACATTACAAACTCCACCCCCACAGCAACAACCCATAGTTCCTTACCAAGTCTCCCACTTCCCCAACCCCAATACACCTCCCAGACCACAGTCTTAGAAAGGAAGTTGAAGGTGTGGTATACAAATGCAGATGGAATAACAAATAAGTATGAGGAGTGGCACGAGAGAATCAAGGAGACATCCCCAGACATAATAGCACTCACAGAAACAAAACTCACCAGAATAATAACAGATTCAATCTTTCCATCTGGATATCAAATCCTCAGGAAAGACAGAGGGAGGAGAGGGGGAGGAGGAGTTGCAATGCTCATTAAAAACCAGTGAGGTTTTGAGAAAATGGAAGGAATGGATGGCACGGGCGAAAGGGACTACGTAGTAGGAACAATACAGTCTGAGGGACATAAGGTGATAATTGCAGTAATGTACAACCCACCACAGAACTACAGGAGGCCAAGAGAAGAATATGATGAGAGCAACAGAGCAATGATCGACACTAGCCGAGGTGGCCAGGAAAGCACACATGGGGGGAGCAAAGTTACTAGTTATGGGTGATTTCAATCACAAGGAGATTGACTGGGAAAACCTGGAGCCCCATGGGGGTTCCGAAACATGGAGAGCCAAGATGATGGATGTGGTACTGGAAAACCTCATGCATCAACATGTTAGAGACACTACCAGAGAGAGGAGAGGATGAACCAGCAAGACTAGACCTTGTATTCACCTTGAGTAGTTCGGACATCGAGGGTATCATGTATGAAAGGCCCCTGGGAGCTAGTGATCATGTGGTTCTGTGCTTCGACTACATAGTTGAGCTCCAAGTGAAGAGAGTAGTAGGAATAGGCTGGGAAAAACCAAACAAAAGGGGGAACTACTCAGGCATGAGGAACTTCCTGCAAGACATTCAGTGGGAGAGGGAACTGACAGGAAAACCAGTACAAGAAATGATGGACTATGTGGCAACAAAATGCAAGGAGGCAGAGGAGAGGTTTGTTCCCAAGGGAAACAGAAATAATGGGAAGAACAGTAAGAGTCCTTGGTTCACCCAAAGGTGTAGGGAGGCAAAAACTAGGTGTACTAGAAAATGGAAAAGGTACAGAAGACAGAGAACTCAGGAAAATAAAGAGATTAGCCGAAGAGCGAGAAACGAATATGCACAGATAAGAAGGGAGGCTCAGAGACAATATGAAAATGACATAGCATCAAAAGTAAAGACTGACCCGAAGCTGTTGTACAGCCACATCAGGAGGAAAACAGTCAAGGACCAGGCAATCAGAATGAGGAAGGGTTATGGAGAATTCACAAGAAACGACCGAGAGGTATGTCAGGAGCTCAACACAAGAATTAAAGAGGTATTTACAGTGGAAACCAGTAGGACTCCAGGAAATCAGAACAGGGGGGCACACCAGCAAGTGCTGGATGAGGTACATATAACCAAGGAGGAGGTGAAGAAGCTGCTATGCGAACTTGACACCTCAAAGGCGGTGGGACCAGACAACATCTCTCCATGGGTCCTTAAAGAGGGAGCAGAGATAGTGTGTTACCAATTAACAAAGATCTTCAACACATTTGAAACTGGGCAACTCCCTGAGGTATGGAAAATGGCAAATGTAGTCCCAATTTTTAAAAAGGGAGACAGACATGAGGCACTAAACTACAGACCTGTATCACTAACGTGTATAGTATGCAAGGTCATGGAGAAGATCAGGAGGAGAGTGGTGGAGCACCTGGAAAGAAACAAGTGTATAATTGAAAACCAGCACGGTTTCAGGGAAGGAAAATCCTGTTACAAACCTACTGGAGTTTTATGACAAGGTGACAGAAGCAAGACAAGAGAGGGGTAGATCGACTGCATATTTTTGGACTGCAAGAAGGCCTTCGACAGTTCCTCACAAGAGGTTACTGCAAAAGCTAGAGGATCAGGCACACATAAGAGGAAAGACACTGCAATGGATCAGAGAATACCTGACAGGGAGGCAACAACGAGCCATGGTACGCGATGAGGTGTCAGAGTGGGCGCCTGTGACAAGCGGGGTTCCACAGGGGTCAGTCCTAGGACCTGTGCTGTTCTTGGTATATGTGAACGACATAACGGAAGGGATAGACTCAGAAGTGTCCTTGTTTGCAGATTATGCGAAGTTAATAAGAATCAAATCGGATGAGGATCAGGCAGGACTACAAAGAGACCTGGACAGGCTGCAAGCCTGGTCCAGCAACTGGCTCCTTGAATTTAACCCTGCCAAATGCAAAGTCATGAAGATTGGGGAAGGGCAAAGAAGACCGCAGACACAATATAGTTTAGATGGCCAAAGACTGCAAAACCTCACGCAAGGAAAAAGATCTGGGGGTGAGTATAACACCGAGCATATCTCCTGAGGCGCACATCAATCAGATAACTGCTGCAGCATACGGGCGCCTTGCAAAACTACGGATAGCGTTCCGATACCTCAGAAAGGATTCGTTCAAGACCTCTGTATACCATTTACGTCAGGCCCATACTGGAGTATGCAGCACCATTTGGAATCCACTCCTGTCAAGCACGCCCAAGAAATTAGAGAAAGTGCAAAGGTTTGCAAACAAGACTAGTCCCAGAGCAGGGGGATTGTCCTACGAAGAAAGGTTGTGGGAAATCGGCCTGACGACACTGGAGGACAGGAGGGTCAGGGAAGACATGATAACGACATAAAATAGTGCGCGGAATAGACAAGGTGGACAAAGACGGGATGTTCCAGAGAAGGCACACAGACACAAGAGGTCACAATTGGAAGTTGAAGACTCAGATGAATCAAAGGGAAGTTAGGAAGTATTTCTTCAGTCATAGAGTAGTCAGGCCGTGGAATAGCCTAGAAAGTGACGTAGTGGAGGCGAGAACCATACATAGTTTTAAGGCGAGGTATGATAGAGCTCATGGGGCAGGGAGAGAGAGGACCTAGTAGCAATCAGAAAAGAGGCGGGGCCAGGAGCTGTGAATCGACCCCTGCAACCACAAATAGGCGAGTACAAATAGGTGAGTACACAGGTGTCAGAGTGGGCGCCTGTGACGAGCAGGGTTCCACAAAGGATCAGTCCTAGGACCGGTGCTGCTTCTGGTATGAGTGAATGTCTGACGGAATGGATAGGCTGTTTGTAGACGATATGAAGATTGTTACGAACATAGTCAGTTGGTCCCTGGGTTATAGTGCTTTTCGTAACAAAATAACAAACTAGTACGTCTAAGGGTCTTCACTCGGAGAGGAAAAGAAACTTTCTTAGTTTCTATTTAATTTATTAATAATCATAATAATCACTTAAATCCACCTTCTCATATTTTGCACTATGAGTAGAATACTTCTACCATTTCTAATTAAAACATCACAGTAATAGATCAAGTATTTACAAATGGCTCTGAGCGAGTCACGAAATTAGTATATGTACATGCACAGGCGTTGCCTAAAAACTCGAACACATTAATAGATTTCTTATAACAGGGTTCACTTTACAATAAGTCCTCTTACACTACAGAGGCTTGCTCACTTGGCTTCACTTTCTCTAAGAGCTTCTTAACCGCCTCCTCCAACCGAGATAATCCTATCAATGAGTTCCCGAAAATTCCTGGGATTTTCTAGGGAGGCGAATGTTGGTTTTAGAGGTGGATACTCCCCTAGACCCTTCCTGGTCCAGAGGAAGGTATGAACTGAACTCAGTGAGGCTTTACCAGCCCACTTTGTCTCGGTCGGAGCAGGGGTTGAGCAGCTCAAAACACCTACTGGTGCTTGGCCAGGTCACCAGCAGTTGACACTAATTAAACAACCTACCTATATACAAAGCTAAGTAATACGACCAAATAATATTATTAAGTCGAGTAAATCCATTTAAGCTACTAATGGAATTACTCCTGAATATAATATTAAGTGAAATAGCAAAAATAACATGTGTTTGTATACCATTTTTTTTTTATATTTTATTTAAAACCAATACAGTTTAACATAAAAATAAAGAAACAGTATGGAACCTAATCAAATTTGTTTTTTTATATTTTATTTAAAACGTTGTATTACAACATAAAAGAATAAATATATAGAAGACCACAATCCCTTAACAAACAGGTATCCAAAATATAATTCATAATCACAGTACACCATATAATTCATAGTCGTCCTCATCGCCTCCAAGCCGTGTGGACGAGCTGCGCAGACGCTCCTGTTTGAGTTTGTTTTGCGCAGTTTACCTGATTGAGCTGCCCCTAGCGTTGGTTGGTGGAAACTTTATTTTCTCCAACATGGCGCTGAATAGCAGAAGAAGAATCAACACTGTCTGCATTGAGATGATCCGTGGTGCTGTCACAGGATCCAACATGGATTTATTATTACCAGCGATCATTCGCGATACCTATGGTATAGCAAATGAGGAGATATGTGGTGTCGCATTAAATGGAATGACAAGAATCTTCGTTAAGATGACGTCTGCACAAGTCTACGAGGCAGTGGTCGACAAGTATCAGGAGACCATCATACAGGTTAATACAGCTTGTCGGTGAACTTCATGATGTAACTCGACATTACACCTGGGGAAAATCGGGAATGTGCCTTTTGAGGCGACTGATTTTGATATTACCAGTGAACTGCGTTACTTATGGGACGGCACGAAAGCCACAGCAGGGAGATGGGCAACGGGACCGTATGCAGGTGCGCTGGAAGGCGCGTATTACAGTTAAAATGACTTTTTTGGGCACCCTATTCCTTCATAATTGTGTTGAAAGAATTAAGGACTCAAGTCTATGTAACGTATGCGGGGCAACAACGTACGTGTCGGCTATGTGGGTCAATGACCACATCGCGGCGCGGGTGTGAGAAACAATTGGGTACCCGGCACAACAGCAACGGCAACAGCAGCAACAGCAACAGCAGCAACAGCAGCCGGGTGGACGAGGTTGGCGATGAGCGAGAACAGTCTTTTTGCTACACCGCCCCAACAACGGTTGTCATGGAGTGAGGAGGTAGACAAAGAAAAGGAGCTTAAATCGCCAGTTGTAACGCTACAAGGAGAATCTCAGTCATTGGACATACATAAGGTTTTTTGAGGAGAGACTACCTAATATGGGTGAAGAAGGGGCGGCGTCTTTGGTAAAGGCGTTGGATGACTTGTTAGAGGAATCGGTCCTAGATCAGGTGGAAGACCCAGGCTCAGTTCTGGGGAAGGCTATTTGTGAATGAGGGTATGGCAGAAGATGACGGTTTGTCGACGAGAGAGTCTACAGGATTGAAGGTGCATGCAGTAGAGGTGGAGGTGCATCAGGACGGGCTTCAGATGTCAAATGCAGGTGGAGGGCGGGACACAAAAAGAGACTGCAGCATCATCCGATTCTGATGATGTGCTAACCCCCGCCCAACGCCCTGGAAAAAGTTTTGGGGTGGAGGTACAGCAAGAGGGAATGGTGAACCCAAGGATCAAGGATTGCAAAGGTGTTTCCCAACAAAGGGGGGAGGGACAGAGGTGTTGCAAAACGAACTGGGGTAAAGTCAATGCCGGGGACAAAAGGAAAACCCATTTGTTGAATCAAGTGTTTTACTATAAATTTTAAAACGGGTTGAGAGCTGAGAGGAAGCTTAAGTGGTTTAATGAGTATTTGGTGCGACTTGGTGTGGATGTGGTATTCTTACGGGAACATAATTTTAGGCCTGGTTATGAGTTGGATATGAGTGGTTATAAATGTGTACATGGAACATGCCCCACGTTTTAAAAGGTGGGGCTGCCTTTTTGGTAAAGGAAACTAGCCCGTTTATAGTAAGGCGTAGTGAAGGGGGGGGGGGAGGGAAATTAGGGTGGAGGGAACTTGGGGTAGGGTTCCCATTAGTTTGTATGTTTTATATGGTCCGGCTGAGGGTGACGTGAGTATTAAAACTAAATTTTTCGGGACGTGCTGGTCTATTTTTTACGGGGTTTCCCGAATGTTGCAAAAAATGGGCGGAGATTGGAATTGCTGATACGTCGAAAAGATGTGGAGCCCAGAGGTGCGGGTGTTGTTTGGGTATATGGGGGATATATTGACCGGGGTGGGGTTAAAGGATGTGTGTGGGGGGAGGGATGGTAGAGCATACCTTCATTAAACGAGGTTATCGGCGAGGTTGGACCGAATGTACGTGCCTTTGCGGTTACTGTGCGGAGGGTGGATGTGATAGAGGGGTTTTTTCGGATCATAGAGGAGTGGTAATAGATGGGAAATTGAGGGTGTGCCTCGGAGGGCCCCTCATTTTGGAAATTGAATGTAAGTTATTAAAGGAAGAGGATAATCTTTTGTCTTTTGGACAAAATGTGGATCGTTTAGTGTAGAAGCACCAGGGGATGTTGCCATGGTTAATTGGTGGGAAACAATAGCTAAAAAACGTAATTTAAAGGAATATTATATTAATCGAGGGAAGAGATATAATCAGTTACAAAACGTTTTCAAAAATTTTAGAGGGGGAGTTGCGCGACTGTTATGCACAAATTAATGCTAATTATCCTGTTATTTAAATTGAAAGTTTGAAGGAAAAAATCCGGAATTTACAAAATGAGAGGTTTGATGGGGAAAGGCTTAAGGGCGGGATTTAGGAGGTTTTTGTGGGGAGATCGGCCGTCGGCGTGTGTGTTGGCGGGGTCAACACACACGTCGCAAGGCAATGGAGTTAATGGGGTTGATGTTCAGGTAGGTATGCAAGGGTATAAAGTGGACCAGGTGTTGACGACGACTGAGGGGATTTATGGTATATGATGCTTGGGTTAAGTTGAAAACGCAAAGTGTGGGAATAAGTGAAATAGCATTACAGTCAATTGGGAAAGGTTTGTGCATGTGAGTTGACAGAGCATGATCGATCGTTTTGGAAGGGCCGATAACGGAGTGGGGAGACATGGGTAGCTTTTATCCGGGGCGCAATTAGGAAAGCACCCGGAATTGATGGGTTTGCCCCCGTGACTTATCTCCAAAATTGAGCGTTTTAAAAGAATTTTGGGAAGATTATCAAATCATTAAGCGGATCGGGTTTTAGGGCACAGCAGCGGGTGGCTGTGGTCGTTTAGTGCCTAAAGGTGAGCCATTAACAGTTAAAGACTATCGTGCTATTCGTTATTGTGTGGTGATTTTAAGATTTTTGCAAGAATTTTAGCTAACAGAATAAAAAGGCCTGGGGAAAGTGATCGATAAGGGACAATATGGGGTGCCGGAAGGTCTATGTAAAGACGGGCATGGTTTGATTAGAAGTTTTATTGAAGAAAGAGGGAAAATTTGGGAGTGGGGGGGGTGTTGGCTATAGATTGGAGGCGGCATATGATAGTGTAGAAAGGGAAGCGTTATGGAAGATATGAGATGGGGAGGGGTTTGGAGAGGAAATTATATCATGGCCAAATTAATGTATCAAATGCATCCTTGCGGGTGCAGGAAAAAGGAAGGTTAGGAGAACAAATTCAGATGAGCAGGGGTCTACGTCAAGGTTGTCCCCTTTCACAAATATTTTTTGCGTGTTTACAGGATCCTTTTTATAGGGAATTAGGGTCTTATTGGCAGCAAATGGGGTGGTGAGAAAGGGGTGGGGGGGGGTGGCATTGTTGGGTATGTTGATGACACAACGATTTTAGTAAGTGGTAACAGGGATTTGCCTCGGGTGGAAAGTTAAATAAATGTTTTTGAAAGGCTTCTGGGATGTCAATTAATAGGAGAAAACGAAGTAATGGATCTTGGAGATAGGTTAAGTGAGGAATGTGAAGTAGTTGAAAGGTGGAAAAAGGTGACCAATTACTGATAGTGGGATCGTTTATGTAAGTGATATCAAGTTAGCACAACAAATAAATCAGTTTCGTATTGTAGATTTGGGGTACTGAAGCGCCTCAGTGGTTTACGAGCTGCACACTTAACTTTGCATCAAAAGGTAATTACAACGAATGTCCTATTATATAGTAAACTTTGGCATGTAGCAGCAATATATCCGATACTTCGTAGTGAGATACAAAGGTTACAAAAGCGCGTTTTTAGATTCATTTGGGGTACTGGAAGCGAAAAGGGTTTGGGAGAGCGGTTGTCACACTCCCGGTTGGCCGTGGAGGGCTGGGTCTTATAGCTGTTGAAAAAAGGATTATGAGTGTGTATTTGAAACGTAGTTATAAGCGGGAGGGGGGGGGCGAGGGGAAAGGGGGACTTCATAAGATACTCAGGATATGCAACGGTGGTGGGGGTAGGGAGTTCATAATAGGTGGGGGCAATGTTACGGGTCATCATAAACATGAGCGATCCTTCACATATTAAATTGGGAAACCTTGATGGGGTAGAAGGTAAGGCAGTGGTAGCAGTGGTAGAAGTGTTTATCCGATGTATGATTTGGCGTAATATCTGGGGGCGTTTGAACAAATTACGTTTAAAAACCAAAAGTACGAGAAGTAATGTATAGATTTTTACATGGGATCTTACCGTCTGGAATGGTTTTTCCATAAAAAGAATACGGGAGGATGGATATGCAAGGCTTGTGGGTGGATGGGGGACTGTTTCCAAATAGTGTATTTTTGCGAATGTATTGAACTTAAGGGTTTTTGGTTGGGTAAGGTAAAAGGTTAGTGGGAGGGGGGGGTTTGCAAAGGGGTTGAGGGTTTTAAGCTTAGACATAGGGGGGTGAATCAGATGGTAGAGAAGACGGTAGGGGATATAATTACGGATTATATTTATATGTCTTGGCTATGAGAGGAGCGAACGTGTGTGAAAGAAATTTAATGCATTAACAGCAACTTTTTATAGGACAAAGTGTAGAAATAAGGGGGTGTATGGGGAGAGATGGGGGAGGGATTTAAGTGAGGGTTATAGGAATTTCACTTTACGGGATTTACGGGAGTTGAAAGGCAGGTAAGGGGGATGAAATGGGCTGGTTTCCTAGAATGGGCGGTACATGATGAGTTTGATGAATGTTTATGAGGTATGTCTGGGGTGCAATTTTAACATTATTTGTTCCGAGTGTTTCAAGTTTCAATTACAGTTATATTTGGAATTATCGACTTATAACTATGTATGTGTATGTGTGTATATATATGCATGTGTTTAAAGTGTGTGTGTATTGTGTATGTATGTGTATGTGTGTAGTATGTATGTATATATGTATGTGTATGTATGTATAATATATATATGTATATGTATATATGTTTTGTATAAAGTATTATTATGTATGTATGTTACTTTCTTGTATATAAACCCTTAATGGTTTTTCTCATTTGAACATTTTCAATGATATACAATTTCATATTTTCTATGCGCAAATTTTTGATTTTGATTACAAGTGTAAATGTCAAAATGGCTTTTTATGTTCCAGTTTTAATTTACAATTGTTTTTGTAAGCACAATTGATTTGGTGCCAATAGAAGTATGTAGTTTAAGAGTTTTACGAACCTTGGGAAATTTAAGAATTGGATGAAGTTATTCATGGTTGAGTTGACGTAATTTTTATAACTGACGTTTTTAAGTGATTGTGTTCAATTAGACAACATACTTTATATACTATTTTATATGTATGTACTTTAATGGTAAATTGAAGTCTGATTTTAAAGGTGAAGAGGGGGGTTTTTTTTTTTTTTTTTTTTTTTTTTTTTTTTTTTTTTTTTTTTTTTTTTTTTTTTTTTTTTTTCTCTTGATGGTTTAAAACAAGGTTTTATCATGTACACCAACAAATATGGTTAGGGGTATGTGGTAAAATTTTTGTGTTGATTAGACATTTATAATACAGATGAAATACTAGGCTTAGGTAGGGTAAATTTATAATAATTGTGGAATGTTCTTTGATTCAAACTGCTCTTTATTATACTTGTATTTTATTATTCTAGTGTGAATTAAGAGCAAGGGTGATTAATTTTTAGGAAGAGTTAATATAGGTTTGCATGTTTTTGCGAAAGTTAACTTATCCACATGTAGCTAGTATAGGACAATTTTAAGCTTCGGTATCTGATTTTATATGTAGGTAATAGTGGTCATATTTGTTATATTGT
Source organism: Cherax quadricarinatus (assembly GCF_026875155.1). NCBI lineage: Eukaryota > Metazoa > Arthropoda > Malacostraca > Decapoda > Parastacidae > Cherax > Cherax quadricarinatus. The sequence continues at coordinate 27,324,483 of NC_069439.1, forward strand.
AATGTTATTCGTTAATGTTTCAATATCTAATGTAACGTTTTTTCAGTTATTGTTCATATATTGTCATCTTTAGGGTTTTTCCTTTTGTCTATTGTCTATTGTTGGTTTTAAATAAAATATAAAAAAAAAAAAAAAAAAAATTCATAATCACAGTACCCCATATAATTACCATGCAAACATGCATCCTTATACCTGAACTAAACATTTCCCATATATGGTAACTCTGACATCATGATAATACACGAGGTCCAGTGAACCTTCTAACCCAACCATCCTACTTTACATGTGTCTGTTATATACAGTGCACCACTAAACACCACCTTGACCATCCCCAAAATGCCTTACACTCGAGGCTTCCTAACCATAATATTGTCACTTACGACGTACATTACATAATAATAACGGTAAGTATACCAGAACTATCAGTACTAACTTAGATATTTAATGAAGTGTTACATAACACTTAAGAACTTGTACTTTTAGTTATTTTAAAACCATACATAAGACAATAGGACAAAAAACAAACAGATTACATTTCAAGAACATTACCTTCACATTTTTTTTTTTTTTTTTTTTTTAACAGTATTTCTATTGCATCCTATTATACTTTTGAATTTTATATAGCAATCCCTACCCCACCTCCTTTGCTGGACTGACTGAGTGCCACACTTCTGGCGCAGCAAAGGATACATAAGAAGAAATAACTAATAATTACATGATCACACCAACATACTATTACAGAATAACAAAAAGACGTACTAAGTAAATTTGAACCTACTTATAAATTACATTTCAACGCAAAATACACATTTAGTATCAAAAGGAGAACCCCATCTTCCCCGTCTGAGCTTATTAGACATTTTCATTTTCCGACACATCAATATTTTTATTAAAATAAACTTTCACATTTACATTGACTAAAAAAATTAACATATTCAAGTCCTGAGACAATAAAAAATTACATCTACACTACAAATAACTTCTATCCTCCTAACAACTCCAGATATTTTTTTTATTTTTTCTCACTAATACATATTCCCATTTTTTTTTTATGTATTATGTTCAACAAGATATATATTTTTATTAACAATGTTCCAGAGCAATATCAGACTTACTCTGTCAACGCACTAAGTTACACAATAAAAACTTATGGCTCCAAATAAAACTTTGTACCGGGCAGTACTACCTCAATCTTAACAAAACAACCTGGCAAAAGACACTTCAGAAAGCCACCCCTGCCACCCCCTGACCCCATGCTATCTGTATTAAAAAAAAAAAAAAAAAAAAAAAAAAAAAAAAAAAAAAAAAACACAAACTCACGTTCCCTTCCAGGGCTCAAGTTCGTACCTGACGTCGAAAGTCATAAAACCCCTTCTCTTAACCAAATGTCACCCCCCCTACGCCCCCCCTTATTCCTAACGACTTTACACCCTATGCTCCACTACCACACACTTTTTTTCCACCTTCCATCCTCCACTAGTCTCAAAAAAAACAAGAATGCCAGTTTGGGGAGAAACCACCCCAATCCAGCTCTAAAAATACACCCAACCCTAACATTACACCTACCGACAGATTACGATAAACCCCGGGAAAACTATTTACCCACAACCCCCCATATAGTAGCCTATTTCTGCATTACTGTACGTACACACTCGCCGCAAGCGCCCGCACCCTAATTCACCCCCCACCTCCCGCATGCACCAAGACACATACAAAAAAATCTGCCACAAAATACATCACTGCCCTCCGAATGTCCTTTGGAAACCCCTCCCACATCAAAATGCAAAGCCCCCAAAGTCGATATGTTTCTCCCCCCCTCCTGCCACTATACCCAGAAACTCTCGCTAACCATGCCCTTACTAAACCCAAGTTTTCACAAAAATATATGGCATGAAAAGCCGTCTCCTCTTCCTCACAAAGCAAACAAGTGCCAGCACCTACATAACCCATTCTATATAGCACTGACCTTGTAGCTAAATTCCCATAAAGAATCTATAAACCACTTCACGAACCCTTGGCTTTAATCTGATCTTCCGAAAGTCTTCCCCAAATGCCCCCCCAATCATACATTGGGTATGTAGCTACTCCTGTAATCAACTGTACCCTGCAACCTGTCCTCCCAAGCCTACTTACCCTTACTTTTCCCTTTCTTCCCTTACTGCCAACAAATTTCGCACCATATTTTTCCACTCCAGTAGTGCCTTTCCCTTCCACCATTTTTGCACATCCTTCATGACTCTCTCCCACCCTTCTACCCCCCCTCCCCTCCCACCCTCAAGTATCGCTGCTTCACATACACTGCCTTCACTCGTGTGTCCCAAAGGTATAAGACCCAGCCCACCCTGCCGCACGCCCATCATCACCACCTCCTTCCGTAGCCATGGCTTCCCATAACCCCACACATACCTCAAACCACCCTCTCCAGTTCCTGAATATCACACGACCTCAGGGATATATTTCTGCCCCGCCCCACACTTTACTGTAACAAGTGTATTTACACCCCCACCCTCTGCTGCAATGTTACATCCCCAGCCCTCCACCCCCCCGCATCCTAAACCCCTCGCTCTATCACTACTTCCTTGGAATTTATTCTCTGTGCCCCCAGCGTCTGCCATATACACAACCCCACATATCTTAATTCTATCCACTACGTTCCACCCATACTGTTCCCCCAACCCTCCCCCACCCACGTTTCCTATTCTAATAACTTTGACTTTGCTCCATTAACCCTCATCCCTGTCGCCCCCCCAAAAATCTCTATTATACGTCCCACATTCCCCAATCCTATTTCCCCTCCTACCAAAAAATGTGGTGTCATCCACATACCCCACAATACCACATCTCCCTGGACCCACCTCTCCCTGTTCCCACACTCCTTCCTCTATAAGCCTATAAAAAGGGTCCTGCATGCATGCAAAGAGGATTTGAGACAAGGGGCAAACCCCGTCGCAAACCCATCCCCATCTGCACCGGCAACCCTAACTTTCCATTAACCTGTAACCCTGACTGTTGCAGGCGTATACAAAGTAGTCGCCCAGGGGCCCCAATCTCATCACCAAAACCCTGTTTTTTTAAAATACACCACAACCCTATGTCTATCTACACTGTCATAAAGCCTGCTCCCAATCAATCCCCAAGATCCCCCCCCGTTGTCTACCCTCCACAAAATCCTTAATTCTTCCCTGCCCTCACGCATACTTCGACCCCGGAACCCACAGTCCTCTTTTAGGACCGGTC